>WHYT01016576.1:124156-177991 GCA_009806455.1 Tetrax tetrax | reverse complement strand
AAAAGCAGCATTTTGGCTCTGCAATGCAGTAATTTAAACCAGTCTGTGAGGAGGATATTATACATCATCTTAACTTGCTGTGTCCCTCTGAAAAATGAAGTGCTTTTTCTGAGGGCATGATAATTGCACACTCACAGGGTGCAGGATTTAACTTGACGTCCTACCAGCAGTGTTGTGGATTATCCTGCAGGAAACACAATGGTGTATAAATTTATTCTTCTCTCTCTTCTTCTGGTAAATAAAGAAAGGACAGCACAACATTTAAAAGGATGGAGTAAAAACTTTGACTGCATCTTGGAAAGAAGAAGATATTTGCTTCTACTTAATTATACGTTCACTTAAATCACCAGAAGTTGGAATAAAATACTGTAGAACTGTAGGGCTTCAGACTTTCTGAGCAGAAGACTAGATAATGTGAAAGAAACTATTGCTTTTGCCCAACAAAAATGAAATAATATAAAAAATTTGTGAAAAGATACATCACTTTACTCTGCCCTTACCCTCTTTTATTTCATATTCTGTTTCATCCTGAGTAGGACCTTCACTGGCGCTCAGTGACTGAAAGGGGACAAAGTAGACTGCTCCAGAGGGGTAGGGGTAGTCTTTTAGAAAAGGTTAAAATGAACTCAGGACAGTGAGAAAAAATCAGAAAAGGCCAAAGGAGAATTTGCCTGAGAAGTTTGCCAGGGAGTGCCTTGGTTTATGACCAAGCTCAGGTTATTTGTCCATTGTAAAGCACTTCTAGTCGCATTTAGTGAGTTATGCTCCCTACATCAAGATCCTTACTCTACCTCTCTAAGTCGAAGGTAATTTTTTTCATTAGCTTTAGAAGACACTGGATTTAGGACCGGAAGTTGAGTACTAATTGCTTTTCTTTTTATTAATTCTGCATGGTGACAACACTCAGAAGACATCTTGTTAGAAGCTGCTAAGCATACTGCAGATATAAAAAGGGAACACTTGCCAGCATTTTTTCTGAGGTCAAATCAGTCATAAGAGTTGTCCAGAAATCATTGTATGCCCTCCAATTCTTATTTTTTGACTGCAGTTATTGATGAGCACTTAGATGTCTGCAGCAGCAGTGGCCTAATGTGACAAACATTTAGTCTGAGAACAAAACCATCGTTAAGGGCTCTCTTTCTACGAAACTATGAAGTAGTCTTGCTCTGCAGGCATGGAGAGAGAAGTCTGGATTAATTTCTGCTGTCATCTCCAAAACCACAGATGCTCTATGGCTGGAGCAAAGTGTGGCAGCAGCAAGAGTGTTGTTCTGCTGTACTGGTCCATCTATGGTAGAGTCTTGACAGATTAGGAGATGGAGACAAAAACATTGTGATTTAGCCTCTCCTTCAGCTGCTACCATTAGGAAGTTCCATTTTTCTGGAATAATTTTTTGTTTTGTTTTCTTTTCTACTGTCCTAGTACAGTGATAAATACTTGACCCGCTGCAGGGTCTCCCTTTGTATTTTCTAGTAACAGGCACCCCCTCTTTTAATGGGCACTGATGCCTGTTTACAGAAGCAGTCTTTACTATTTTTATAGTTTTAGAATGTATTTTTTTCTATTGAAGTTCTTTTAGCTGATGCTTTGTTAAGTTATTTGGTTTTGTTATTTTGCAAGAAAACCCTTGAGTAACTTAAAAACTTCAAATTTTTTACTATTGCTGCTTGGCTGTATTTCAATTTGATCATTTTCAAATAAACATTCTGACATTTGCAGTTTTCCTCACACCCTCTTATAGGGCCATCAGGCTACGCTTTTGTTTCATTTGCTATAATGTTTGTTTCTGTAGTAAGACTTTTCCATAAGTGGCAACAAAACTTCAATAATCCTTAACTCAGAGACTGTTCCTTCACTCTCAACCAGTTTAAACGATTTTCAATCTACTATGATCTGCTTTTGTTTAAATGGACATGGTGAACAATGCATAATGGGAATTGATATTCTTGTAAAAATCAGAATCACTTGAAATACCACATGTTTTTACTTCTATTCACAGCAGATACACTGTCAATCCAAGGCCTCCAGTCACTTCAAATTATACTGATAATTACCATTCCATACCTAATCTTAAATGTCTATGCCTTGTCCATTTTAATATTGGAAATGTTTTGGTGAATTCTAGTGAACCAGGATTCAAGTATTAAATACATGTAGTGAATTGTTTCTTTTCAAAGCCCTATTTAGGTGGTAAAATACATTGGCTATTAGCAAAGTATACAGATTTTATCACAATACAGAAATACATTATTGGGTTTTTTGTTTCACTGGAGCTTGTTTCTTACATTGAGTTTAAATTTCTTGTTTTACAAAATGTTATGTGAGATATCTCTCAATTCTACTTTGCTTCAAATCAGTATTTATTAACACTATTTCTACTCTAATGCAGACTACATAAAGACATTCATGAAACAAGTAAGAAATTATCTAATAAAGCTGTTGGGATTAGAAATTCTTATAAAGCTAAATACATTTTATGTTACTTTTTATCCATGGGATTGATTTAAACAGATCAGAAAGCAAACACAGAGTTTTTAAATCAGGAAAGGAGTGTGTTTTCACTGTGTGTGTGAGTATTTATATGTTTACTTTAAGCTATATGTAAGTTCTAGAAACACTGAGAAATTTTATAGTTACAGGAAGATTTTGTGTAATTATTTAATATTCAAAAGCTAAATAGAAGTAAAGTAAAATATGTCTGCTAACTTTTCCTTCCAAAAAAAAAAAAAAAAAAAGAGACCACATAACAGCCTTGCGGTACCTAAAGGGCGCTTGTAAGAAAGACAGGGAGAAACCCTTCAGCAGGGCCTGTTGTGATAGGACAAGTAGTAATGGTTTCAAAATAGAAGGAGGTAGATTCAGACTGGACAGAAGGAAAAAAAAAAAGGTATGATGAGAGTGGTGAAACACTAGCATAGGTTGCCCAGAGAGGTGGTAGATGCCCCATCTCCAGAAACATTCAAGTTAAGGTTGGACAGGGATCTGAGTAACCTGATCTGGTTGAAGATGTCCCTGCTTCTTGCAAGGGGGTTGGATTAGATGACTTTTAGTGGTACCTTCCAACCCAGATTATTCTTTCATTCTATGATTTTTATTTTTATTTTATTTATTTTTTTTTAATGAAAGAAATGTAATTCTAGGAAATTCTTCACTTTAATAAATTGAATCAAAATCTGCAGAATTTTACAGAGCAGTAATGTAAAAACATAGAGAAGAATGAAGTAGCATGGACTGTATCAACTGAATGTAATGTCTTGCAAAATTTCCTAAAATACCATTGTTTGCTTTAGTTATCGTTGATGGTACTAGAGGAATGTAGCGTTTAATCTATGACTTTGGCCAAGCAGATTCTACTTTCCCATGAAAGACACAAGCTGAAAGGACTGTAACGTATGTTGTCTTACAAAGTCTTACAAAGTTTACTCACTGGTCGAAGACATCACACAGAGCTCTGCTCTTGTGTTAATTCAGACATTCTGGCTTAGATCTCACACAATTTCCTTGCGGATAAAAAATACTGAAAATATACAAAAGCAGCATTGAGCTGTAAAATGTTCACTTTTGAGCAATGTGTCTTACCTCTGCCAAATCTAAAGGTCTAAATCTCAAAAGGCAAAGTAGAGGTAAAAGGCAACAGGGAGGGATAAAATGTTTCTGTAAAAGAAAAACATGGCTCTGAAGCAAATTAAATGGATGATGGAATGTCTTGAGACAGTGTGGCCCTGGAGGAGCTTGTAGGTCAATGTTTCAGATTTAAAACAGAAAGTTAGTTTGTAGTACCTATGCATATTCAACTCCATTTTTGAGAATTACTTTTTATTCATTTTTTATGTTTGAACAATTGTGTGAAAAGTATAACATGCTTTGAAATAAAATATTTACAGGAAGTACATTTCAGCTTTACTATTTGCATAATGGCTGCTTTAAACATAATAGTATACTATAGAAATCAAACTGTCAAGTGGGAGAAACAATAGCATAGAGGTTACATAAAACAATGAACAGAGAGTGAAGGGGAAAGTAAAGATACTGAGCTTTTTTCAACAAATTAATATTTAATAAGCTACTTACATTGATTATGAATGAGTTGCAAAGTTTGCAATTTGCAAACTAACTTTTTTTGCAAATGAGGAAAGAAAAATTTAAAGTGTTCATTGTGTGGTGACATAATGACGTGTAAGAAAAAGAAGTAGCTTAATAAGCATAAAAATAATATCTATATCTTCAGCACACTAATTTTTTTCAAAAATGCTTGTTTTCCTGTACTTTCTTGGTTATAGATTATGTAAAAATCTTAAGGAAATTCTTACTGAAAGAGAAGTATGAATGTAATTGCTGTATGTGGGCCTATTACATTTGTTATAAGAGCTTTGAAAGGCTCATATAATTAGTGTTTGTAAATCATGTTGATATAATCCGAGTGCAATTACAGAATTACAAAGTGTTATTCTTATTATTACTATTATTATTATTATTATCATCACAGCAACAAACCCATTAAAGGCATGTATGCTCAAACTGTAATTTGGTATCAAGGTTTCTGACATATAAGCAAATTAAGTCAGCTTTTCCTCTTGCAGCTTGTGGTGATACCTGACATTGACAATTAAACTGCTGATGAAACATTCTGTAGCATAGCATATCGTTGTGGGACCTTCTCTATATGTAATAGTGGTTACAATTCGTTCATGTACTCTACTGACAGAAACATAAACTTAGCACCCCAATTTATGAAAAAGAGCTCTAATCCATACCTATTTCAGATGTGCAAAAGCACTGCTATGGCCTTATCACACCCACGTTATTTGTCTATGTCCAATCATGTAAATAATTAATAGTAGACTATTTAACTATGGTTTAGTATACATATTTGTTTAAGAATGTAAAAGTTTGATGTGAGTGCCGTATGGAAAAAAAAGAAAAAAAAAAAAAAAAAAAAAAGTTTTTCTCTAGAACCCGAGTCTAATTCTGCATTTTTTCATCCTTGATTTTGAAAGAATGAACACTTAAGAGATTACGTCTTTGGCCAGATTAGAGTAAGTGCAACAGCAATATTTCAGCACATCTCTGTGGTCCATCAGGAGTAGAAATCAGCACAATTAGATATACATATAAGTATCAGCACTTGAAGCACAGAATTGCTAGTTAACACAGGTGTCTCCAATGTATTCCCATTCCCTAAGCAAGATCGCCTATTTCTATGTAATTTCTGATGGATGTTTGTCTAATTTGTTCTTAAAGACCTCTGATATTGGAGGAACCATAGCCTCCTTGTGCAATGTATTTCAATACTTTGTGATCTCTCTAATTTGAAAAGTTGTACTTAATATTGAAGCAGACTCATTTTTACTATAATTTAAGTCTGCTGCTACTACTTTCCACTAAGGATACTCTGAACTCTATAGCATTTTCTACAGAACTGCTGTCTTAGTCAATCATCATCCACCTGTCTACTGCACCCCCTACCACTCTTTATTGAGCAGTACGTTATTCTTTGCATCAGTTTGATAGCTGAATTCCATGTTATCTTCTGATGGACTAACATTTTTATTTCTCATTGTGGTCATTACTTTTATTATGGAAACTCTCTGAGATTCATCAAGTATTTAGGCTGTCTGGACTGAGAGTGTGCCTTGAAGAAATTCTCAGATGTAAGGTACATTGCTTGGACTCGCTTGTTCTCAACAAATTTTTGATAGATGCTGATCATCTCCTTATTCCTTTATGTTTTTATATATCACTGGTTATGTACTCCATCATTTTCCTCAGAATTGAAATTACAAAGACTGACCTACAATGTCCAGCTTACCCACATTTTTCTTACATAGATAGGAAAAAATATTTTGTTAAATAAATAAAGATATATGTGTTTATATTTCCAGACATTCTCAAGAAAGATGTCTTACATACTAGCTGTAGGAGACAAAATGGCCAAGGTTAACCTGTGACCCTCTGGAGCAGGGAACTCTTGCTTGGAAGGGAGTGGACAATGGCAGGAAGCAAAGCTTGATAAGGGAAAAGTGAGGATGGAGACCCTGGAGCCTTTCCCAAAATCTGTCTCAAAGATTCACAGAGTGGGACGGTTGCCATGACACTGCAAAAAGATGTGGCTGGGGAGGGAACCTCGTGGAGATAAGAAGGCCTTGCCTTAGCACATTGCCACATTTCTGACATTTCTAAAGATACCATGTCTGATGAGTGAACTTTGCCTCATTAAAGCCTCATTAATGCCGAAATGCATATTCCAAGTGACACCTCTGAAAATGTAAATGAAAGTTTAGGAGATCATGCTAAGTTACATCATCCGTAACTCAGCCTAGATCATTCTAAAAGTTACCTAACCCTGCCTAGATCATGTTAAGCATCATTTATGGTAGGAGGGGCAAATTACCTTGATAAAAAGCATTGGCTCCTAACAAAGAGTGAGATTTCCTGAACGAGCACTTCTACAGACCAGAGACACCAGTTGCTGGACCAATGCTGGAACCCAGACTGGTGATTTCTCTCTCTCTCTCTCTTTCCCCTCTTTCTTCTTTTATCTTTTTTTTTCTAGCAAGTAATGCAAGGCATAAAACCCTCACATAGGTGATAAACAATAAGTATTTCTGCTATTTAATTATTTACCAATGAGCCTAACTGCTGAATAAAAGTTTCTGTTTACCCACAGATTAGTATTGTTTATAACTTATTCCAGCCAATGGAACTGGTGAATGTGAGTCACCTCTCCCCTCTTCTTGCCATAATTTTCTGGGACCAAGTAAATTGGACACGACGTAGTTGTGAGTGAGATTTTGGGATGTGTCACTGGATGTGACGCATTTGATTTGATTGACTAATCTAACTTTTTCTGTCCCTTGGATATTATTCTACTGATGCTCTTATGAAATGTAATAGCTTCCTATCATTAAATCAAATGACTGAGAGATTTTTTCAGTGAAGTCTTTTCAGTGACACTTTTTTCAAAAATAGTATTATGCATCCTGGCTGTCTATACCTGCCAATAATTTCTTTTCCTCTCTGACAAAAGATTGCTTCTTGATATATTCTTTTCAGCTCAGACATAAACAAATTTATTTTGCTTTCATAGTCTTTGGTTTTTTTTGTGCTTTGCTTGTACTTATCTCCAAATGCTCATGAAATACTTTCATATTTGACCTAGTTTCCATGTGCTACTTTTTTTTTTTATTCTTAAGATTGCCAATGAGCAAAATGTAGCTTCATTTTTTTCTGAATTAGTCCTCAATTCCACAATAATTTTTGTGTACATCTTTATTATTCTTTGCAGAATTATCATCTTATCTGAACAACTTATGCCTATTTTCTCAGCCTCTCTTTAATCCTATCAACAAAGTTTATTAATGTCTGTCTTTTTAAAAAAAACCATATTTTCCTACTATTTGTCTTTCCTATCCTACCTCATGTTCAGTTGTAATCTTTCCTATTCCCCTAAGTTTTTGGATGCACATGCCATTTGCTTATCAAGAAACCTATAGATTGTCCTTATTTTCTAATCAAATTGTGCTCTGCATGAGAACATCTGTGTTCTCTCTCCTCTTCAGTCAGTAGTAATAAACCTTCAGCAGCCTGTCTCTGTCTATAGGATGAACCTCAGGAAAAAGACATTTGTTATCCCTAGATAAAGCAATACCTCTAACGACATGATGGAAGTAAGTGGATCTGATGGATTTTCTCTCTTAAATTGAGCACACCAAAAAGTTTTTGAATGTCTAAAGCTAAGTTTCAGGGTGATAGATCAGAAAAGCAAATTTAAAATAGGAAAACTCAACTATGCTGTGTAAGACAAAATAAAATTCCCAACCTCCCTCTTGCTGGACAGATTGCTTCCCACCACCTTATCTTCAGTCTGTCAACTTGCAATGACATTCAGAGTTACAACAAACAAGAATTTCTCTGTACAATGGATCATTCTGCAGGTGCTGATCTCTCTCACACATGGATCATCTTCAGCCCACATATTCTAGAAGGTGACCCTAATGTGCAGAGCTTCTGTTTGGCCAGCTTCAGCTGTTCTCAGGAAAAAGGAACATTTTCTTTCCTCCCAAAGAGATATATCCAAACACAAAATGCAGGAGTGAAGGACAAGGCAAACATTCACAGCCCTTATAAAAAAAAAACAGATGTTTCACTGCTGCACTACTCACAGCTAACGAGGATGATTTTGATCATGTTCAACCTGGACATAATAAGCCACACTTTGTTGGCATTTGATGTTGTTTTACCATCCATCCCAAACTAGAAGTGATGATTGGCTCTGTTGTCTCTATAACTGCTTTTCCACTATCTGTAGATTCCTGTACATGTTTGTTGTGACTCTGGAATGCATATATTTTCTCTGTCTCACTGGGACTGAATCCTTACAGGTAACCAGAACATTGCTGATTTTGATGTCAAATCCTGCCTGCTTAAGGATGGAACATCATCACTGGAACATGCCTAGACCATCTTACACTGCACTCTGCTCCTTTATTACTGGAGTCACTGAAGATGGTCTGGACCAGACCACTTTTTGAAGCAGGAAGCAGGTAAGAGAGCCTAGCTAAACGTATGGATGGAAGACAGGCATGCATCTTGGACAAGAACAGAGAAAAGATCCTGATTCTTTTTATTTACTAGCATAGATGTAGGCAAAGATGCCTGCTCAATCATCTTTGTTGAACATGCAGGCAGTTGGGAATTTGCATACCTTGAATCACCTTGAACGGAAACAAATGTTGTTGCCAGGCCAAATTCTCAGAGTCCAAATGTGCTCTGTATGAGATGCTTCTGTCAATCTGCTGTTATTTAAAGCAAATCATGCCTTAAAACTACATCAGTATCAATTACAAAACTGGAATCATCAACTGCTAGTGCTTTTCAGACACACATGCAGAAACTATTTAAGACACTTCCTATGTCTGCTTAGACAGACACACTAAAAATAACAAAGCAGGATCCAGTGAAAATCCTCAGTATACGCGAAGTGATAAAACTAATAATTGAACAATATGCATCACTGGCTTGTGGCCACCCTTTTTAGCTATGTATGGAAGATGGCCCAACTTAACTGCCAGTAATTATCAAGTCAAAAAATAATAATGTGATATTCATTTTCTTATGTATGTACCAAAGACTCTTATGTCATTGTTATCAGAAAGTCTTATATTAAGAATATCAGACATTTCTTTATGGTGAAATAATGAGTTCTGTTACAGGCAAAATTTTATTTCCTGTTAGCACTTAAATTACTGAAATAATAAACTAATGACTAAATATTTAAGGTAAAGGAGTCTTTCATTTTCTCTTCTTCACAAAATCATGCTCCTATGAAGTTTATAAGGACAAAATTCAAAGACAATTATAACATTGCTGATGTAGTCATTGATGCAGACACACACAACTGGACAATATTGAAAGGAAAGAACAATTTGCTTACTGGTTTCTGCATCAACTATAATCACTGAGGAAGAATATTGAAAAAAATATACCGCCCACAAAACTGTGGTACTCACAGTGCATAGTTCATTAAATCACCTGTTTCAATATGAATTTATGTTTCTTACTTTTAAAGAAAAAAAAAATACATAAAATATTACGCTACATAAGGAATAAGGTGAAAAAAATGACTGAAATTTATACACTCATTGAGCAAACTGATGGTACATTAGTGGACAAAATATGTTAAATTCCAAAATCTATACAGAAAATTAATATTTGCAACTGTGTTCATGCCATTTGGATTTTTTTTAGGGAGAAAGGAGCTATGATGTAAAATATTACGAAGGTGAGTAATACATGCTACACTGGAGCATTGACTCCATTTCATTAAGCAAAAACAAGAGCTTTTCAAATAAGCTGATCTTTAAATGTAGTTCAAAAGTGATATGCCAGTATTTTTAAGGTTGTGTTTATCATCTCTCTGTGAAGTTCCTTACCACTTAGTTCCACTGGTGGTGAACTCAAGGGTTTTCAAGCTACTATAAAGCAAAAAGTCTTACAGTAGAGAAATACGTTTAGAATTGCAACCAACTAACACAGGTCAGCTTCAGAGATGTTAAAGATTTAGATGAGCACCAGGTTTGATCTAGCAGAATCACTTCTCTCTGTTAGAGAAGAGAAGAGAAGAGAAGAGAAGAGAAGAGAAGAGAAGAGAAGAGAAGAGAAGAGAAGAGAAGAGAAGAGAAGAGAAGAGAAGAGAAGAGAAGAGAAGAGAAGAGAAGAGAAGAGAAGCATTTTTGTATTTGCAAGCTAAATAAAATGTTTCAATGAAGTAGTTATTGAAACAAAAGTATCATTTTATATAAAGCTTTTTTTTTTTTTTTTTTTTATTTTAAGCTTAATCAGTTTGCCAGTGTTGTACATGGAAACAGTAAAGTGATGAAATTTTTCTTTGGTTTCTTTTTTTTTTGGTTTTGTTTTTTTTTTTTTAAACAGATTCACTTAATAAATAAAGGAGGAAAGAATGACATAATCTCAGTAGAGCTGGAGAATACAAAAAGGCCTGAGAAAAACCAAATTGCTTAAGTTAATTTTTATATGAATACTATTAAATCAATATCACCTGTGTTCAGCCCTGTTGTTTGATTTAAAAGTGATTTATTTTGTTAATCTGTTTCTAATTTGAGGAGAGAAACAAATAAAAGACTGTTTCTGCCAAAATAAATGGAAGAGTTTGGATCAATATAGCTATATTGGTTTATAAGCAGACCCTAGAATACGTTGGTGCAAATTTCCTGTATAAAGGAGCTCTTTTTATGGATTTGTGGAAGTATGAGTTGTAGAATGCGATATTTCTGCTATCGTGACATGAGGTCTTTTAACAATCTAATTTATGTCTATGTCCTAAGATTCGTGATCTGTCAGAAATATCTCAACAAAGAGCTCAGGGATTTCAGAGGACCAGGGATTATTAGTAACCTTCTAACATCATTCCCTGTCCCCGCTTCCTTATTTCGAACAGAATATAGAGAAACTTCTTTTCATAGGAGACCATCAAGTGTGGTAGCAGGTAAATAACTTCCAAAAAATGCCACAATTCTGTCAAAAAGTAAGATTACAAACTGACAACATTTATTAGTTAACTAATAAACACAGTATCTAGAGTAGTACAGATATAGTGTTTGAAGCCCTCCAGCTGATTTTGAAATACAGTGCAACTTCAGAAAATGTTTCCATTTTATTATATTTTGTAACTACTATGATATTTTTATTACAGAGGAGTGAATTTAGCACTCATGAAAGGTGTCAGATTGACAGTACTGGAAGTGAGAAGCTTCCAATTTAATCCAGAGAAAAGTTGGAGTGAAGGAAGAGACAAAATATATACTGTCTTCCCACGGAGATGTGTTTCTGCTTCTTACTCTTGTCTCCGGAGGAAGAACTTCAGCAGTGGGGCAACCTGCTCACCACTGTTTTCAGTGACCACAGTGGACTGAATTACTTTGGATTTTGTAGATATGAGAAGACCAGTCATGTGTGCTACGTTTCTAGTCCCTCTTTGAAAATGGCCAAAGCCAAAAAATGTGGGAAATTGCATATATTTGCTGAACTTTGTCCAGATTTTTTCATCAACATTCTGTGGATTTGTGGTATTCCAATCCACCAAGACTACCGTCTAAATAAATGTAATAATACTGACCTCCTCCCTTGAACGGTTATCTCCAATTATAGCCACCCCTCAGAAAAAGTGCAAAGATCATTTCAGAGATAGATAATAAAAATTAGCAGACATTTAGCTACTGAAGGGAGAAGTGTTTCTAAAGCACTTATGACAGGAAAACATAAAATAAGTAAGAACAGAAAACAGAAAGTACATAATCAGAAATCTCATAAGCTATTTTCAGTTAATTCTTCACTCACTATCTCAAATTAGCATCTTTGTCTAAGAATACAAATATCATACTAGACTAAACTCAGAAGTGATATTTAAGTCTTTACAAACTGTTATGCAGAGCACAACCAACACTGGAAAAGGTGACAGTGATGTGACTCATTAAAAAGTTTATTTTCTATATTCCGTGGTATTGGTGAACATCTGAGTCAGAATTTACAGCCTTCGGTTGGTTAATGTTAGGCTGACACTCTAAAAGATGGTACAAGTTACACCACCTTTCCCATTTATTTATATTGCTATTTCAGTTTGTTCCAATGAGGTTATCTGTGTAAGGATGAATGTGGTTATCAGAAACAGAACTGTGGCAACAAACAGCCATAGATGTCAAGGTCAGAAACCTACTTTTCTAATCCCAGTTCTAAGAATCTCCCTGGTGATTCTTTTCTTGTTTCATAAGAAAATGTATTTCTGGAAATATCCATGTAGGCTAGTGACCACTAGGCTGGTGATCGAGTTTGGAGCTAGAGTTGAGTTGCAAGGATTTCCTTTTACTCTGTGTTCATACATCATGGTGAAATTTTGATCTATGACTTCAACTTTTTCCTCTAATTTCTCTGTTACTCTGTCATAAAACATACCAGATTTGAAGAGCTGATCACTTTTCACTATATATGTATATCTGAAAATTAAAGAGAGAGCAAATATTTTTGAAGAGGAAAAGAGAATAATTTGTTGTATGAACTCCTCATGTGTGAACTACTGCTAAATCCAGCCCTGGAGCTAGTAGAGTGCATGGACTCCTCTGGGCTGAAATGTCATTAAGCATTAGTGTTTCTGGTGTTAAGCTAATAAACATTCACCTCTCAGCTGCACAACGTGCAAACCGTTCACTGGAAAGACCCTCATTGAAGTTAGTAAGACTGGTATCAGGAGCTATAGAATTATAGGGTGGGCATTCTTCTGGAGTACTGACTACAGTTCTCATTCCAGCACTGTTCCAGCAGCGACATCCTCAGTCATGACAGGACAGACGGATGTTCTCTTGCAGATGGGGCTCCTGGGTATGCCTTGCTGGAGGAGAAACTTCCCATGGTGCCACATGTACTGCAGTGAAAGTAGCCTGAAAATCTTTTATGAGACATGGCAAATCACCTGCATTCTTTAGCATATATACAACTTTATTTCCAGAAGGTATTACATTGGCTCCTAGATTACACATTTACACCAGTAAATATACACCAACAAAAACTTCTTCTTTATAAATCCCTCTCTAGAGATAACATAGCAGGCAGCAGAGATGGAGAGAGAAATCTCAGTTGCTTAAAAGTGAAGAAATCAATATTCAGTAACCAAATTTCAATAAATAAAACAGTATGTAAAGACTCTATTGTGATTAGATCACATACAATTTCTGTGCTTTAATCTGTGTACTGCAGTATTCCTTTTGTTTCTTTGTTGGCATTCTTTTCCCCTCAGATGCTTAAATTATATCTGATTCTTTTTATATTAGAGGCTCAAAGCATAAATTTAAGATCACAACACCTCTGTTGTGCATGGAAGTATCAGTCACATCAATTTTGTCACAAGGCAAGTAGAAGCAGAGCCTTCAAAGGAATTGTCCAAGGCCTGCCAGTAGATTAACTAAATTCTTACTAAGTTAAGAATTGTCACTTGCCAGAGCAAAAACTCCTATTTATGCAGCAGTCTGAAACAGAAGGTATATGATGATGGTGTCAGTAAAATTGTGTGAACTCTAAGTTGTAACAATTTCTCATTAAACTACCAGGAGCCCACTAGACTGTAGAATCCTACAAATGGTACTTGTTGTATGAATGTATGCCTACATATAATGGATATTTTAATTTATTTTTATATATATATGTATCTAGAACAAATAATTTAGAATGAGGAATTAAAAATTTGGACAAGCTCTGTGGAATAAAAGTTCTTAGTTACTTATTTTGGAGTGGAAACAGCAATAATTTCAGTATACAATTTACTTCCTAACCTTCACTACAATGTCTGTTTCCAATGATTCATTTTGAAGTATGCTGGATACTTCATATTCTATTTAAACTCTATATCATGCTTAAAATGAGATCCGGAGGGAAGGTGTCACAGAAGAGCCTTTAAATAGCTGTATGGAAATACATATATACCCAGCTGCAAATAGAGGTACAAGATAATACAGCCTGTCTGGAGCTCAGGATGAAATGAGAGTCTGGGGAACAGAGCAACCCAGGTATCTGACGTCATTAAGCAGACATCTTTCTGTACATGATAAGTGTTTGTATCCCTTTCAATGAACCTATAGTGGAACAGAACTGTTCAGAAATGGGGAGACTGTGACATTAGATTTGGTGGCAGCAAACAAACAGCAGGACAGGACTGTGGTACCAGATGAATACCTTTCTTATGTATGTGTTTAGTTCAATGCCACCAAAATTATTGGAGAGTTAAGAAACTGTATATAATAACAGTGACATAAAATAAAAAAAAAAAAAGAGGAGAAACAAGGTGGTGATGCATATTGACAAAATGCATTTCGTAATTATGATTTCTTCCTGGTTAACCAAGCAGGTAAAAGAAGAAGAAAGCATAGCATTAATCTTTCTTTTCAGTTCAACTTTTTTTAATGTTCATTCATTATTGCTTCAGTGTATATGTTGTATACCATTTTATCACAGTGATTTTCTGTATTGTGATCTTGGAATGGTGCAATTCTGCAAAGATGTGTTGTGCAGTGCTAAAATACAATATTTAAGTCACTGCCCCTCTAAGACCAGCTTCCAAATGCAACTCCTTGGAAGCAACCACTCCAACTGTACTGGAGCAGGAGGAGTTGCAATCGTGCAAACATGTTTTTTTGGCATTTCCTCTCAAGGAACTAAGGGATCTTGCTGTTCCAATGGCCTGAGCATCATTTTTGTGTGCAACATGTGGCACAGGCCAAGAAAGGTTAGCTGTTCTGCAAAACCCATGCAGAAATAAATTGACAAGATCTGAAGTTGACATCACTTGCTGTAGTTCCTTCAATAAGAAATGTTTCAGTGAAGCCACACCACTTTTCAGCTATTTGAAGATCATGTTTAGTCTGCTGATAGACTCTATAGAATCTACCTTCAATGTTGGTTAAATATAGCCCTTATTAGAGATCAGAAGAAAGTTTGTTCATGACCTCTTCTGAGCTTTAGAGGCTATAATATTAAATAAAGCTAAATACAAGGGTGATTTCTATTAGCGGTTATAATATTAAGTAAAGCTAAATACAAGGGTGATTTTTATCTCCCACATTCATTTAATTAAACATGGTTCATAAACTGCCATCATTAATACCATTTCACCATTGAAAAATATCTGTAATGTTAAATTAACCTTTGATTCTACATTTTTTTCCTTTTATGTCATATTTGATAAATCTTGCAGAGGATTAATGGATATGATTTATCTAGAGAAAAACAGCCATATGCAAAGTACAACAGGAAGTACAATTTCTTGCTATATGATTCAGGCAAGAGTCAGTAGTACAAATAACACATAGTTACTAAAGGTATGCTGATTTTAAGATGTATGTTCAATTTCTTACAGCGTGCTATTTCTGTGATGTTCAAATAATGGAATGCTATGATAAATTCTAGTTCAAATCAAGCCAAATCCTTCAATGTTTAACTATGGATCATTTCATCTGACTTTCTGTGTGTCTCTGACCTATTCATTCTGTGTCCATCACACTATAATTCACCATTGACCACGGATGATCATTGATCCTCATTACCCTTCAAGATGGACATTAATAACAATTTTTAAAGTGAAATTCCCCACTTTGGTCTTCTAGTCACTGTTACTTGCTATGGCTCTCACTAAGCAAAAGAGTCTTATGTTTTGCACTACACTCTCTTGACTGGCTTACAAATTGTACATATCACCTTTATCAACCTTATTTTGATAAAACAGTTCATCTAAACTCTTAGATTTTCCATTGTAAGGCACATTTGGTAGATCTCAAACTGATTTGTTCCTTTTTTTTTATTTCATCACCAGTTTATAACTTCCTCTGTAAGATAGAAGCACCAGAATTCTGTACAATATTCCTTCATCTCTTTCAATACTGCCACACACGGATAAGGTATAATTGCCAATTATCTGCTTATTACTCCAGTTCATTAATGTTAGCAACTTTTGCCAGAAACTGGTAGATAAAGTGAGAGGCAAAAGTTTGTTTTTGACTATTCCTAGTGGTATATAACTCAAATGCATTTCACCAATTAACCAACTCTAATTACTCTGATAGCTAGACTGTCCTTTATCTCAGAATCATAGAATTATTTAGGTTGGAAAAGACCTTTAAGATCACCGAGTACAACCATAAACCTAACACTGCCAAATCCACGACTAAAGTCCCTAAGCATACAAATCTTCTGAATACCTCCAGGGATGGTGACTCAACCACTTCCCTGGGCAGCCTGTTCCTGTGCTTGATAACCCCTTTCAGTGAAGAAATCTTTCCTAATATTCAATCTAAACCTCCTCTGGTGCAACTTAAGGCCATTTCCTCTCATCCTATCACTTGTTCCTTGTGAGAAGAGACCAACACCCAGCTCACTGCAACTTTCTTTCAGGTAGTTTTAGAGAGCAACAAGGTCTCCCCTCCTTATATGCCATCTCACCTTTACTAGGAGATTTTTTTCTGCAGTAATTGCATTTTCAAGCAATGAATACGGAATAAATATATTGAATGTTGGTGCAAGCAGTGATGATTTTCCATTAACAAACACTTAAAAGTTTTTGATTAGCAAATTCACAACCTTTTTAACATGTGACTTATAGATACTTGTAATTTTTATAATCACCTCCTTGTCTGATACAGATCAAATGCCATACTGAAGTCTACATGTATTACATATACACAGCTACCTTTATCAACCAAATTTGTAATCTTATCAAATAATGAAATCTAAACTATGTGACAAAACCTATTTTCCATAAAAACACACTTCTGGAATGAATTACAGTCTCCTTTTTCTGATTCTCTGTTAACGGAAAATCATATTGATTTTTCCATTATATTGTCTGAGTTTGATGTCTAGGTAACTGGCCTATAATTACTAGGACTATTCAGCTCATGCTTTATGAATATCTGTACCAGAGTACAGATACTCTTTCAGAACTCTAGGTTTTCCTAGAATGTAAAGTTTTCTTAAAAGTGATTTTTTTATTTGTTCATTATTTATTTCTGGCACCTACTCAGCTATTCCTGGATGCAATTCGATCCAAGATTTCAGAGAAATTTTGCTGGGTGAAATTTGATCCAGATAATTTTAGACAAATTATGAAGCTGGCAATCACCTTCACATGGTACAGGCGTCTTATTCTCTGCAGTGATGACGTTGAGCAAACTAATACTTATTTTGTCATTTCTTTGTATTTATTATTTTTATTTCATGGCTTTGAGTTTTATTTCCTGTCATCACTAAATAAGGATGGCTCTGTAACAAGGGTTATAATTTTTCTTGACAGTGAGCTCCATGTTTCCTAAATATCCCTTTAATAATTACTTTTCTTTCTATACCTTTTCTTGCCATCAATTTCATAGGGCATCTTCAAGTTTATGTTTGTGCCTTCGTTCCTTCAATAGTAAACAGCATAATACTCACAAAGTTTTGGTTGTGCAGTGGAATATCCTGATTTCTGAATATGTTTGCATAGTCTTGCAAATGCTTAATTGGGAAGTGACATTTTTATGAACAACTTGAGGTACTATTTTTTCCTTTCATCATTGGTCTGTATGACTTCTTCATGGGGAAAGTGTTTCTAGGAATAATCAGGAAGTAATAATGGACATCTTGATGCTACCAGACCTAGGAAGGGCGTGCTGTGTGACTTGCAAGTGTTTCTCCCATTTCTGTATAATTTTAGTCAGAGACCTTGTTCAAATTATGATGAGGAAATGCAGATGTAAAACTTCAACACATTAGATTGCATCTAAACTCAGGAGCTATAAACGCACGGTTCAACTCTAAAAGCTCCTGTAATTGTCTTCTTCTCTTGAAAGAATGATGTTATGTTATATTTGTTAAATGGAAAAACTGGGTAAACTTGCAGTTATTAAAGCAACTACATCACAAAATGATACCCTGAATGACCCCCATAAGATGCATATTAACCACCTTTTGTTATAACAGACTAGGGATTATGATTGTATTTTCAAATGCCTAGAATGTGTTGCTATTCACAGACCATGTATGAGGCTATGCAAGGTCACTGCTTCAGCATATGAAAGCCTCTTTCTCCACTCTCCTTCACTTTTTGCTGAAAAGAAAACTTCCTGCCTCACCATCCTTCCTTTTTCATGTCTTTAATCCCTTGCCATGGTAGAATCCATTAACAAAGTTCTGTTTTCCAACGAGCTTGACAGCTAGTTTGTTGCACTCGTATACGAATTGCTCTAGCTCATTGAGTGGGATCCCTGTTATGAAGTTTAGTTTTCTGCATGGACCCACCTGCAACAACCTTGTCCTTCTCTCATGCTTGCACACTGTGCTGTAGGGCTTTGTTTTACCCAGGCCATTCTGATCATATTGTTCTCCTTGCTGTATGTCGTCTCCTTCATGTTGCTGCTATTTCTGTTTTCACCTCTCAGACTTCTCATGAACCTGCTTTCCATCACCCTAAGTCATACTAGTATACATAAGAATGGATGGCTAATTGGCGCCGAGAGAAGGAAGCTGTCCTGGCATGGGGAAGGGCTTTAACTTGAGGAGGCTATCACAATGAACCATAAAATGTCTTATTTTAGGCACTTGCAGTTCAAGAAGTAGCAACTCTGGTCTTTTTTTTTCCCTCTGTTACTCTGTTCTAGATGCAGCCCATCTTCCTGGATGACAGATCAGGCTCAGCATCTGCATCTGATGTGTGGAGTGGCTTCCCTGGAGGGCAGGGGAGCCAAGTGTTTGAGACAAGGCTTCTTGTGAGACATCCTAAGGCATTTATTTCTCTGGTTTTCTCATCTCAGCTGGAAAGATAACTTTGGAAGCTCTTATTTTGAGTTAAGCTTCTGGTTTACATGAGTATAGGGGGAAACGTGTAGTCTTGTTTCAAAAGACAATCTACTACCCCAGGCTTACTGGGGTAGTAGATGCAGTAACTCAGGTACTCTGAAGATCAGTGCTATTCACTCTAGATCCAAGCACATTGAGCAGAGAAGAGAAAGTGGTGCAAAAAGCTCTGCCAAATTCTGTTTTCACTCAATCTGTCATCTGTATCCAAATGCCATTCTCAGGGTCCAACCTTGCTTCTCACTTCATTGTACCTATTCCCCCCCATATGCGATGATGCTCCTTCCTCTCTGAGACAATGTTTGTCTCTTCACAGTCCACCTTTTCTTCTTCTACTATTCAGTCTGCCATCCTTTTCTCAAGCATTTTTATGTGCATTTATTTTTGTGTTTTAATACTCCAATTGTATTGATTTGCTAGTGTGCTTAGATTACAGAGACAAATTGTAGTATGCCACAAACAAATGATACAGACTTTCAGGAACGAAGTATGTCCTGGCTTCAACTAGGCATTGAGGGCTGAGAGCTACTACACAAACCTCCTATGTGTATTGAATAGAAACTTGTGTCCTCAGAAAGTCTCTACCTACAGACTTCTTGTATACCACCCAACTCCTTATGTTTATTTTTATTTCCTCCAAAGGACAGGAAATACACATATAAGATGCAATAGTAATACTAATAGTCAGCAGTAATAGTGAACAGTATAACAATTTGAAGTGTGAATCAGATCTGGGCAAACAGAACTAGTCTGTCAGCTTTTTTAGATGCACTTTCTGGGAGAGCATAATCTGGAGTATTATCCATACTCCGCCCTCCTTTCTGTAACAACTCAAAAAAGCATTTTGATTTCAGTATATTTAATAGAAGGTTCTCTATTTCTACTATTGTTAAAGATTAGAATTATCTTTGTCTGCCTAAGATGACTAGTTACGTGACAACCACAGGTTTTGAGGGCAGGAATTATTTCAGCACAAGTCAAAAATAGGATAACTATCTATCTTTTTTTTTTTTTAATCTCAAGTTTTTATAATAGAGATTAGATCACTAACTGACTCTTACACAGTATTCTAATATTGTAGAGTGGTTACGATCAGCATGGCAAGCTTCCTCCTAATTGCTCACTTCAGGCTGCTCTAAATGGTGAATTGTTTGACTTTTAATGGAATTACAGTATCTTATTTATAAACATATAAAGTTCTTCAGTTGTGTCAGTTATGTGTTCAAGCATAAGGCTGAGGTGAAAAATAGGTAAGATTCTTCCCCACAACCCTTTCTGTTAGTACCGGCACTTGTTCTGTTGTCCTTACCCATTAACTGTGTCAATACTGGGAAATGAAATAAGATAAGTACTTTATGAAGTGGCATAGCTTGCATTCATATGGCTAAACTTTCTTTTACCCTGTCCCCAAAAAGAAAAGCCCCATTCATGGTAACTGTTGGGAAAAACCCTTGTCCCTTCCTATTTCACAACTGTGCTTGAGCACTCACTGGAAAAGCGCTAACTGGCACAGACTAAAACCATGTTGGTGTGGCAGCAATTTTTCATATGCATCACTGAAGCAGAAACACAGGGATTTTCACTAGGAGGTCCATGGGTATAGAAACATTCATTTGGAAAAACAAACATTAAAGAGATTTGGCTGGAAAAAAATAACAAGTATCTCATCCGTCACTCAGGCCTCAGTCAAGGACACTGCCCTTACTTGGTATGAGTGGGGCTTTACAGTTGTAAAAAAATTTTAGCATTTTCATGTAATGTTAACTAGACCCAAGTGAGACTCTCATCCCTTTTCTTCCTGCTCTTAACAGAGATTGTTGCCCTGAGATTTATACATTTAAAATCTCTTTACCTGACAAAGAGGATGTTTTTCTTTATCCCTGTTTAATTTGAGCATCCCTGAACAGTAATATGAAAAGCTGCTTGAATACCTTCAGTGTTGTGGAGAGTTCCTATTTTCCAGTTTTCCTAAGCAGCTGAACTGCAGCAAATTCCATAGTGTTGTTCACTTGTCCATTTTTCTTAGCCTAATTTTACACTTCCAGATCCTTTCATATTGCCATGATTTGACAATATGCAATTATTTTATTTGTCTTGCATGCATAATAACCTGCAGGCAGCAGCTTTGTATCTAATAAACGATTCTGTCATAGAGAAACTTGGACAAAACAGACTTTACTAGTGATATTCATTGCCTATAAAAAAGAATTACACCACAAACAGACATTTATTCCAGATCTAACTGCCTATTCATACAGTTCAACAGACTGTCAGATTAACTGTAATGGTGCCTTCTGGTGACTTTGAATAATACAACAGTCTGTGTCCTTTCAGTTTTTTTTTTTTTGTCTGTTTCTGTTTAAGCAGATATATCAGGTGTCTATATTCAGGTTTTGGAAGTTGGGGGGCTGCAGGAGTGGCCTCTGTGAGAAGAGGCTAAGATTTCTCCCTACCTATAACTATTTTAATTGCAATAAATTAAATTAATTTTCCCCATGTAGAGTGTGTTTTGCCTTTAACGGTTACTGGCAAGTTTATCTTGACCTCTGATCTTTCTTACTTTATTTTTTTCCTATCCCACTGAGGAGAGGGAGGGAGTGATCTGTCAAGTGGGCTTCTGGCTGTTTGCTAAGGCTAATCCACCACAGTGGAGTTAAGGGATAGCACTTGAAAGCAGAATGGATGCCTTTCCCTGATATGGAGATGTAAATTTAGTCCAGTTCAGTTTAAATTTAAACTCCTCTATGTAAGCTTTAAGACTCGTTGAAACTCAAATCCCCTGACTATTCAAGTGGAAAAACAAGCAAAAAAGCAAATTGTTGAAAGATGCACATAGCTGTACACTATGTGCACACTTGAATAATACATAGGCATTTTATGTATGATGCTTTTTAACTGCAAAAGAACTTACCTTCGTATAACTTTTAGACAGAAAAGACGTTTTTGATCTTGTCATTAAACGATTTAAAAGCAAAAATTAACAGTCTATACAGATAATGTTACACAACTCTACTGAATAAAAGGAAAGAATACAGCCAAGCAAACAACAAAACCAACGAATCCAACTGTTCCCTGGATTGTTCCATGTGAACAACTTGGCCTCTGGCTTCTAGTAATTACATTACATATAATTTGGCAAGTGGCATTTCTTCTCTACCTGAAAGCCAGAGAAAGGAAGTGCAAAGTCCTGCATACCACACAATCCCTGAAAGTAAGCGGTTAATCCTATGAAAGAAATCTTATCTTCTGTACATAATCAAAATAAGAATGCATTATTAGCTTGAAAAGACACAAGTTTCAGAAAAACACAGATTATTTATGAACTGAAGGTCCCACATGCTTTAAATGAGCTTTAATTTCTAAGTAAAGCTGTGTCTCATTTATTAGTTGAAACAAGTCTTATCAACCTGCAAATTCAGATTAACTGAAACAATTTGTGAATTCAAGATAATTTCAGCTAATTGTCTGATTTGGAAGAAAAAAAAATAGTTCTTCACTGACACTTCTGAGTAGAAAAATATTCATCTTTTCCAAATTAGAATACTGAATAATTACTGATGTACCTCATATTTAAAATTAAAAAAAAAAAATTCTCAAAGTTCTATAAGAAAATTCTCAAAGATTTTTAGGGTAGTTCTTCCAAGAATTTTCTTACTGGGTATGCTTACATTCCTGCACTTCCTTTATCATTTTAACTGAGCAGTGTGGGAAAAACCTGTATTTGATTGCAAAAGACTTTTATAGAATTATAGATTGGTTTGGGTTAGAAGGGACCTTAAAGACCGTTCAGTTCCAATCCCTCTGCCATGGGCAGGGACACCTTCCACTAGACCAGGTTGCTCAAATCTCTGTCCAACTTCGCCTTGAATGTTTCCAGGGATGGGACATCCACAGCTTCTCTGGGCAACCTGGGCCAGTGTTTCACCACCCTCACAGCAAAGAAATTCTTCCTCATATCTAATCTATATCTACCCTCTTCCAGTTTAAAGCCACAACCCCTTGTCCTGTCACTACAAGCCCTTGTCAAAAGTACCTCCTCAGATTTCTTGCAGGCTCCCTTTAGGTACTAGAAGACTGCTATAAGTTCTCCTCAGCCTTCTCTACTCCAGGCTGGACAGCCCCAACTCTCTCAGCCTAGCCCTATAGGAGAGGAGCTCCAGCCCTCTGATCATCTTCACAGCCTCCTCTGGACTCACTCCAACAGGTCCATGTCCTTCTGATGTTGGGAGCTCCAGAGCTGGACACAGTACTTCAGGTGGGGTCTCACCAGGGCAGAGTAGAGGGGCAGAATCATCTCCCTTGATCTACTGTCACTCTTCTTTTGATGTAGGACAGGATGTGGTTGGCTTTCTGGGCTACAAGCAAACATTGCAGGCTTATCTTGATCTCCTAGTCCAGCAGCACCCCCAAGTCCTTCTCATCAGGGCTGCTCTCCATCCATTCTCTAGCCAGCCTGTAGTTGTGCTCGGGATTACCCGGAACCATGAGCAGGACCTCGCACTTGGCCTTGTTGAACTTCATTAGGTTAACATGGGCCCATGTCTCCACTCTGTCAAGGTCCCTCTGGATGGCATCCCTTCCCTACAGCATGTTGATTGCACCACACAGCTTGGTGTCATTGGTGAACTTGCTGAGGGTGCACCCAATTCCACTGTTCCTCTCGCTGACAAAGATTTTAATCAGGGCCAGTCCCAATACCAACCCCTGAGGAATACCACTCATCACCAGTTTCCACTTGGACATCAAGCCACTGACCACAACTCTTTGAGTGCGGCCATCCAGCCAATTCTTTATCCACTGAGTAGTCCGTCCATCAAATCCATGTCTCCAGTTTAGAGACAAGGATGTTGTGCAGGACAGTGTCAAATGCTTTGTACTAGTCCAGGTAGAGGATGTCAGTAGCTCTTCCCTTATCCATCAATACTGGAACCCCATCATAGAAGGTCATCAAATTTGCCAGGCACAATTCTCCCTTAGTGAAGCCATGTTGGCTGTCACCAACTTATTTTCACCTCCTTGCTCTCCGTGTGCTCTCCATGGTTTCCAGGAGAATCTGCTCCATGACCTTGCCAGGCACAGAAGTGAAACTGACAACGTGTAGTTCCCCTGGTCTTCCTTGTTTCCCTTTTTAAAAATGGGGGATATGTTCCCCTTTTTCCAGTCAGTGGAACCTCACCAGACTGACATGACTCCTTGGATTTAATGGATAATAGCATAATGGCTTAGAGAATTAATCCACCAGTTTCCAGATGTTTTATTTCCTTTTCAGTTTTCATACTATTTATATGAACCATATATAGTCACTCAAATATCATTTAAATCTTATCTAAGGGAAAAGGTGATAAAATTTTCTATTTTGAAGCTTACTGCACTTTTTTTTTTTAATATTTTAGTGCATTTGTGCAACTACAAATAAATTGAAAATAAAAACTAAATAGGTTTCTACTTCTCAATCATATGTAAAAATATTAAATTCAATTAAAAGTCTGTAATCACTCCCTTTTTTTTTGCAAAAAATATTAGCAATTCAATAGTTGCGAACATTTATTCCAGTGGAGCTCCACTGATTTCAATAGAATAATGCTGATTAACTGCAAAGAAGACTCCAGAATTTAGTTTCCCAATTTAAGAGCAATAGGCTTTTGTAGGAAAAGATAGTTTCCCTGCCTGCTGCAGATATGGAGTCTTATACATACATAAAACATAAAAACACATACCAGTGTGCCAACAAGTTTTTAATTATTTATCACACTCAGAACATAGAGTGTGATAACATTCCTGAAGTTGCTTTTTCATTTGTTATAGCAGGTTTGCTTAATGAATGTTCAACATTTGTTTGCTAAGCATGAATGTAAAATGGAACAAAATAAGATCCTTGTCAAGGACCATTTAAATGGTAATGCCACTGTTGCAAAAGGTGATAGTCTGTGTCCCTTGTAAACAATTTATTCCTACTTTCCCTGCATAGTCTGCTTGCAAAGCTGATGAATTTAACATCTTCTTTTTTGGACTAACTAAGATTTTTCTAAATGTCTGTATATTATATTAGGTACTGTCATTGTTTAGCCCTGCTTGGGACTAAGCTATGCAATTTTTCACTCACTCTTCCCACTCTCTGTGGGAATGGGGGAGAGATAACATAACAAAAAGCTCAAGGTTTGAGATAAGGACAGGGAGAGATCATTGAAATTACCATTACAGGCAAAACAGACTCAACTTGGGGAAAAATATTTCAATTTATTATTAATAAAACCAAAGTAGGATAATGAGGGAGACAACAAAGACAAATTCCCCCCACCTCTCCCTCTTCCTGGGCTTAACTTCATTTCAATTATCTCTACCTTCTTGCCCACCCTGAGCAGCACAGGCGGGGAATAGGGAATGGGAGTTACAGTCAGTTCATCACATGTGGTTTCTGCCCCTCCTTCCTCCTCAGGGGAACTCCTCACCTTCCTCCCTTGCTTCAGAATAGGGTCCTTCCCACAGGCAACAGCCCTTTGTGAACCGCTCCAGCATGAGGTCCTTTTCCACAGGGTGCAGTCCCTCCAGAACGGCTGCCCCAGTGTGGGCTCTCCATGGGCCACAGCCTCCTTCAGGCCTCCACCTGCCCCGGTGTGGGGTCCTGCCCGGGCTGCAGGGGGATCTCTGCTCCTCCGTGGGCTCCATGGGCTGCAGGGGCACAGCCGGCCTCACCATGGCTGCACCACGGGCTGCAGGGAATCTCTGCCGGGAGCAGCGTTACTGCTCCCCCTCCTTCTGCACTGACCTTGGCGTCTGCAGCCATTCCTCTCACCAGAAATTCTTCACAATGGGCTCAGGCAGACGCCTCTCAGGTTCTCTTCACATCTCATCTCCTCTCCACTTCTTGCAGCCAGGCCAGGCCTGAGTTGGGCCCAGTCGGCCGCCCAGCGGGTGGCCAGAGGGTGAGGCCTGCAAGGCCCACAAGGCTTGTGACTTCCCATCTCTGCCCCCACTTCAGTTTCTTTATGTCTTTTTTTTTTTTTATTATTTTTCCCCTTCTTAAATATGTTATTGCAGAGGCTTTATCACTGACTATTCTGCTACCAATTGGCTCAGCCAGGTCAGCAGTGGGTCTGGCCTGGCCAGCTCCACTGGACAAAGGGGAAATTTCTAGCAGCGTCTTACAGAAGCTGCCACTGTAGCCACCCCACTACAACAAATCAGCACGGTACATGTATTAAAGGTGTGCTTGCACTAGTATGTGCATATAGAGGGGGAGTCATTTATAATTTAGGAGCTCTGCAGAGTTTCGTTTCTTTCCTTTCAGAGAAGATGATTTTTTTTGTGTGTGTGTTTATATGGTATAGGACTCAAGAGTTTTTAAACCCCTGATATCTTCTGTGCAACACTCACAAAACTACGTGGAGGTAAATTTCTTTTGACATTGAGTGCCTATACCACCATCCAAAGTTACAGGTCTCTTCTGCAAATTAGATACATGCAATTTTCTTGATCAGTGCTGATCATAGAATCATAGAATCATAGAATGGTTAGAGTTGGAAGGGACCTTCAAAGGTCATCTAGTCAAACCCCCCTGCAAGGCTAGTATGTGCATATAGAGGGGGAGTCATTTATAATTTAGGAGCTCTGCAGAGTTTCGTTTCTTTCCTTTCAGAGAAGATGATTTTTTTTGTGTGTGTGTTTATATGGTATAGGACTCAAGAGTTTTTAAACCCCTGATATCTTCTGTGCAACACTCACAAAACTACGTGGAGGTAAATTTCTTTTGACATTGAGTGCCTATACCACCATCCAAAGTTACAGGTCTCTTCTGCAAATTAGATACATGCAATTTTCTTGATCAGTGCTGATCATAGAATCATAGAATCATAGAATGGTTAGAGTTGGAAGGGACCTTCAAAGGTCATCTAGTCAAACCCCCCTGCAAGGAGCAGGGACATCTCCAACCAGATCAGGTTATTCAGAGCCTCATCCAGCCTGGCCTTGAATCATTCCAGGGATGGGGCATCCACCACCTCTCTGGGCAACCTGTTCCAGTGTTCCACCGTTCCACCACCTTCATTGTGAAAGATTATTTTCCTTATGTCCAGTCTGACTCTACCTCCTTCTATTTTAAAACCATTACCCCTTGTCCTATTACAACAAGTCCTTTTAAAAGGTTTCTCCCCATCTTTCCTGAAGGCTTCCTCAGAGCCTCCTCTTCTCCAGACTGAACAGTCCCAACTCTCTCAGCCTTTCCTCACAGGAGAAGTGCTCCAGCCTTCAGATCATCTTCAAATAACTTGAAAGTTATTTAAGCAGCTGAGCAATTTACTGTGGATTCGAAAGGATTTTTTTTTAAAGCATTTTTATTTTACTTTTTTTTTTTTTTTTAGGTTTCTGGAGTTAAAACCAGGTGACTATCTATCCTACCAAAGGAAACAGTGAGGACTTGAGCTAGGGACTTTTGGGATCTAAACGCTGATCCCTGGTTATGCACTGAATTATTTTCTGATAATGATCACGTTGCTTATGTGTGATTCCTCTTGTTTAATTTTAGCTATCTAAAATGAAGATGTTTAATGTAAATTAGTTATTACTGAAGCTCCTAACACAGTAGACAGAGGACGAGATAGGCAAAGTACTCCTTCCAAGGGTCTCCAACCAACAGGCTGATATACCTCTAGAAGTATTTCTCTTGGGACTAGACAGATGGTTTAGACTAAGCACCTAACCGCAGATGCCGAAGTTGGGTGAAATGAACTTCAGTGTCTTTTTTTATACTCTAGTACCTTTCTGGGCCAAAGGGTAGTAACATCCATGTCTAAACAGTCCCATGACTATCAAAAACGCTGTTTTTTTCAAACCACTTGTCTTGACCTCTTGCTTCTTGATCAGAAATGTATTTCCCTTCTATTCTGTGCTTATTTTCTCCTCTTGACTTTTACTGCTGCTAAGAGTTCTTCCCACACTTCCATTTTAGCCAAACGGATGGCTCAAGGTTAATTTAATAAAGTTTTGAGCCTGGTCTCTATAGCTGTGATATGTAACCTGGAGCTTGCAGTCAGAACTCCCAACCAGGTGTTTTAAACCAAAACCTTTTCACAGAGGGTGTAAAGTTTTCCCAGGGAAGGATGCTACCATTTTAAAAAGAAAGGTTCTCAAATCCAGGATAAAACTACTGTATTGAGAGACAGATCCATCTACCCTAGGACAGCTTTTGATTTGCAACATAGGATATTTGTAGTCTCAGTGTTCCATTTTGGATTAAAGCTGATTCTCAGTTTAGTTACTGCTTTATTGCCTTGATTTTACCACTGAGGTTTCTTTACTGACTGTGGTTGCCCTTTTTCCCCTTGTATTTGTTAAATTCTCCTTCAGCGAATACATTAGGACCACTTTAGCTCTGTATTTCAAAGCTAATGTCAAACTTATCGTTGGCCTAAGTACAGAGAAGGTCTGCATCTGATCACAAGGTGGCCAGCACCACTACACTGTATTGTCTATAGTGTCTGTTTGACATTTCTTTTGAAATTCAGAGTCCCAAAATGGATGTGTTTGCCATCGCTTCTTAAGTTCTTTGCCTTTGTTCCCAGTCTTGGATATCTCCAAAGAAGATATGATATTGAGGTAAACTAACCCTGTTGGGGCTGAAGCTGAAAAGCTATTCTTAAAGGTTGTCTCTTCCCTGATCTTTACAATAGAAAAGACTGCTTGTAAACTTCTGAAATTTTGTGTTTCTTTATGGTGGTAAAGGGTGACTTGTGGTTCAGATTTGCAGTTACTTGAGCAAGAAATTCCTGAGATAGCTTTCCTCATTATGCATAGAGCATTTTTTTCTTATTTTACGAAATTATAAGACTTTTGCTAATTACCTTAGAGCTTAAAACAATGCTCTGATTTTTTTTACATGCTCAACTTTTAACCAAGCCAGAGTGCAGAAACAAATATTCAATTCTGGAGGGAAATTTTGGAAATGTTGTTTAAAAGGGTTCGGTAGATTTGTCTCAATATTCAATACACTGGACAGAACTAAGTTCACAAAACAACAATTTCTGCCTAAGAGTCACTCAGTTTCAATTTTACATTTCTGGCTTAAAAGGACCTAGTTTGGACATTTGTCATTGCTGTATGCTCATGGGTGATAATCCAATGTCTACTTCTAGCATAAATGCTAGAATAGTAACTTGTTTGGGTGATTGTTTCTGAGTAGTGTGTGCATTTGTGGTGAGAATAGATAGTTCTGCAGAAACTTGGAACATCACTATGGAAATGTGTTGAGTGAGCAGGAGTATAAAAGAGGAGAGGATCTGGGAGAAACAAATGGATTTGCAGCCTCAGGTTGGAGGAAGGAGCTGGGATAGGAAAAGGAAAAACATGACGTGTGACAGTGAGCTCTAAATTAAGCATTTCAGAGGCATTAATATGAATTTGTCACTGTAGATATGATCTTTATTAATTTCAACTCTTACATGAACCGTAAGTTTGGGAATTTCCCCTTCTTTGAAGACATCTAATTTCCCTATTTTCCCCACTCCCCTACAGTACCACATTGCAACTGGCATCTTTCACCTCTGAAAGTGGTCTGAGCTCTCCTGTTTTCTCCAGATTCTGTCTCCCAAGTAAAGGAGAAAATTCACTCCTCTGGACTTAAACTTCATCCATGAAGGATTCCACATTCAGACCAGGGCAGAGTGAAGAGTGCATATCCAAGGTGCACATCATGGGAACAGAAGCATTGATGCTTCTGAGGCAGCAATAACAGAACCAGCTCAGGTGACTGAAGCAGTTCACACATTTAAAAGCTGCTGCTTCAGACTAAATTCATCTCCATGTCTTTTTCTCATTCAGCTGGGAACATTTCATGGAGACAAATTGGCCACTTCACACTCCTGTGAACCTCCTAAACTACAGATGGATGAAGAGAGCCCTTTGCTTTCATCCTTCCTTTTAAAAGTCCCTTTTTCAATACTGGCAAGGTCAGTATGGCAAAACCAGTGTTTTGTGATTGAATTTATACAATAGTACAGTGGACATCTAGGCTTCCTATAGTTAGACTAAAGAAGAATTTCTGTCTTCTGGGAACCTTTGGAGATATTTTACAGTCTGGATTACTGACAGGATTGTCTTAAAACTTGTTTACTTTAGTAGTGATGCAAGCAGAGTTACAAGTTTAGGATAAGGGCTCCTGAAGCAAAGTCCTTCCAAAAGTGAAAGGTATATATTGCATAGAATATACAATTTATTTTCTATATATTTATACATACGCATATATGCATGTCCATGAATATACATATTTCAGATTTCAATACGTGTGTTCATGTGTATATAAAATAGTTAATAAATTCTGATGGTTTTACCCTTTTTAACAGCCTTGTGGCTCTATCTGCTTCCTTCTTGATGTACCCTCATTTGTATAGTCCTTCCGAGAGATAGTTTGGAAACATATTTTAGAAAATATTTTGGCTAATGGCTTATTATTACTTTGGGTGGAAAGAAAATGTCTAATCAGTCAGTTCTGCTATTTTCCAAACAGTTCAATATGTCGTATGAGTTGGGCTTTACTGCAGTTAGGCAGCACATGGTTCAGCTCTACGTATTTCACATGTCTTTCAATAGAAAGAAAAATCATCATCATAGCACAACTGTTGGTGCATTGCTAAAATTTGTTCTGCATTTTATTTCTGGAAAATATAACTGGAGATAAATCTAGTATTAAGGAAAGAAGACAAAAAGAACATGTCCTAAAGATTGATTTGACAAGGTGGAGAAGCGCCACTTAAGGCTACACTAATGTCAGAAATGACACAAAGAGGAAATGGCTGTGAAGGGAGAGAAGACTGTAAAGATGAGAGGAATTGGAATGAATAAGACTAATTAGTCATGAAAAAGAGATAATAGCTTACATATCATGGGTCGTAGAAAGTCAGTGAAGCTTCCCAGCAACACTTCCCTTTCATTTCTGGGAATGTTCACCAATACAAGATTCAAGTACAGCTAGATGGGGAGAGTATCTAGAACTTCACAAGGGAGTTCCAAAACTCCAAAGGTACATCCTAGATCTTTAGACTTTTAGGCAATTGAGAGAAATATCTTGGGCCAAGGCTGATAGTGGGGGTGCAGGTGAAGTGGGGGTGAATATAGAAATACAACTATTGAGCATGCGGGAACAATATCATCTTCATTAATTCAAAAAACAACAGGAAAAGTTCTTCATTAACAAGTTGACATTATAGAAGAAAAATAAAGAGTAGAGAAACAAAACAAAATTTACATCTGATGTGTCACAGCTCAAGGTAAAAAGACAAACCTGGAGACATGCATGCCGATTGGCTGGGAAGTTTTTACTTCATATATAATATTTGCTTATATCTTAATAGCAGAAGCAGCTAGTTTTGATTATTTAGAGCAGTGTAAACTAGTCACAGTGACAATTATTATCTGACCCAGAAGGATTATTAAATAAAACAAGTAGTAATTATATATATCATTTTATCATAGGCTACTTCTGGTAAGAGCATTTTCCAAATCAAGGCGTCTAGCAGCATTCAGAAAATAACCTGCCTACTATAGAAAAAAAACAATGAATCAAAACTTTCATATGTGCAAGCAGCATGAGTACAGATTAAAATTTTAATTCACTGCGTAAAAAATAAGTTTTGTTAAGGGAGTATTAAATAAGGGATCCAATATGTTCTTCATACCACTGCAGGAAATAGCTCAATATGAGATCATTCACTAATCTTGCAGGAAAGAACCAGAAGTTCCTCTAATTTGTTGACTAACAGGGCTGGGTTTTGTTGGTTTGTTTGTTTGGTTTTTATATGCTGGATATTGTTTGATACTTTTCTTTAAAAAAGTCATAAGCTGTAAAATGTACAGAATACAGGAAAGTCAGCTGTCCTACATCTTTAACACAAAAGAGCTGCAGAAACTACATTTCCCAGTGTGCATTTGCCCATTGTCCATGTGTAGTCAGATGTAACTGTTTTTTTCTTTCCTCTCAATACAGGAATGTTAGTACTTTTGCCCATACATCCATCCCTAAGTTATTTATGTGAAATAACCCTCTTTGTTCCCTCCAACTCTCACATACATACACAGCAGAGAGCAGTGTGAATCACAGGAATGCTCAGTCAGAAATATGTCTTACACTTTAGAGAACAACATTGTTTGGTAGTTAGAAATTTAGGATATTCAGATTTTTCTTACTAAATATTGAAGAAAAACATGTTTTCTCAAATGCACATCTATCTACCATCTTTTCTTTAACTTCTTTCCAAAGTCAATGCATCTTTTATATCTTGAAGACACCCACTCATCAATTTTCCTGGACAGCATTCTTGTCTGTCACAGTACTGCTATACCACCAAAATTAGAGGAGCTACGTCTTTATCTTAACTGAAGCATGGCGTTTTCCTTTCTCCTTCTCCTATGAGTGATTAAAATATGAGACAAATCTTGTTCTGATTTATACGCTATATAAAGTCAGAAGACCTCAGCTTTGTGATGGCCACTCAATTTACAATGACAATGAGAACGGTCTCCCTCCTGCAGGGAGAAGAATCTCACTGCTGATGTGAACGCCAAAACATAGACAAGCCCTTTAGACCGTGATTTTTCTTCTGAGTGATGTTGCATGGGTAATTTCAGCTTCTTTCTCCACTCCCTCATAGGAGTGGAAAACAATGCACTCAGACTGAGAAGAGTCGCTTCTTTTATATTACCTTTGGAATAGCAGAACAACAATAAAAACAAAGAAGTTTGGTTTCAGCAAAAACAGTACACATTTCAAGTCAGACTACTATTTTTTCTTAGCTGTGACTGCAAGTCAGTGCCAGTCTGTGAGTCATGATTCCTTACCTGTTTCCAGCTTGTTTATTGGTGGAAATAATACTATGCTCCTTGTTTTCTCTGCACTCCTACCCAAAGTAACAATAATTTTCTAATAATTTTCCACTTTTTCTTTCTGCCTACTTTTCTGCAAAGCAAAGTAATACAGAATAACATCTTCTTAAAGCCTCTGAGTCAGTGTTAAGAGAGAAGAAAGACAACTAGTAAAACTGGCAGAGGTGGCAGTATGTTTCAGTGTGAGAGCGAGAAGAAATACCCGTGTCTGAGCCTTATCCCTGGGTTTTGTCCAGTTTTAACATCCACCTCAAACCCTTGCCTAGACTCTCAGAATAATTCTTGTGTGATGGAAGTTCTTATATGATGAGTGTTTCTGTATAATGCAGACTTAGTATGGTTGGAAGCTAGACCGTCCTTGAAAGACAGCAGATTTTTGTAAAGTACTTATTAGCATTTGTAGAAAAATACATAATTTATTATCTTGATTCTAATGTTTTTTTTTGACCTATGGACCATGAATCCTCGAAGTCTTCTTCTAAGAGTGGCTCAAAAGATAACAAGAACAGACAGCTTTTTGTCAAGAGGCTATTCTCTGTCACGGGGTCTCTGCTTCCCTAAGAATGTGAGGGTAGACAAACCCTCACACAAGTTGATTGTGACTTCTTTAATGTATTAGTTTCTAGCCAATATGGATTAATTAATTTGTATTTAATGATTTGAAACTTTCTGGTTCCATGACTTTTCCTAAAAAATGTGGCATTTTTTTTCTGGTTGTTCACTGGTGAGAAGTACTGTAACCCTGTGAATCATAGGAAATTTAACTACGATGCAAATGCTTCATTTGAGAGGTTCTCTTTGATTTCAAGAAGTACAGAATCAAATCCCTGTCTCTTAAAAAATATTTGTAAATCTTATTTTGTAGTGTTTGGCAAGTTTCACATAAAAGGTCATATTCAGCATTTACCAGAACAGCTTTCTGCTTTAATTCCCTGACTCTGAGACTTGAATCCCAAAATACAATTCAAATTTTTGCACTCACAAGACAGAGCATACATGAAAACAGAAAAATACTTAGGAATAGTTTTTTGATTCTGATCACATTAAGAAGACATCTGACCAGAGATGGCAGTATGTTTCAGTGTGTGAGAGAGAGAAGAAATACCCATGTCTGAGCCTTATCCCTGGGTTTTGTCTAGTTTTAACATCGACCTCAAACCCTTGCCTAGACTCTCAGAATAATTCTTGTGTGATGGAAATTCTTGTATGATGAGTGGTTCTGTAAAAACCCTGTGCAGCACCTGTTCCACACATGGATGTATAACCCTAGCAGGACTTACAAAATGACAGATAACTTCCAAAGGGTTGTTTAAAAACCAAAATCGGAATTCATACAAGGAATCAATCAGTGAAGCATTGCTTTGGTTCCAACGGAGACTTCAAATAAGGGCTAAGCTATGAAATTATTCCTGTCACCAGATGCTGTTTGTCTGCTTCTGTGCTCTAATTGCTATCAATAATTAAACACAGGTCTCTGATTCATATGCACAGAGGCATAGATTCTTAAATTAAACATTTTAAAGTCATTATAGTACATTTTATATGTTCAGCTAAACACTGCAATCAGGCTGATTATGATTAAATATACTGATACTAAATTACATATTGATTCCATAAATATCAACTGATACCCAGAACAAATAAGAAGATTCTTGGTAAATAGAAGGAACATTTTAATTTCAGATGACTAACAGAAAGCGGCTTATATTTATTTATATATGTTACATTATGTTACACATTGTGCAAAGAGACTGCAGCTCCCAGTTGACTTGCAGAAAACACAAAATAATTTCCATCCCTTTGGAAAACAACAAACCCAGACAATGTGGTATATCTAAGTTTGTGTGACAGCCACTTGAAAAGTCAAGTGTGAATGCAAGTGAAGCTTGCACCTGTTAATCAGTCTGTGACAGGCATGATCTTTTCCAAAACTATGTCCCCAAGGTGATTCTCACTTTCTTTAATAGGATACAGTCTGCAGTGTGTCTGGAGAAAAAAAAAAAAAAAAATATAGTCTTGGAAACTGCCCGTGTTTAGCCTTTGGCAGGCTGTACAATTTGATTTCTTATGATGATTGCTATTAGTCATACTACTGTCCTGCACAAAGGTTTGACAAGCTTTCAAGCGGAGGTATTATGATGAGCCATCTCTGGTGATTCACTCTTTCCGCTACAGCCAGAGAGGTCAGTGCGGTATGACCCCCTAATATCAGGTTCACAAAGTACAGATTCTGTAAAGTCTGATGCCACTGTTCAGACATTCTTCATCTGCTTGTCCCAGACCTTTGGGACTGCTGTCTTCTGTTTCCAGAATCCCATGAGTTGCTTTCTGTGACTTCTACTCTGTATGAGAAAGGTTCAAATTGCTCAGATATGCTTTGACTAGGGTGGATTTGAGATAGAAGTTATTACCCAGAGCAAATTCTCATTTGAAATCTGCAGCTAAAAGTGAGTCCTATTCAAAGTTGTATTGGCTCCCTTTCTTTCCTTTGATAAGTTGCCACTGAACAACTCTGGAAAGATATAAATCAGGCGAATGGAGAGTTCGTTGGACAGCTGTTACTGAAAGACAATGAGTTCAGTTAGACTTTGAAAGGCCACATTCTTTCTTAAAAATAGTTTGAAAAACTACTTTGTCTGTTACTAGTAGAGTCCTATAAGCTTTAATGTTCATGAAATATTTGGAAAAATCATGTGCTCAAAGTGTAGGATGTATCACAACATTTTATAGAGGGTTCACCATTGTACATTGTGGAGTGGAGATCAGTAGATGACTTTCATTCTGAGACATTGACAAAAATATCTTTTTAAAAATGCTATAATTTAAATGTCTTTTCCTTATCTTATACTTCTGGTCATTTAGGTTCTCTTGCATACATTTTATTATCAGAAGGGAAAATGTCATCTTCTGAAAAACTAATTTGGAACCTAAGAAAACCAATACAAAATAGCAGTTGTTTCTACAGTTAACTACATTTCTGAAAGGAGCTGTTGCTACTCAGGATATGAGATAATTTAACTTTAGTGCTTAACATGATATGGGTACTTAAACATAATCATCTAATGTCATTTGTCATTCTAGATACACTAAGGTTTTACGTACATGCCTCCAGCTGCACTCCAAGAGGATATAGATCTTTCCTATGTCCTGTGTCGTATAGACAAGCCCAAATGAATGTCTCAGATTTCTAGGATGTTGTAAATGACATTTATGTTCAAACAAACTGACTCATTGGCACATGTCACTTCTAGTTTATTTGTTGCCGGTAGAATCCCATAAGCGTTAATGTTCATTAAATATTTGCAACTGTAACATGCCTAAAGTGTAGCATGTGTCATGACACAGTTAATAAAACTAGAAATCTTCAATTAGCTGAAGATTGTAAAGCCACAATTTTATTGTAATTAGACATTTTTCTTTTGTTAGACACATTAAGAGGAGGAAGAAGCAAAATATGATTAAATATGGCTAAAATTCTAGCAGAACCACAAGAACTTTTCTGAATGTCTTTAAAGATGCAAAGTTAAAGCAATGTATATTGTTTTAAAACTATCTACCATATATTAAATACTACCTTATATTAAATGCTGGATCATTTCCTAATGATGAACTCAGTGTAGTACTCTATTATTTTGCAATAGGTCTGCAATACAAAAAATAATTGCTAAGAAAAAAAAAAATAAAGCCAGGTTTTCTGACAAGCTGATACTATTGGTCAGAACATCTTAGTCACCTGCTGTAAAATTCAACTGACGTTATTAATTTTAAGACCTTGTTTACAGCTGCTTGCAACTTTACAAGCCCATAATTCTGTGGACTGAAAAACTTTATATATATATATATATACAGGACTTTGTGCATGGACTGTACAAGCTACCTAACTAAAGTACAATCGGAACATTCTGGCCAAAGCAGCTGTCGTAGTTCAGCTATTTTAGGCAAGCTAGGGAAACAGATACTCTGTTTTGTTTCCAAAAATCTCATACTTAAATGCAGGCATAAAAAATGCAGGCATTTTCTTTTCACATCCGTGTGTTCTAATAAGACTGTGCATTTGGCAGGGATATGGCCTCAGTAAACTACCTGACTCATCTTAATTCAGTTGCTCCCTAAGAATTACTTAATGTTGAGGTTATATGCCATTGGTTCCCTATCTGTTTCAGAAAACTGATGCATCCTAGGGGTAAGGCTCATGGAATAATGTAGGCTACTGTTTGTAGGACTTCATCTCAAAAGTCGAAAAGTGAATAGTAAACGAAGTTGGAGACTGCAAAGAGAAAAAATGTAATCCAAGAACTTAATGATGTCCTGTTTGCAGTGGGTTGGTGATTAATTACCTTTTAAACAGAATTAACCTTTAAACAGAAAAAAAAATAAAATGTTTTAAACAGAAGGTTGGAAAGTGAGCTTACACCTTTGTAGACCTCCAAAAATGACAAAGGGAAGAGATATCATAAATGCTTCAATCAACAGATTTCAAGCACATTGGACATACTTTTAGTGGTAAAGAGATAAATCTTGCTTGAGGTGTAAATTGCCTGCAGTGTAATGAATCACAAAATCTGTCCTTTCTCCTGTGCTTAGGACATCCATAGTGGTAGTGAACAGGTGAAATTCTGAAAGGATATGAGTTTACCATCCAACTTTTTCCTCACTGTCGTATTACCTCTGTCTGACCACTCATTCTAGAACTATATTCTTAAGGGTTAAAAGGCATGACCAGCTACTGAAGATTTCTTACCAAAGCGAGGCTGGACTTTAATCTCCTCTCCTGCAAGACCTTCCTCCTTTCTACCCCATGTTTCCTACCTGCCAAAGACCATTTTCTTCCTCCTGATAGCCTTCCCTACCATTTTCCATGTTGCTGCATCTTTTTGGCCTGCCTATTAAGCGAGAGGCACCACAGGTAGTGCTGTAAATGTGATGACTAGTCATCTGCCTCTCAGCAACTGAATTGGCCAGGTGGAACGTGTTACTTTTTAGCAGCCACATGTAACCCTTAAGCTATATTTTCATACAGTTCAGTTGTGAGTACTTTAGTATTTTTAAGGCTTCTACTCTTCCACTCAGTTTGGCTGATACTAGCCAGAGGGATCAAAAGTTATTGTGAGAAAGAGGGCTGACAGAAAGACTCAGTCACAGAGATAGAAGTGATGCCATCACGTAAAGTTTGTCCCCTTAGGAAATCAGGCTAAAATGTGGGGATGCTTTCAGTATTGAGAAATTTGATTGCTGCCCTGGAGAATTTCCTCACAGAATCTGCCAAAGCTTTCTTACATGATGGTGGGCACATCACTTCAATCATCTAAGTATTACTTCAAATATGAAATACAGTGGAGCTGAGCTATGGCAACTGGAGCTTCAGTAACTAGGGGTTGTGTTTTAAAATCATATAAACTACTATGTAGTGCTCTGAAAATATGGGTCCTGTGGGACTGGTGTGGGAGACTGAATAAGGGCAGACAAATGGCCTGAATTTTTCTGGTAGGCATTTAGGAAAACATTTGGGCTCCTGAAGTGACATTTGGGTGAAACTTAGAAGCTGAAGTTTAGGAAGACATTTCTGAAAAATATGCTTACTTTTTTAATACTTGCTACCTGAGTGAAACTGGGGTCTTTAGGAAGATATTAAGAATTTGGGGGTTCTGATCTTTTTTTTATTATTATTATTTTCAATTTCCAGTGATATCTCAAGACAAAATGCATGAAGAGTCCTTGAAGAAAAACATTCCCTAGAACAAGAGCTTTCAAGCATAGTTTGGTGGTGGGACTAGAACTGGTGGCAGTAATGTCAAGGTTGATCACAATGGTAGCAGCACAAGGTTGTGGCTATTTACTGGTCTAAAACTCATAATGGTATCTTCCCAGTTCTTACCACAGCTGACAGCTGATCAGATTATAAACACAGACCCAGTCTTCTCTCTTCCTGATGCTCTTGTCATACTTTTCACTCCCATGAGCTACATAGAGTTCACTCTGTCTTGTTACTATTTGTCATCTGACTAATCATAGAATTATAGAATTTTTAAGGTTGGAAAAGACCTCCAAGATCATCAAGTCCAACTGTCAACCTAACACCACTATGCCTACTAAACCATGTCCTGAAGTGCCACGTCTACATGTTCTTTGAACACCTCCAGGGGATGATGACACCACCACCTCCTTGGGCAGCCTGTTCCAGTGCCTCAACACTCTTTCAGTAAAGAAGTGTTTCCTAATATCCACCCTAAACCTCCCCTGTTGCAACTTGAGGCCATTTCCTCTCCTCCTATCACAAGGTACTTGGAAGAAGGAAGACCAACACCTGCCTCCCTACAACGTCCTTTCAGGCACTTGTAGAGAGCAATGAGGTCTCCCCTCAGCCTCCTCTTCTCCAGACTAAACAATCCCAGTTCCCTCAGCCACTTCTCATAAGGCTTGTTCTCCAGACCCCTCACCAGCTTCATTGCCCTTCTCTGGATGTGCTCCAGCAACTCAACATTCTTGTAGTCAGGGGCCCAAAACTGCACATGGTATTCGAGGTGCAGCCTCACCAGTGCCCAATACAGGGGTACGATCACTTCCCTACTCCTGATGGCCACACTGTTCCTGATGCAAGCCAGAATGTTGTTGGCCTTCTTGGCCACCTGGGCACACTGCTGGTTCGTGTTCAGCCAGCTGTCCACCAGCACCCCCAGGTCCCTTTCCACCAGGCAACTTTCTAGCCACTCTTCCCCAAGCCTGTACCACTGGGGGGTTGTTGTAACCCAAGTGCAGGACCTGGCACTTGGCATTGTTGAACCACATGCAGTTCACCTCAGCCCATTGGTCCAGCTTTTACAGAACCCTCTGCAAAGCCTTCCTACCCTTGAGCAGATTGACACTAACACCCAGTTTGGTGTCATCTGCAACTTACTGAAAGAGCTCATCCAGATCATTGATAAAGATATTGCACAGAACTGACGCCATTGCTGAGCCCTGGGGAACACTGCTTGTGACCCGCTGCCAACTAGATTTAACTCCATTCACCACAATTCTCTGGGCTCGGTCATCCAGCCAGTTTTTAACTCATCACGGGGTATACTTGTCCAAGCCATAAGCTGCTAGGAGAATGCTTTGATGGTATCAAAGGCTTTGCTGAAGTCCAGGTAGATCACATCCACAGCCTTCCTGTAATCCACTAGGCTGGTCAACTGGTCATAGAAGGAGATCAGGTTGGTCAAGCAGGACCTGCCCTTCATGAACCCATGCTGACTGGGGCTGATCCCATGGGTGTCCTGCGCATGCCAGGTGAACACATTCAAGATGAACTGCTCCATAATCTTCCCCAGCACTGATGTCATGCTGACAGACCTGTAGTTCCCCAGATCCTCTTTGCAGCCCTTCCTGTAGATGAGTGTCAGATTGGCAAGCCTCCAGTCACCTATGACCTCTCCTGTTAACCAGGACTGCTAATAGATGATGGAGACTGGCTTTGCAAGCTCTTCCACCAGCTCCCACAGTACCCTTGGGTGTATCACATCTGGCCCCATAGACTTGTGCCTGTCAAAGTGGCATAGCAGGTTGTTAACTGATTCCTCCTGGACCAAGGGTAACAGTCTCTGACCACATGCTTACAGTGAAATTGTTCCAAGAATACTTCTTTTACAAATTTCCTATAGATGCTCATACAGTACATGCTGTTGTCTCATCCCTCTTTGAAAACAGATTGCACATTAGACAATTGTAGGTATTGAGAATCTTACTATATTAATGTCATCTTTTTAAATTTATTTAACTTTCCTTGACTGCTGTTGGGAAGAGGAGAGAAGACAGCTACAGGAAAGGCATCTACTTTTAGCAGCAAGGAATACATGTTTTGTGCCACCTTGTTTTCAAGAGAGATAGAGGCAATTCACTTTATATTTGATTTCCTTAAGGAAAACATGCCAAGTTAGTCATTTACATATGGCCAATTAGACAGAGAACATACTTACATTACTTTAATTTGAAAGTTAAGCTTTCCATAAAAGAGGCAAGCAAATAAGCTGAGGCTGGATGTGTAATCCTCAATACATGTATAATATACTTACTACAGCTTTTGGAAATTGTGTCATCATATTTTGTGCCTGTAATGGAAATATCTGTTGTGCCTTCTCAAAATAGGGCATTCTACTGAAATATTACTGTTTTCTTCAAGAGCAGCTCTGTGGGACACCTTACAATTATCCATCAGATAATTCTGCAAACTCTTGTTAGACAAACCATGTTAGCCTTTTTAGGACATGGACATATGGCATCACAGAATCGTAGAATAGTGTGGGTTAGCAGGGACCTTTAAAGATCTCAGGTCTCCCTGCCCTGAGATTATTACCTTCTTATTTCCCCCCTGTAAGGAGCAGGGACATCTCCAACCAGATCAGGTTGCTCAGAGCACCTGACCAGCCTGGTGTTGAATGTTGTTTCCAGGGTTGGGGCACTCACCACCTCTCTGGGCAACCTGTGCGAGTGTTCCAAAACCCTCATTGCAAAAACTTTCTTCCTTATGTCTAATCTAACTCTACTCACTTTCAGTTTAAAGCCACTATCCTTTGGCCTATCACAACAGACCCTGCAAAAAATTTTCACTCCATCTTACCTATAAGCACCCTTTAAGTATTGAAAGGCTGCAATAAGGTCTCCCCAGAGCCTTCTCTTCACCAGGCTGAACAGCCCCAACTTTCTCCGCCTGTCCTCATAGCAGAGGTGCTCCAGCCCACTGATCATTTTTGTGGCCCTCCGCTGGATTTTCTCCAACAGGTCCGTGTCTCTCCTGTGCTGGGGGCTCCAGAGCTGGATGCAGTACTCCAGGCGGGTTCTCATGAGAGGAGAGTAGTGGGGTAGAATCACCACCCTCAACTGCCTGCTCACGCTTCTTTTGATGCAGTCCAGGATGCAGTTGGCTTTCTGGGCTGTGAGCACACACTGCCAACTCATGTCCAGCTTTTCACCCACCAGTACCCACAAGTCTTTCTCAGCAGGGCTACTCTCAATCCTTCCATCCCCTGCCTGTTTTTATACTGGGGTTTGCCTTGACCCAAGTGCCTGACCATGCACTTGACTGTTGAACTTCATGGGGTTTGCACGGGCCCACTTTTCAAGGTTGCCCAGGTCCCTCTGCATGGCATCCCATCCCTCAGGTGTGTTGACTACACTGCTCAGCTTGGTGTTGTCTGCAAACTTGCTGAGAGTGCAATCCCACTGCCTATGTCATTGATGGAAATGTTAAACAGTACTGGTCCCAGTATGGATCTCTGAGGGACACCACTCATCACTGATCTCCATCTGGACATTGAACTGTTGACCACTAGCCTCTGGATGTGACCATCCAACTAATTCCTCTTCCACTGAACAGTCCACCATCAAACCTGTATCTCTCCAATTTAGAGAGAAGGATGTCCTGGAGGACCATGTCAAAGGCCTTACACAAGTCCAGATAGACAACATCCATAGCTCTTCCCTTGTCCACTGATCTAGTCACTTCATCACAAAAGGCCACTAGGTTGGTCAGGAAAGATTTTCCCTTGGTGAAGCCATACAGACAGTCTTGGACCACTTTACTCTTCTCCATATGCCTCAGCATAGCTTCTAGGAGGATCTATTTCATGATCTTCCCAGAGGTTGAGGCTGACAGGTCAGTAGTTCCCAGGGTCTCCCTTTTTACTCTTTTCAAAAATGAGTGCAATGTTTCCCTTTTTCCTGTCACTGATTACTTCACCTGACTGCCATGACTTTTTAAATATCATGGAGAGTGACTTAGCAACTACATCAGCTAATTCTCTCAGGACTCTGGGATGCATCTCATCAGGTCCCATAGACTTATGTATGTTGATGTTTCTCAGGTGGTCAGGAACCTGATCTTCTCTTACAGTGGGACAGAATTTCCTCCTCCAGTCTCTGTCTTACATTTCATCCACTCAAAAGGTGTGGGAAGGGAGATTGCCAGTGAAGACTGAGGCAACAAAATTGTCGAGTACCTCAGCCTTCTCCTCATTCATTGTTACCAGTTTGCCAGTCATGTTCCTTGGGACCTTTCTTTTCTGACTGACATACCTATAGTAGCCCTTCTTACTATTCTTGGCGTCCCTTGCCAAGTTGACCTACAGTTGCATCTTGGCCTTCCTGACCCCATCCCTACACAACCCAGACAACATTTCTAGACTCTTCCCAGGACACCTGTCCTTGCTTCCACTGTCTGTGCATTTCCTTCTTGTTCTTTAGTTTGTCTATCAGTTCTTGACTCAGACATGCTGGCCTCTTGCCATCAGCTTAAAACCAGACAATCCAGATATCTCAACTCAGATCTGCATTCTGTATTCAGAAATGTGTAACTGGCACCTAATCAAGTGATTATTTGAAATCTTGGCCCTTTTTGGTATTGACTGATTTTGTTTTATCATTGCATCTCTGATGAACCCAATGAAATCTTGAGTATCATAGGACAGATTATCTTAACATATAAGTCCTTTTGCTAAGTCCCTCTATGCTGTGAGGTAGCCTACCTTAGAGGAGTATTGAGGAAATAATTAATGTTAGAGAAGTAGCAGGGTACTGTAATAATGAGCACCTGAGCAAAATTTCCAAGAAAATTAATAATTTTATTTCCAGAATAAGGTTTGATTAGTGTCTGGTAAGACAGACCTGGGGCTAAACATGGAACAATGAGCATTAACCAAGAACTGTTGCTCACTAAATGAGCCCCTTCTGAAGGAGCTGAAGGTCCTGTGGATTGATGTAATTTGTAATTGATGTAAGAGGTATATAAGCATGCTCAAGACAGATAACCTGAGATCCAGCATGTTTTAAGAGTGAGTGCTGAGTGTGTAAGATTCACTAAGAATTTTTGTCTAGTTATTGTTTGAATTTCGAGATTAAGAGTTTTTTTGTTCTTGGCTCCAATGAGCATAGGATATCATTCTAAGAATCTGGTGGAAAATGGCTCAGGGATTCTCACTGAACTAATGGATATTTCCAATTCTTACAACCTAATAAGAAAAATCAAAAGTATTATTCGGACTGGTATCTTTAACACTGCAAAATATAGGAGAACTCAAATCTCCCTATCAGAAGGCTAGTAAGTGTCAGAGACATAATGTAGCTAGTAAGTGTCAGAGACATAATGTAGATGTCTCAAGTACTGGGCATCATTTGAAAACATAACAGTGGGAAATATTTTCTGCGATGAAAATGGAAAAAAAAAAAAAGCAGCTCATAAACTTATTTTCCGCTATTTCTTATCGAACTAAATAAAATACATTATTTCCCTTTTCTAACAATAAGTCTCTACACCTGAGATTATTACCTTCTTACTTCCAAGTCTTGTGATAGAACACAGAAAACTTTGTTTATCTTTTTCAGAAATTCAAATATTGTCTTAACTTCAACATGAAAGATCTGAAGGTCTGGACTGTTATCTGTTATTTTCTTCTTTTCTGAAAAAAAGTATGCAGCAGTTGGCTCCTTTAAACTTATCTGCATGAAGCAAAAGCTATATCAAGTGTCCTTCATGTGCTGAAGAATCTCTAACAAAACCAGCTCCTGAGAAGTGGTGCATACCATATTAAACAGAAATTCAGTGGAGCAGAATTGTAGTTGTAGTTTCCCCTTTTGGCTTGTCAGCCACTTCCTGCATCACTACATTATTAATTTTTTTTTTTGTCCTTGCTGTCCTACAGAGTAGAGCAACCTCTTTTCCTTCATTCTTTCGTTCTCTCTCCCTCCTTGAGCTCTACTTTTGAATTAGGTTTCAATAAAATTTGTCCAAATTCAAGCTTCAGATTTTATTCAAACTGTATTTCAGAAAATTTTACAGAGTTAACGGACAGTAAATTTTCATTCCTACCTATTGCTGGTTAGTATGTAAGTCATTTAGATGCATCAGTGTAGAGGAAGTTCATTAGCACACTACAGTGGGAAGAAATAGTCATAGAAATAAGGGAAAAAAGTACTCAGTTTCTGGGATACTGAAGAATGGAACTCTTTACCAATAGGCAAATCATATGGATTTTAAAAAAAAAATCTTAAAGACATCTACTTTACTCTTCAGAGTACTAATGTAGAAATAATTCAACTCAGGATTCTAATGCTGTATTTAGTTAAATGAAAGGACTTATCAGAATTGCTTTTATCTGGATGGAGTGCTTGTTTCTCATCAACAGTTTCCATTTACTTCTCTGGTGGCTCCAGAAGCCCCACCTCATCTTAAAAAAACCTAGATTTTACTCACAATGTATTACAGTTTTTACCTTTGTATATTTCTCTTCCCAAAATAGCACATGCTGCACTGGGGAAACATCACTCAGAATAGAACACAATATGTAAGAGTACGATGCAAGATTTTCAATGAATTTTGGGAATATTTGACCTTTAAAAACTAAGCTCCACACATTGTAATATTAATTTGCAATTTTAAATTGAGGCATATTAGCCTTAAGGATTTCAGTCAGAGCTTTCACATGTAATGAAGGCACCTACTGATTGTAGAATGTTTGGGATGAAGTAGTTTCCACCAGATTTAGATTTACACAGGATTTTTTTCCTTAAAAAAAAAAAAAATACTCTTCAAAATCTCTCTCCTTCCCTTCATCTCTTATTTGCTGATGACTCCTGTTGCCTAATTCTTACGGATGTCTCAGTGTATATACATGCACTGGGGTTCCAGCATTGGTGGACAAAGGACAATGAAGTGACATCATCTACCTGGACTTGTGCAAAGCATTTAACACTGTCCCATACGACATCCTTTTCTCTAAACTGGAGAAATATGGATTTGATGGACAGACCACTTGGTGAATAAGGAATTGACTGAATGGCCACACTCAAAGTTTTGTGGTCAATGCCTCGATGTCCAGGTGGAGACTGGTGATGAACGGTGTTACTCAGGGGTCAGTATTAGGACTGACTCTGTTTAACATCTTTGTTGGAGACATGGACAGTTGGACTGAGTGCACCCTCAGCAAGTTCATCGAGAACACCAAGCTGTATGGTGCAATCAACACACTGGAGGTAAAGGATGCCATCCAGAGGGACCTTGATAGTCTGAAGAGATGGGCCCCTGAAAACCTCGTGAAGTTCAAGAAGGTCAAGTGTAAGGTCTTGCACATGGGTTGAGGCAAGCCCAGGCACAAATACAGGCTAGGCAGAGAATGGATTGACAGCATCCCTGAGGAGAAGGACTTGGGAGTGATGGTGGCTGTGAAGCTCAAGATGAGCCTGCAATGTTTGCTTGCAGCCCAGAAAGCCAACTGCATCCTGGGCTGCATCAGAAGAATCATGGCCAGTAAGTCCAGGGAGGTGATTCTGCCCCTCTGCTCCGCTCGGGTGAGATCCCACCTGGAGTACTGTGTCCAGCTCTGGAGACCCCAATATCAGAAGAACATGCACCTGTTGGATCGAGTCCAGAGGAGGGCTAGGAAGATGATAAGAGGGCTAGAGCACCATTCCTATGAGGACAGGCTGAGAGAGTTGGGGCTGTTCAGCCTGGAGAAGAGGAGACTCCAGGGAGAACTTAGAGTGGCCTTCCAGTACCTAAAGGGCACTTATAAGGGAGAGAGGGAGAAACCCTTTAGCAGGGTCTGTTGTGATAGGATGAGGAATAAAGGCCTTAAACTAAAAGAGGGTAGATTCAGACTAGATATAAAGAAAAAGTTCTTTACTATGAGGGTGGTGAAACACTGGCACGGATTGCCCAGAGAGGTGGTGGATGCTCCATCCCCAGAAGCATTCAAGGACAGGTTGGTCAGGAGCTCTAAGCAACCTGATCTGGTTGGAGATGTCCCTGCTCCTTACAGGGGGATTGGACTAGATGACCTTTAAAGGTCATTTCCAACCCAAGCTATCCTATGGTTCTATAACAATAAATGTTGCATCATTTCTAGAATTAAACTCAACAAACATTAATAGTAATAGCTTTACTTAATTTTACAATATAATGCTTGAAGTCCAGACAAAGAGTAGTCTTAAGAAAGAATGCGGTATATAACACATTAGTTGCCCTTGGTAAATCCCTCTATAATGCAAGGTCTTTAGTCCAAGCTTCAGAGAATTTGTCCACTGTTTGAGTCCCTAAATATTGAACCTCCCACTGGAGTGAAGCACTTGTCCATGTAATATTCAGCTGCCATATATACTACACTAAAATATTGCTTGGAAGAAAGATGAGAAAGTAGATCTCCATCCTTAGTGCATTACTCTAAGTGCTGCACTCAGATCGCATATTTATTTTCTGATTCAGTACATTATTACATTACATTAACGGATATCATCTACCTGGACTTGTGCAAGGCATTTGACACTGTCCCGCACGACATCCTTCTCTCTAAACTAGAGAGGCATGGGTTCGATGGATGGACCACTCGGTGGATAAGGAATTGGCTGGATGGCCGCACTCAGAGAGTGGTGGTCAACGGCTCAATGTCCAAGTGGAGAACAGTCACCAGTGGCGTCCCTCAGGGGTCCGTGTTGGGCCCGGCCCTGTTCAACATCTTTGTCGGCGACATGGACAGTGGGATAGAGTGCACCCTCAGCAAGCTCACCCATGACACCAAGCTGTGTGGTGCTGTTGACACGCTGGAAGGGAGGGATGCCATCCAGAGGGACCTGGACAGGCTGGAGAGGTGGGCCCGTGCCAACCTCATGAAGTTCAACCAGGCCAAGTGCAAGGTCCTGCACCTGGGACACCAGGCACAAATACAGGCTGGGCGGAGAGTGGATTGAGAGCAGCCCTGAGGAGAAGGACTTGGGAGTGCTGGTGGACGAGAGGCTCAACATGAGCCGGCAATGTGCCCTTGCAGTCCAGAAGGCCAACCGCATCCTGGGCTCCATCAAGAGGAGCGTGGCCAGCAGGTTGAGGTAGGTGATTCTGCCCCTCTACTCTGCCCTGGTGAGACCCCACCTGCAGTACTGTGTCCAGTTCTGGAGCTCCCAACATAAGAAGGACATGGACCATTTGGAGAGGGTCCAGAGGAGGGCCACAAAGATGATCAGAGGGCTGGAGCACCTCTCCTATGAGGCCAGGCTGAGAGAGTTGGGGCTGTTCAGCCTAGAGAAGAGGAGGCTCCAGGGAGACCTGATAGCGGTCTTCCAGTATCTCAAGGGGGCCTACAGGAAAGATGGGGAGAGGCTGTTCAGTAGGGTCTGTTGTGATAGGACAAGGGGTAATGGGTTTAAATTAGAGGGAGGTAGATTTAGATTAGATATTAGGTAAAATTTTTTTACAATGGGGGTTGTAGAACACTGGAACAGGTTTCCCAGAGAGGTGGTGGATGCCCCATCCCTGGAAATATTCAAGGCCAGGCTGGATGAGGCTCTGAGCAACCTGATCTAGTCAGGGATGTCCCTGCTTCTTGCAGGGGGGTTGGACTAGATGACCTTTGAAGGTCCCTTCCAACCCTAACCATTCTATGATTCTATGATTCTATTACATTGCAACAATGTCAATAGGTTCATTTCTTTCTTTAAAAAAAATGATGCATAGGATATTCCTGCAAGAAATAACTGCACAGGAAGGACTTAAGCTTCTTTATGAACTTTCTGGTGGAATGCTCTAATCTCTGGTGTCCTAGAAGGAAATGAGACTTCTAGGTGCTTTTGTCTGCTGCTTGCTCCATCACGCATGTCTGGAGAATGGATACAAAGCAGGTAAACAAGATGAAGAAATGAACTAGGTATTTGACTTATTCACATACCAGAGCAAGTTTGCTTGAGTATGGCCAGAAAAGAAGACATTTTACAGGAAGACCTTCTTATTGTTTTAAGGTTTCTTAAGATGGTCCCATCTTTAAACATAAGTTGAGCAGGTATTTCAGGGTTTACATTTTAAAGTTCATAAAAATGGAGTTAGGTGTGACTTAAGCACCTAAATCCCTGTTTTGGATTAGTCCTCACTCCTTATATGTATTAATAAATAACATAAAAGGACTTTCTGTTAATTAAGGCTGAGATTTCTAAAGAAGTCTGAATGAACTAAGTAAGAAATCCAAATTAATTTGAACCTTCTAATACCATAATGCTGCTTTAAAATCTGAGTCTAATTCCCTAGTGGTACCTTTTTTCGTTATTTGAATTGTACATTAGCTGCTAATGCTAACTAAAAAGCAAAAGAGATTTCTGATAAGAAAAGGATTCTGATTCTATTTCCTATTTTCAGCATTTTTAGTATCAAAACCTGTACTTGAAAAGGAAGTAAATTTGTCTTTTCCTCATCAGGCAGAGGCTAGAAAGATGAAAGAGTATTCTATCTTCTGAGGTATCTATAGGCCTGGCTGAAAGTATAAGAGTTGCTTTGGCTCACCTGGATTGCAGAGCCTGTAAAACATATATAGACACAGTAATTTTACCAGCCCATATATGCTGCCATTCATGAACCTTGGCACATTAAAACCAGTAGAATCTAGCTGTTATCGAAATAAAACTGTCACCTGAAGCGATATATTGCCTGGAAAAAAATTGTCTTAAAAATAAAGAAAAAAGGTAAGAAATGTCATGGGAATTACTAGTAGCTTCTGCCTCCAAAACTAAAGTCTGCTTCTTGATACCTTGTTACATAAATGTACCTGTAACCACCACAGAGATGATGCACAGACATTTTGGAAAAAAAGTCTACGCCAGTACATACAGAGGGAAATAATTCTGAAGCCCTTGCTACAAAAATGTAGTTGCTTTTTTCTTTTTTTTTCTCTCTCTCTTAATCCATCCCGTGGATTGCAGGGAGGTCTTACAATGAAAAAAAAGAAAACAAAATACATGTAATTGTGTACTTAGCCAAACAAGTAAATGCAACAGTAACTTTAGACACCTTGCCTAACTCCAGGAGTGGAGATCAGCCCTAAAACTAGCACACCAAACTTCATGTCTGTATATGCAATAGGTGTTCTAAATTCCCACTATAGAAAATGAGTGTCTGGTCAATACAGTCAGTGGAGTCAAGAGCAATGTTCTTCTTGGCCTAAAACTGATTCCTGAGGTATGACTCAATTTCATGTTTAAAACATTAATTTAGACTTCTACATATCTGTAGTTGAACTAGGGAATTTATTCAGTTGCTTAAATTATGTTATATAATAACATTTGAGGCAGCTTACCTAGACCAACCACTCTAGCAGGCACCTCTACCTCACCTTCAGCTGCTGCTCCAGGTTTGTACAGATCTCCTATTCATCCTGTCCTGTATTCACTAGTTTTGTATGGAAGTTTAGGGCTTTTCAGTGACTCCAGACACATGTTTGAAATTTAACTGAACCCCAGGGTGAGAAGAATTAGTCTCCAGATTTCTAGGCCTGAAATTAGATGCCTAGATGTGGTATATGAGCTAGGGGATGATTCAATTACCTAAATCCATATCTATTGTGTCATTTCAGGAGCTCTGTCGTATCTAATGTATCCACATGGGATTGATAAATACAGTCTGGAAAATGTACACCATTCTGCAGCAGAAACTGGAGGTCATGCTGAAATATTTCATGTAGCACAGTCAGTAAAATGCATGAAGCTGAATTCAGTCACAACCTAGGGAGAAACAGTAAGTCTGTAAAGGTAAATTGGCAGTAGGTTGAGTCTTCAGATGACAAGTTCAGGCTTGTGCATGTGTGCAGCACCCAAAGACGTGCCTTTAGGCATTTAAGGAGTATCAAAGACTGCAAGATGAGACAGGGAAAGGATGCTAGCCCCCTTCCACTGTCTAACTGTAGAGTTAACTGAAGTGGAAATTAAGTAGAGTGTAACTACCTAAATCATTTGTAGATCCTTTTGAAGTTTTTTTGACTTTCAGAAACATTGAATGCTCTGCACTTTCCCAAATCAGGGACAAATTCCTGTGTTCTCACTTAGGTTTTGTTTTGTAAGCATGACTGGAGAGTTCGATTTTCGTAGGTGCATATTAATTCATGTCTGTAGTTTGACACCAGGCAACAGCAGAACTCAAAAACAGATGCTATTTTGAAAATGTGAAACTCTGTCTTTAAGCTGCAGGGAAACATTTCATGGAGATACAAAGGGACTTTTTCTCCAGCTTCACCTCATACATATAAATTACTAAGTTTTATTTTTAAATGTTGATTGGCTTTTGGGATGGGGGTATCTTGTTCAGGATAACTTAGATTTTTCTTTTTTAAAGGGACAGTGTTAGATTTTCTTCACATACAGGCTTTGGGATATGAACAACAATGACAGTTTATTTGCAGGTGGGGGACTACCTTTTCCAGCACCATATGCTTGTTTGAGGACTGACATACACTTTGAGGAAGTGTACGGCCTCTGTCACTTAGCAACCACCCTCCCTCTTCTCAGGGTAGCAGGAGGATGCTCTGCGCATGCATGTGTACTGGTAATCTGGTTTTCAGACCACAGGCCTTATTGTGGTACAGGCAGCCAGATCATATACAGAGACATTTTGCAGATGATCAGTGCAGCTCAGCTCAGTGCTGTCAAAATCTGAACCAGCTCCTTTTAATGTTCTATCTCTGAGCTGAAGCGTTTGGAGATCATTCTATTTTTTTTTTTTCCCCTGGGAAAATTAAGGGAATGTTACCTGGACAGGGAGTTCCTAGTCCAAGTTTTTACTGCAGAGTCTGTTGTACACTGTGTGAAGTTGTGCTGAAGTATCCAGGATGTTTGCTTAGAACAGAGGGAGATGTGAAGAACATATAGCTATAAAAATGGAAAGTCATTACTATTGCATGATACTGAACAGAAAGATAGTCACTAAACTGATTAAGAGACACACTGGGTTCACATGATGATTTTTCCCTCTGGCTGCTTATCAGAAGTGTAATGAAGCAGCAGTGAGCTGGTTATATATCTCTGTGTTTGTAGTACCTACATGGGAGTAAGCCAGTCATCTCGTGTTGACGGGTCTAAGATGTACACTAGATGGTGCTTGCACAACACAGGGAGCAAAAAGTGCGTCTGTCTCAGGATGTGTCAGCAACTCAATGCTCCACCTCCTCCTCGAGTATTTTCTGTGATGTGCACTTTATTCCTTTAAATGGAGTCACATAATTAAATATAGAAGGTTTATGAGTGATGTAAAAAAATGGTTATTTACCTTTTCACTGACCAATGCAATAAAGAGATAACAGCATTCGTTTGCATATCTGTATATATGTTTACACACGCTTATGTATATACACAATCTTGGCAACTACAAGTTTTTAAGGGCAGAAAGCTGGTATCATTAAACCTTTTCTGTATTAGTTTAAAAAGCTACACATGCACAGAACTGAGATGAAAGGAAGGGCTCTTTACTGTATGTTTGTACAGCACCCAGCACCATACACATCTTAACTAATATCTACAATCTAGCATGAACTACACAGAATTTTGTAAAAAGGAGGGGAATTAAAAAAAAAAAAAAAGAAAAAAGAAGGATGTGTATCATCCACATTTCATCAGCATTGTCATGGAAAAGAAAAAGAAAAAAAGAAAATCCTGAATGCTAAAGGGAATTATCTCTGTGCACTATATAAAGACATATAAATTGTGTAAAAGCTTTTTACATATCATTGGGACATCCAAGAAACTAAAGGGAAGAAAATCTGAATCTATCATTGTTGTATTTCCATATGACCCATAAATTTTGTATATATCAACAAAGGATGTTCTGATTTTCATTTTAAAATAAGAAATTTTCAGAAATTACTGACAATAATTCAAGTGTCAGCATAACATATATGTTTACTATATCTCAGCTTAAATAGGATAAACACACTACTGGGATCTATCATATATATATTGTATATATCGTGATTACTTTCAATGGATGTATGTTTTGCACAAGGCTGGATTTTGAACAGAGAAAAGGAATTGGATAGCAGGGCTAGAAGGAGGGAGGACTGCCAGAAAGAAGAGAGAAGGTGAGCCAGATTTGCTTGGATTGGTGCCAATATGTGAACCCAAACATCCCAAACCAAACTGTGCTGCCAAAACACAAATAACAGCTAAACCACAGTTTCTGCAGTATTCTAATACATAAATTCATTGTAGTCCAGGTGCAACAGTGGTGACAAGCTATTCTCTGTGTTTTATTAAAGAGGATGGGATGTAATGAAGACTGGGATAGTGGATATAGCTGTTCCTGGAGGAGTTGTGTAGGTGTACACCAAGGTCAAGTTGCTGAAGGTGTTGTAGGTAAGCATAAAAAATACTAACCAATAGATTTTTGGCTGTCAGAACAGGCCAGGCGTTTTATTCAGCTCTGTTTTGACACTAGCTAGCCATGAATCTTTGGGCTTCATATTTTCATTTTTCTAAAATACCAAGAGCTTCACTGTGAAGCAAGAACATGATTTAAAGTGGATCAAGACATAATAGCTTCGAAGTGGTCCATCATAGAGCAGGGTCATACCAGACTACGCCTGCATCTGGATTTTGCTATTTAGAAGGCAACAACATCTGTTTCCTGTTTATGCATCAGAATTAGCAGTTGGGCTCCAAACTTGGCTACTATGATTCCTTCTGAATCCAGGAGGAGTTAGATGTCATGTCCTGGCTTTTGCATATCTGTTGCATCAGGATTTAACTTGGGTTATTATATGCTGTATCAGTTCTAGTTACATGGAGCTTGGCTTTCTTGTTCCGTTTCCCCCATTCCTCCTGTCTGGTAGCCTCCCTCTGGGTCCACCTCCATGTTCTCAGTCCAAACTGGGAGAGAGATATCTAAACCTGGTAAAATCCAGAGGTATTTAGATAGATCTAGTTTTTTTTCCTAGACCTAGAAGAAGATGAAGAGGATTTCCAAAGTGCGGACTGAGTGTTTTTGTGGGGGTGGATGGTGGGAAAAAACAGGGAGGAGGGACAGGGAGAAGGCACATCAGTTTTCATGATTCAAATCCAGCAAGTGTATCATGTCAGTCATAGGAAAAATACATATCTTACAGTTGGAGCCAAGGAGTCTGGACCATCTGAGTTAGCATATCCTTCATTTATCTATCAGTCCAGCTGATAGATAAATAAGCAAATAAATAAATCTTACTTCAGCAAAACAGACACACTTGTGCATTACACAAGGTGGACTGAATCACAGACATTTCACTTTCTGCATCCGATGGAGGGTGGGAGCACATACCCTGCAGCAGGGCAGTTAAAATA
>WHYT01016576.1:82233-111217 GCA_009806455.1 Tetrax tetrax | reverse complement strand
GGAGGGGGGATGGGAGGTGGGAAAGGTGCTGATTTCAGCCCTGTAGCGTCAGGATTGCGTCAATTTGGGTTTCAACCACGTCTTCAGTCTCGGAGCGGAGCTACTCAGAAGAGCCAAAACAGGAAGGGAGTTGCAAATCAGTGTGCAGAGGGGAGGACCGAAGCTTCCCCTCCCCCCTCTCCTCCAGCCCCCTCGCAGCCTCCTCCTCTACCTTCCCCACTGCTTGTGCTCCGGGTTTGGGTGGGTTTTTACGTTGTTTTCTTTCTTTTATTCTTCTTTTTCTTTTAAAAACTGCGCTGGAAAGAGGCGGTTGCCCGAGCTCTGTGAGAGCAGAGAGCCGGGGGACAGCAGGGCAGGGCGTTCTGCGCTCCGGGCAGGTCTCTTGGTACCCGGGGAGGCGGCTCCCACATCCCGGACGGCGGCTCCAGCACCGCGGACAGCGGCTCCAGCACCGCGGACAGCGGCTCCAGCACCGCGGACAGCGCACGCCGCCAACATGGCTCCGATCGCCGCCAGTCGCCAGGAGTTCGGTAAGTGCGTCCCGGCCCCGGGTCCCCGCCCGCGGAGCTGGGGGCTACTCCCCTCTCCAGGCCAAGTGCCAGCATACAGTCTCTGCTGAGCCTCCCGGCACCTCCCAGCACGCAGCTTGTTGGGAGGAATCTGGTTTCCCCCAGTTCTCTTCGATCTCAGAAGTTGTGTGAATTTGTTTTGTTTTTCTTCTCTCTCTCTCTCTTCCTTCCACCCTAACCCATTCCCCCTGGTAAAGCACCTAAACAGAGATGAAGATGTTCGTCTAGGTGCATTTTCAGAGAAGAGAGGTTTGAGGTTGTTTTCTACGTCTTGCTTAAAGTAGTACAGCTTCAGAGTTAAGTGATGTAAATAGATCCCGTGCCACACGGAAAATCTTTGTTCAAGTCATTCTTGGAATAATTGTCATTTCTTTTTTCTTGTTGTAGAGAAAAACTTGTCAAACATTAGTGAAAGTGAAAAGTAGTCTTGTAAAGGTTATTGCTAGGAAGATGAAAATATAGGATCCCAGTGTTTTTATCTAAACAGATGCATCTTGATCAGTCTGGGTTCACTGAGAATAGCAATGATTACAATGAACTTCTCAATTGTGTCATTTCTATGCACTGAATATAGGGTGATTAACTGTGGTACTAGAAGTTTCAGAAACAATCATATATGTGCACTTATAAAATAGGTACAGAAATAGCTTCGCTCAGAAAAGCAGTAAGTAGAAATGTTTCTGAACTCTGCTTTACAAATATTGACTCTAGTCTAGACTATATTTGCTTTAGCGGTGGTTTAATTCAAGGATCATTCCATGACTTAACTGAAGTGACTTCAGATTTATATCATGTAACTGAAATAATAACTTCTCCCAAGATCAATAGGCGATGTTTCCTATTAATACACTGCCTTGAATGTTAACCAATGATTTACATTACGACAACAGTAAGAAATTCAGGTTGCAACATAATTACTTGTAAATATAAAACCATTGTTGTTATCATTTCATCTCTTTTCCTACCCCACCCACTTGATGTTCCTAACCCCACTTGTGACATCATGCTTATCTAATTACTTATTTAAGGAAGATAATTAATATTTTTTAAACACAAAATTGATTCTACCATTGCTTTCAGTAGTTTTAGAATTAAAATATAGCACAATTTCTATTACCATAAAAAGTCTGTCATCTCATGAAAAAGTATTGTAAATGTGCAAGTCATTCTTAAAATCTATAAAGTATTCAGATTACTTTTAAATTACTCCTTGCTTTCTACCTTTATTCCATATATATATTTAAATCCCAGTAGCCCAGGGAATTCTTGAAACTCAGAGCCACGTGCTTACCTTCGAAAAAATACTTTTTGGTTATGTATATAATTTTCAGTCATTTCATTAAGGTCTTATAGTTAAGTATGTTGAATGACACAGCTTGTGGGCAAAGGGAAAGTGGCACAAATATTGTCAGAAGAAATTAATAGCCAGGCCTGATCCTTTTTGTGCCTGGACATTATGTCCTACTTTGCTGTGATAGTATTGTTGTGGATTTTTTTGAATCATCCAACTAAAAAGCAAAGGTGGTAGCACATCTATCTGCCCCGTTTTTACCTGAATTAAGCTGATTTAGTAACACATAGAGGGGGATAGTTTTGCTTTTCTCATCCAGAATGATCTGCTAATCATTTGCGAGAGAACCAGAACTGTTACACAATTGCCTTTATGCATAAACAATGTAATTCCATTAATATGCTACTGGTCTTCCACTGAGGCAGGGAATAAAGATTAAGCTCTGTGCTACATTGAGAGAGGTTTAAACTCACTTAGTAATGTTATTTATGGGCAAAATTTTATTTCCAATTAGTTGTGCTCATTTGCCCCTTCAATGCATGCTTTGAAGGGCTAATGATACTCTATATGTAACTAGTGTATTCGCATGACAACTGAGGTTGTAACTCTTGCTCAGTTTTATCTTTATTCAGCTTAAGCATAGGATTCGTATTAAGGTAGAGGAGAATTATGCTTTAATGTTTTTCTTATATAGTCCTATAAAGTAGTGACCCTTTCTGTAAACTCCCCATGGCTTTGATTCATAATGTCTTAAATTTAAAACTTAGTTGTTATCAATGATATACTTAATAGTTTTTCAGCTTTGGGCTCACATGTGATTGCTCAATGTCACATCCATCTGGAAAAGACACTTGGTATATAATTATTCTAAATTTTCTTGATAGACTTCCTCTTACAAAATATTGAAAATTCCATTGAAACTGTTGAGTGTTATAACCTCCAGTTAAACTCAGTTCTTTCAAGAGGTACCTCCAGGCAATTATGGGATCAGACCATAGAAAAAAAAAATGAGTTAATTGGGTGTACAAAGTATTCTAGGAATCAGTGTGAAAAGCAGATGATGTATCTATAAGTTATGCATATTTCAAGATCTGTTTTATCTAACCAAAAAAGCTACATAAACTCAAAGCTGAAACCTTCTCAGAGCTGATATTACTCACAGTCATATAATCTCAGAAATTACACAAGAAGGATGAGATAGTCGAGCAATTACTACTGGTTATTACTATTAGGAAGGGAATAGTATTTTCCTCCCAAACACTCTGTGGATAGAAAAATGCTAACATAACAAATGCTTCTTAATAAAGGACTACACCTTCACGCCTGCAGGTGGCGAGCAATATGTACAATGCAAAGCCCTTTCAGTTTGGCAGTCCTGCTGTTATCACCATCTCATATCAGTGTGTTTTACTGAATTCTTATTTGTTAAATATCACACAGAGTCCAAGGCATTGCCTCTTATGTCCTTGTTGCTATTTATTTGGTTTGCAGATGAAATTCCTACAGCGGTTGGGATCTTTAGTGCATTTGGCCTTGTCTTCTCTGTCTCCCTTTTTGCTTGGATCTGCTGTCAACGTAAATCTTCCAAATCCAATAAAACCCCTCCATATAAGTTTGTCCATGTTCTGAAGGGGGTTGATATTTACCCTGAGAATCTCAACAGTAAGAAGAAGTTTGGAGCTGATGATAAAAGTGAAGCAAAGAACAAATCAGTGATGCCGAAGAATTCTCTCCATCTTGACCTCGAGAAGAGAGATCTAAATGGCAATTTCCCCAAAACAACCCCTAAAATTCAGAGCTCTTCAGATCTTGAAAATTTGTCTCCTAAACACTTTGCAGAAAGGAAGAAAGATTCAGTATCTCCTGATAGTTTAAAATCTATCACTTCCCTGTCATCTGAAGATAAACAAGACAAGCTAGGAACTCTCTTTTTCTCCTTAGAGTACAACTTTGAGAAAAAGGCATTTGTAGTCAACATCAAAGAAGCACGTGGGCTGCCAGCAATGGATGAACAGTCAATGACTTCTGATCCCTACATCAAAATGACAATCCTGCCAGAGAAAAAGCACAAGGTGAAAACCAGAGTGCTGAGAAAAACCTTAGATCCAGCTTTCGATGAGACTTTCACATTTTATGGAATCCCCTATAGCCAAATTCAAGATTTAACTCTTCATTTTATGATCCTGAGCTTTGACAGGTTTTCCAGAGATGATGTCATTGGAGAAGTCCTCATTCCCCTCACAGGAATTGAATTGTCAGAAGGAAGGCTGCTAATGGACAGAGAGATCATCAAAAGAAATGTTAGGGTAACATATTTTTAATTTAAACTTTAAAAGTCTTGTGCTAGTGTTAGCTATGATTTTTGTGTAACGCTTTTAGTATCTTGGAAAGAAAAGGGAACAAGCTCATCATGAAAGTCATTGAGATGCTTTCATAATGGCAGTATGAGGAAGCAACTACACAGATGTAATAAAAGAACATTCCAATAAGCATGTTGCAAGAAATTGCTAATGTCCTAAATGCTACTTGCTTATTCAGCTGGTCCAGCAGGTTTGAGCAAACCCATTTACATTAGGTCAAGAAGCCTCAGTCCACATTAATTTGCTTTAAAAGGAAAGAATGCAAAGATTTATGTATTATTCCCCTTCTCCTCCCTCCTCTTTTCTGTTTGAAATTATTCTTTCTTAAAGCTTATTGAAGTCAGTGTGAAATTTTCACATCAATTACCTGGTTTTTCTAGTGGATTCTTAAAGAATGCAGGTAGTCTTTAGTTAAGGAATTGGAATGCAATAGTACATTCTTGTACTTCAGAGCCATTACTACCTTCTCTTTCAAGAATTGTGATACAGGCTGCACCTCTACTAAAGTCAATAAGATACGAGGGAGAAGCCAAAGCCTTACTGAAGTCAATGGTAAAACGTACTTGACTTCACGAGGTTAAAAATATTTAATAACATTTGGTTTCCTTTCAGAATGTAAAGATCATTTACAGCCATCACAACTGAACCACAGACATGTACATGCATCACACATATGTCTCTTAATCTCTACTAAAGAAATGGAATATGTATTGATTTTCAATTTGATTGTTTTCAAAGAGCAAGCATAATGCCAAATCAAATAACTGTCTACAACACAATACACCTATAATTAATAGTGTTATTTTGCAATTCTATTACTATATTACAAGATCTATAGCTATACCACTGATATTTTGTTGATAACTTATTGGGGTTTTTGGTATACAAGGTATTATTTTTGCTTGTTTCCCTTGCCTTCCTCCTTTCTGTGAAATAAACTACTCCTGTTAATTCACATCTAATAATCATAGAGAAAGTCTTTGATCTCATCTTTATTTCATGTGTATTATACTACTTTAGAAAGTGTCAGAGATTAGATTTAACTCTTTCAATACTTACTGTTTAAAAACACTTCACTGAATATTTGTTTAAATTTACCTTTATTCATTTTTTAAAACATATATTTACAGAATTTTGTTTTGCTTAAGATGTTTTTCTTTCACTTAGCCTTTTTTTTTTTTTTTTTCAGGATGTAGGATTTAATTTCTAATCTCTGAAGCTAATGATGTAATGTCAACCTATATTGTCACTTATTTATTTTTTTATTTTTGTTCGGTCTTAAGAACAGTTATATAACTACAGCAGAGGGAAATAATATTTGCTATGTAAAACAACATAACTCCTTTTACATTGCTTCAGAATATACAATTATGTGAAATCTCATAAATCTTCTTAATCCTAGTTTAAAGATTGGTCAATATAATTGCTGATAAATAGACTTTTTTTTTTTTTCTTTCATTTCCTCAGAAATCATCTGGGCGTGGAGAATTACTGATCTCTCTCTGTTATCAGTCTACAACAAACACGCTCACTGTGGTTGTTTTAAAAGCCAGGCATCTACCTAAGTCTGATGTGTCAGGATTATCAGGTAATGGTTTTACTAGTGAATGTGCCCTAAGAATATAAAACAAACAGACATAAGACAGCTGAAATGTGGCATTTCAAAGACTAAAAATAGTCCATAAGTGCAGAAATGATGTTTCTATTATTTGTAGCCTATTCATTTTATTCATATCTAGGTCAATTCTTTATTTTACAGGGTATTTTACATATTTGTTCTTCAATCACGTGTTAAAAAAAAAAACCCATGACATCTGCTAGCAGTGGAAACCAATGAGTTTTGTGATTGTCTTGAACAGAACCCATCTGCCATAAGTATGGAATGTTGTTTGCAGATATTAAAAGCTTTTATTTACTTAAAAACTATGCTTATTTATAGAAGATCAGTATTGTGTGAGATCATTATATGTTTTATTTCAACTTAGCACCAAGAAAAGTGATCAGTTACGTCTGTGCTGAATTTGGCCCACAGAGCACTAACATTTATTTGGCAAGGTGAAAACGTGAACTATGCCAGTGCTGAAAGCAGGCTGTGCTTTATCATAAGCTGTACTTGAGGTGTACTAAGAAGGAGCAGTTTTTGCACTCCCTTCTCCTGGTCTTGTGCCATTTTGCATTCAGTAAAACCTCCTTTGAAGCCAATACTAAAATTGCACATTAATGCTTGATAACACAACAGAATAAAATTTAATGTACAATATACTAAGGAGAAGACAACCACGCAAAAAGAACAGTAAGTAACTGGGCTATACAAACTGTAGCACAGTCAACACAAACAGTTTTGACTCTGTATAGGACCAATATTCTTTCATTTCACAGGACTTTTCTGAAAGAAGCAGAATATGAAGTCATTTCAGGATCACTGAGTCATAATTACTAGAGCAAATAATACAATCTTTCTACTTCTCATACCAAGAAATGCTGCAATTTACCTGGAATGTTAACCTATCTGGGATTCAACACAACAAAACTATAGATAAGTCCAATTTACATACTGAAGTTCCATTGAAATCCTCCTTCTGATCTAAATTTTATTCACATATCGTAAGGAGAAAGAAGATAAGTGGAGCCCAACAGTTTACTTCACTATAAGAGAGCATATGTACTTTTAGTAATCAACCCCAAAGTCACAGGAGATAGTGGAGGTTTCATGAAGACAGCATGACAGCAGGTCTGTCTGAGGTTCACCCAGGTGGGAAAATAACTTGAAAACAAATGCCTTCCTAGTCTCAGCAGCCACCTGGACCCTATACAGCACATCCAAACTACATGTTTACTGTACCTTTTATGAGTAAAGCTATAAATTCTGCTTGGGCTGCCTGTTTCCCTTACGACAACCTTGCTAACTATAATAAGAATATAATATTTCTAAGAGATACAGGCAGTCATGCTACACCTGGATATCTAGTTCATTTAGACAGTTCTTCATTATTGGCTGTTCATCAGTAAGGCCAGTTTCAGTAGGTATTTGGTGTCAGTAACATACTGTATTCACAATAGTTCTTATTTCCTCTGTGACTTTCCCCTAAGCCCAACATAAATCTTCAACAAGGAGGAGGGTGCAATGGTGTTTTTATGGAGTCAGAAAAACAATTGCATAACTCAGCCTCCTTAGGAAGATGGGAACTATTTTTTGCTCAGAAGCTATTTCATTCCCACAAAGTCCTTAGTTTCCTTGATCAATGGTGTTGAGGTCTCCTAATAGACTTAAAAAAATCAAGAGCAACATTCTAGCCTTATCTAGTAGATGGCCAGAAGTAACAGTCAGAAAATATCCTTTAAACAGACATGAACAACAATGTGAAGCCACTGATGGATATTGATTCTGCTATTTTTAATGCTTGTGTGGCATATATTAATTCTAAAGCAAATCAACATTTTAATTACATTGAGTCTTTTTTTTAAAAAAAAAAAAGAAGTTTATTATGTTGCTAGAGTATGAAAGTGAAGGTGTTTTCTACCATACCTTACTTCTGTTAAATTATTATCAGTTCAGGGAAACGAGAACGTGTTCATCATCTGATCATTTCAGTCTGATAACTTTGGCATGGCATTTTTAAACATAGTTCAGGTTTAATTTTATTTTTTAAAAAAGTATTCAACCATTCTTGATGTTTTTTATCTTATTGTTTACATAGACTACCTTGTTTGACTGGGTTCAGCAGAACAGATTTTGTACTGCATCTTTGCACCTTAAGAATTTGGAAAAAGTCCCACATTTATGCTGAAATAAATGCCAAGGGATTTGAAAGGAATCATGTTTAAAATGTTCTCTAGAATTCCTTTGAAGGAAGAAATATAGCCATTGTTGAAGACAATAGGAAAGAGATCTTGCCATATTTGAATAATTATGAGGAATGCAAACGCTCAAAGTTTGTTGACATCTAAACATATGGACATTTTCCTTTCCCTTCTTCAGCAGTAGTGCAGCACAGATATAAAATCAAATACATATCCTAACAACAAACGTAGCTTTGCATTTGAAGTTTAGTGTTAAATTTTTTCAATAAAAATTGATGGGAGCAATTTAATCATGCTGACTGACTTTAGTAGAACCACAACAGAAATGAGTTCCATTAGTTCATCCATTCTCTCAGTACAAGCTTATTTCCTCCTTTCTGAGGCTTTTCTTTGCATGAGTCTTATTAATTCTAATGATTATTCCCTCCTGGTAGAATGTGTGAAAAGTAGATTTCTATTACACATAAATATGTAATGATAAATATTTGTCAGGGTCCATTAGAATTTTATTTACTTTCAGACCACCTTTGCATGTATGAGATGTTATTTGGGTTAAGGGACTACAGGGCTGCATTTATCTCATGAAGGAGACACTTGTATTTGGTCAGATAAATCACTCCCTAAGCTTCACTGATGTCTTGATTACATCTTTGGTGACTATAAAGGGAGCTTAAAGGGACTAATTCAGATGTAAATACAAAAATTGGATTAGATTAACCATCTTTAATAACTTGAAACATCTCTTCATGATGATGCAATTAAGTTGGTAAGTTATAAAATTTACCATTAACTTGAACAAAGAATTTCTAAATGAGACTATTCAATAGCTAATCTGTGCTCTTTCTTTTCATTGCAGACCCTTATGTCAAAGTGAACCTGTACCATGCTAAGAAGAGAATTTCTAAAAAGAAAACCCATGTGAAGAAATGTACGCCCAATGCAGTGTTCAATGAATTGTTTGTCTTTGACATTCCTTGTGAGGGCCTTGATGATATAAGCATTGAATTTCTGGTTTTAGATTCAGATAGGGGATCAAGGAATGAGGTCATTGGCAGGTTAACATTGGGATCTTCAGCAGAAGGAACAGGTGGAGAGCACTGGAAAGAAATCTGTGAATATCCTAGGAGACAAATTGCCAAATGGCATATGTTGTGTGATGGTTAGCAGCTTAGAAAGGTATTGGAACTTGAGAAGCTATATATATTTCCATAAGCAAGGAGCAGTTTTCTTTGTTTGCTATGTATAATTACTTTTTTTTTTTTTTTTTTTTTTTTTTGTGGAGGGGATCAAATCTGGATTGAATTATCAGAATAGAAGGTAACTAAATTTTCACAGTAAATAAAGGAATTTCAGTTTCATTTGACTTTAACATAATTGGATCATATTCATATTCTTCTGGAGTTTATATAGCTTAAAACTTCTGAAATAGTATAAACTTTATGAAACAGTCACTGTAAATCTTATTAGTACTGTTACAGAGAAGATAACCTCATTAAAATATATTGCTAGATCTACAAAAAATCACCTGTGGCTTATTGGGGGAACAGGCTGAGTCTGTAAAAGCCATGGGGAATGAGGGTGAGTAGGAGAGGAATTCATTCTGTTCCTCCATCAAAAACCTTCTTTTATGAAAATTCAATCATTATTTGTAAGTTTTTGTTACTTATACTTGGATCATCCCAAAGACTGAAGAGATTTTCAGCAATTTGCTTTACATATCACATCGTGTGCAACTAGTTGTTTCATGTGTTGAAATACTGTATAATTATTTACACTTGGATTTTTAATATGTGTATATGTAACTTGTTTTATTACAGTGACCAAAATAGATACATTCTACACATTGTTCAGCAAGTTAACATACATTGTTTTGTTAAAAGGGCTCCTTTACGGGTGACTGCACATGTTACAGTATAGCTAGAATTTGGGACTAGATATGGCTTGTGGTTTTTTTTCCTCTAGTAAGGATTACACTTTAAGCATTTCAAGCCATGGGAAAGCACTTCTGCTGAGATGAGGTAAAATACAGGACATTACAGTCAATGACTTTTCACCAATTGCATTTTAAGCCATTCAATAATACCTAAAGAAAAGTTGTTTCTTTTGTTTCATTAAAGAGCAAACAAAATAGTGAGATGGAGAACAGAAGCTTATTCTGCTGTTTAACTTCCTGGACTTTAATGCCATTACAGTCAGCAAGACTACTCCAAACACGCAAAGTTTAATGCATTTTTAAACTTTTACAGGGTAAGAAACCAAGCTCACATTGTAATTTATTCAATATTAAGTTAGACAAACTGCTTGAAAAGTGCATTTCAATTAGCTTTTATACATTAAAGTCCATTACTGATTGTACTGAAAATTGGTGGTCATAAGGGAAAGTAAAATCTTGACTTCATGTTAGCATGACATATGTATGTTTAAAATCAAACTGTGCCAGGCTAGGGGACTACAAAGCATAACATAAACAAGTATATAAATAAAACATTTAGACCCGTGGAATTTACTCTTGATCACATCAGATAGATTCTTAGGCTATCAGAACTATAGCACAACTATAAGCAGATTATTTCCTAAAGTTTGTACACCAATTTCTGATACAGAATTGTTTGCAAATATTACTTCTACAAAATTTTCAATTACAATATATATAAAGAAAAATTTGATGATGATAGTTGTTGATACAAGAAGGATTTAAAAAGTGGAAAAGCGTTTTCAGTATTTTTTCATACTCCATTTTGTCATGTGTAATCTGACTGAAGTGAATGAGACTATTTGGGAATTAAGGTATCGCTCAGTGCGAGTAACGGTAGCAGAATGGGCATGAGAGGTAAAAACCCATACATTGGATGTCAAATTACTTTCAATAAACAACAGATCTAGGTCTTATTCAAAATTGTTGGGGATTTGTTGTGACCTTTACCTGTTCTCATATGGCCAAATTATGTTTGCGGTAAAGGACACTGAAATACGAAATATGCAAGTAGACAAATAGTACTGGAAGAATTCCATTGAGGCTCTTCCAGGTTTTGTGTCAGTATTTTCTCCAGTTTTTGAGAATGTGTTTGATATAACAGTGTTTATAAAGTTCTGTAAAAATACATTTTCAAAATAACATTAACATGCTTTTTATGATAATGCTCAGTGTAAAAAACCTGTGTGTTGTATGTATAAAGGAGAGGAATCTTTTTTGTTTATTTCTTTAGAAAGCTGATTAACTGCTTAAGGGCTAGAGTTTGCCAGCCGCATTCACACAGAGCTAATCCAAAGTCACCAGTTCAAAGGAAAGATGCCCACAGGCTTCAATGGATTTGAAGTGCAATCACAGAGCAAAACTCTTCTTGTGAGTGAATCCAGCAATATAAATGGAGCTATGGATAAGGGGATACACTTTTTGATGTAATGGAAGCTGGGTTAGTTTAAATCAGTACCATACAACCAGAGTTGTTACAAATTCTGGTAAGGAAAGAATTTTTTACTGAAAGTGATTGCATGAAAGAAAGTGGGACAACTTATAATTTGAAAAATTGAGGTTTTCTATATTGGCCCATAAGTAACACATTATCTATAAAAATCAGATTACAGGAGTCATCTGTCTCCAATGGACACAATTCTGACATTAGGAGGAAAAAAATCAACTTTTTTCAATTATTGATGGGCTGTGACCAGCTTTCATTTTGTGTCCAAAAAGTTGTCACCATTTTTTTTTTCAAGTTTCTATAGCAGCTTGAGTGTTAATATTTCTACCAGCTAAATGGCAAAAGTTGGTGGGGGTATGGGGTAGGAATGGGAATGGGAAGGAAAGACATTTTTATTAAATCTAAAAAAATCTTGTAAATAGAATTTTCGTTTTTCATTTAAAGCAACGTTTAGCTTGGAAAGTTGAGTAAAGATGACTTGTAACACATCTGTAAACCAGACAAGGCAGGAGCGAATGTAGACCTGTACTGAGATGAGAAATTCTGCTGTTTTATAAAGTATTCAGTTCTCATTGTGAAAATCTTGAACTCTGTTAAGGATACTGTACTGTATTAAACATGTAAAAAAATGTTTGTCTAAGTAGCTTACAAAAATAGCTCCTTGAATGGGAGACTATCCATGTCTGGAGATCTGTCGTAACTAAATACCTGATTTGTTATGGTGTTGTAACTTAATAGAAACTATTTGAGAGGAAGCATGGTGTATGAGATTTTGTAAGTTATTTGTGCTGGTTCTGTATGTTGTGCCATGTGTGTAAGACAAGAATAAACTGCTGCTTTCGCTCATCCCATCCCAAAACACTTATCCCACCAATGTATCTTTTCCAGAGATTTCTGCTATTGTTTGTATTCATGATCTACTCTCTCATGCTTCTAAAAAAAAAAAAAAAAAATTACCTTGCAATGTCTTCCTCTTCTCACAGAGGTGGATTATGCTTGTTCTGCCAAATACTACCCAGACATACCACATGTTCTTTATTCCTAGCTTCTTGCTGCATACTTATATTTGTCTTAAATTGTACTGTATACTCAGGCTAGAACCTGAAACATGAACCACAATAGATAATCTGAGACCTGCACGGGCCCTACAAGGACTATTATATAGATGTAAACATGTATAAGTCCAACATAGTAGATTGAAGAAATAGAATACAAGTCACATTTCTGTTGGAATCCTGGTTATATTCAATTTATTTTCCAGAAGTAAATAATATCACGCTGTGCCATTCTTACTTCCCTTGATATAAGGAAGTCTTGTCAGGATCCAGCTTATCAGGTGAGTCTGGAATAAGGTAGAGAACGCATGTCTTCAAATGCTATACACAAATACAAACTTTGCTGCTGTGATCTCTAAGGTTGTTGGGTGTTTTACCAACACAGAATCTAAAGCTAAGGAAGCAGGAAGGTAGTTGCAGCTGCAATACACAGTGCCATTTAATAACTCCCATTGTGAGTCTATAACCAATCACATGAAAGGGATCCTTGATCCTTGTCACAGAAATCAATGTATAAAAACTATAACAGGATCCACTAGCTAAATGCAGAACATTTAACATCTTCCATAGGTATAAGCTGGTATATTGTCCCTGGCAAATCTGTCCCCAAGAGACAGGTATTAAGTGTGAAAGACTGTTTTTTTTTCCATCCTATGTAGTCACTTCTTTTTTTCTTCTCTGCATTGTATGGTTCTCCTCAAGCAATGGTGATTCACATGGGTCACAGAACTTCCTCTTCAGGACAGAGATCAAGAATGTCTGTAAGTTTTCCACCTATAATGCTGCTGAACCTCAGGGGAAGTCTTAAGGCTGTCCTTGCTATTTATATCTCAAATTGCTGGAACAAAAAAGTCCATGAGGTCTCAAGGAAGCCCTTAAAGATATCCTCCTGATTACAGGATATGTGATTCCTGAGGTGTAACGCTATTTTGTAAATAGTGTTGCATTTATACAACATCACAAATAGCAATGTGATGCACACACAGTAATAAGATCTAACCACAGATCATTGTGAACAGTATTTCTTTTCCTCAAACATACCTTTCTACCTGAGCTCTCTGCTTGATGAGGTCTCACGAAGCTACTGCACAACCCATAGCACTCTTACAGCTGCTATGACTGGTACTGGCACGTATTTGCTTTGCTCTGCTGATGACTTCCGATGACCTTCATTCAAAAAAATTCTACCCAGTTCACATAGGCTTCTCCATGATATTTTTTACTTTTTTATCACCAAAAGGCTGTGGCAACATGACTTTGGGTCTAGATGCTTTGAGGCAGCTTTTGAGCAGTGATTATAGTGCAGCATGGCAGCATCTTTTAGTTCAGAAGAAAGACTCAAAGCTAATAACAGAAAACGTAAAAGTTTCATCGGTATGTTACTGTTGTGTTTGTATTGTTATGCTAGTTTTGCTATTATGTGTCTGAAGTACTTTGTGCATGACCAGAGAGTGTCCTGCAATAACAGAAGTGAATGCTCTGATTACACCATTAGCAACACAATTGGGCATTGTTCCATCAGATGAGTTGACTTCTGCTCAAGCTCTTCAGCCTCAGTAGGCAGGACTGAGGGCACACTACCTGGCCACCCATGACTTAGCCCTGCCCCCAGAGCTCTGTAGTCACTCTTGACGTGCTCTGGGTTACCCAGCAGTAATGTTGGTACCCACATAGAAGAACTGTAACAGTCTGAAAGCTGGTCAAGCCTTAGTAACATCTTAGTTCCTGCCCTCATGGCAAGCACAAGACCTTCCAAGATATCATCAGGACAGATCAGAAGATTAAGCCTCCATCCCCAGGTTGTCTCCAGTAACTGTCACACTCCTTTTCTCCTCTGTTAAGACACAAGATTTGCAGTCAGCTGTCTCTGATAAATCCCTATTTGTTCTTCTCAATGACCAGGGCAAGGTTCTTAAGTTGCAGGTGAGGCCAACTGCTCTCGTGGCTGTTGCCATAAGTCACAAGCTTCTAGCTTTCCCCACTCTGAAAGCTGCCCACCAACAAACGCCAGATCCCTCCCCAGCTCTGTCTGAATGTAGGCTGAGACAATTAGAACCATTTGGTGTTGCAAAGCATGCTCCTTGGCATGCCAAGACCATTGCTGCACAACCTCCCAGCAGCTCTACTCAGTCCTGTGGGGAAGGGCCGGGCCGGAGCACACCATGCTCTGCTAACTGGTGTTGTGAATCCCACATACCCTACTGCTGCTTGACTCTCCCCTGGGCTCCCCTGTGAAGTACCAAATTTCTGCAGCAGCAGCCTAAACCCAAAGGCAACTTCCAACATTGTCAGCAGAGCCCAGAGCTACTGCTGCATACTTGGCAAGCACAGGCTGTTGGCAGCCACCTGCCTATTTGAATGGCTTCACCAAAGGCAGTCCATAACCTTCCTCCACAGCTACCCCCAAGTGCTGCTGCTCTGGGGTGAGGATTCTTGCTACACATCCCAGTCCATCAGCATCCCCATCTCAGGAATCTGCAAACCTGGCCAGGTGCTGGCGTGCATCACCACCCGCCTTTGCTGTGCCTGAAGCTGTAACAGCCCCAGCCATGGAGCTCCCAGGTGTTGTAAAGTTTCTGTAACTTTTAACCTGCTTCACTTTAGAAAGCAGGATGTTACTCACCCTGCAGATCCAGTGGGATCTCTCCTTATAAATCTTTCTGTCAGTAAGATGTTCTTAGGCCATTAAAGAACAGACTGGGCCTGGCTGGAAAATGTTTACCTCCCTTTTGCAAAGGGACAAAGAAGGTTTCATTCATTATTGAATCTTATGCAATCATAGAATATTTTAGGTTGGAAGGGACCTTTAAAGGCCATCCAGTCCAACCCCCTGCAAGGAGCAGGGACATCTCCAACCAGATCAGGTTGCTCAGAGCCTCATCCAACCTGGCCTTGAACGTTTCCAGGGATGGGGCATCCACCACCTCCCTGGGCAACCTGTTTCAGTGTTCTACCATCCTCATTGTAATTTTTTTTTTCCTAATATTTAATTTAAATCTACCTCACTCTATTTTGAAACCATTACCTCTTGTCCTGCCACAAAAGACCCTATGAAGAGTTTCTCCCTGTCTTTTCTGTAGGGACCTTATCTTATTCTTACTCTTTGGGCAGTCTCTCAAGGGCTTTTTTTTTGGTGACTGATCTGTAAGAAGACAGAAGGACTTTAATTTTTGTCACTGGATAGCGCAGCATGTAGTTCGGGTTTAAGTGAAACATGCAGGAATTTAAGGTCCCACTGGGTGACAGATAAATGCTGTGTTATTGCAAGCAGCTTCACTAGGGCTGTGGCTGCACATAGGGCTGAGGTAGTAATCGTGTGTAGCAGTTCTGAGTCATAGCATTCTGGATTATGAGTTAATCAGCAAATATAAATTAGAACAGAGTGCTTGCAATATAAGTTAATGGTGCAAAAAGATCCCTGTCTTTCCTTCACATAAGAAATACTGTGTTAAGAAAGGCTCTAGTTCTAACAAAAAAATAGAAAACAGAAGAAAAGCACAGAATACAATATGTAGAAAATCAAAATGCACAAAGAAGCATGTTAAGAATATTTTCTTTTGAAATCACTAGAGAAGACACATCCTTTTAAAACTATGTAATTGCTGTTGCAGTTTTTTTTTTCTAACTAGCCACAGATGCTGTATGGTGACTGCAAGATTTAATTTACTATTGAAGACAATAACAAGGAGAATAATGAATTTCCTCTGACAGATACTGTAAATATTTTACATGGCTCTGAGAACACAACTAGTTTTATGGAAACAAGAAGAATTTCACAGTATCACTAGCAATATTGACTGCATTTCAGCAATACTTTCTGAATGAGATTGCCTTTAGGACTGCGTGAATGAAAGTTTCTGGTTGGACACTAACAGATGAACAGGGAAACCTCTGTATATCTGCATCTGAGGTCTGTACATACGTTGATTTGTAAGGCAAATTTTCCTTTCAGTAGCATGGGATAAAACTTAACAACACTAATAGTAACTACTAACTTTTGTTATGAATTACTATTTTTATGAATTACTTTTCTCCAGGATTGTAATGCTGCTCTGGGGACTGCATTTTCTTGAGATAAATCCCTCAGAGCTGTATGCTGCAATGGATGCACATGAAGAAGAAAATAGTTGTGAACTACAAATAGGCATATAACAATAGGTTAAACAATAGGCTAAAATGATATTAAGCCACAGTAAAAGTTACAGATAAGTAGATCAGTGTGAAGAAAGTGCACATGGGTAAAATGTTGTCAGGAGAGGGAAGATAATAGAAGTCGGATACTTCTTCAGAAGAAGGAAATTTCGGGTGTACTTGACTTCTGATACGTATTTGTATTGGTTATTTTCCCCCTTATTTTCTCAAGGAAAGCAATACACCCTTATTTCAGCCTGCTTTGATTGACACCAGTTAATGGGCATTTGTTCTAACTTGAAGTTCACTATGTGTGTTTGGTCTTGAGTTTGCTTTGAACAAGGGCTGCAAGGGTTGAGTACTTGGGTGTTTTTTCATATGTACAAAAATTGCTTGAAGTACTGTCTATGCGTTGCTATTAGGAAGTGTTTGGGACAAGGCTGATGCTGTCAGGTCTGGACAGATATGGTGATACCAGAAAGCTTGGTTTGTTTCTGGTGATCCTCTGCTATCCAAGGAAAATACTTTGCTTTAATTTTTGGTCAGGAGGACCAAAGAGGGGAGTTTTGACCTGGGTCAGAACAAGAGATTTGATTTCTTGCTCTGCTCCCGGCTTTGTGAATAAGTACCTGCATTACTTATTACTTTTTCCTGTTTCTCAGCCCTCATTTTTGCTGCCCTGGTATGTCCTTTTCTTTGACTAAATCTTCACCCAAACCTACCTCCATTACTTCTTCTGCTCCCGTTTCCAATAGTCCTAGTTTTGCTACATCCATAGCCAAATTCGTAATTTCTGATACAGTTACCTAGGTAATCTCATTCTCACATGCTTTAAATTATACCTTTTCTTGAACATGGCTGTCACTGCAAAGCTTGATTCCTGCAAAGGTCTCTAGTGCTTTTCTTCAATTATCTGTGAAATTTAACCATTTCTGACTATAACTCCTCCCTTAATCACTTGTGAAGTCCAACCTTACAGTCCTATCTACAACTTTCCTCAGCTTCTTACATTACTATTAGCCAGAGTCAGTAATTTCTTATGTTACGTTCAGCAGTTTTTCTGTTAAGTGGGATAAACCTCAGGCAAAGGCCTAGTCACTGACTAATTATTTATCATGGAATCATAAATTGGATTGTGAGGTACCTTTAAAGACCATCTAGTCCAGCCCCCCTGCAAGAAGCAGGGACATCTGCAACAAGATCAGATTGCTCAGAGCCCCGTCCAACCTGGCCTTGAATGTTTCCAGGGACAGGGCATCCACCACCTCCCTGGGCAACCTGGGCCAGTGCTCCACCACCTTCATCGTAAAGAAATTCCTTATATCTAGTCTGAATCCACCCTCTTTTAGTTTAACACCATTATCTCTTATCCTGTGGCTACAGGCCCTGCTAAAATGTCTGTCATGTTTCTTATCTTACACCTTTAGGTGCTGGAAGACGGCTATATGGTCTCCCCGGAGCCTTCTCTTCATCAGGCTGAAAAAACCCCATTCTCTCAGCCTGCCCTCATAGCAGAGGTGCTCCAGCCCACTGGTTATTTTTGTGGCCCTCCGCTGGACTCGGTCCAATAGATTCATGTGTTTCCTCTGCGGGGGCCTCCAGAGCTGGATGCAGTACTGCAGTACTCCAGGTGGGATCTCACAAGAGGAGAGTAGAGTGGCAGAATCACCTCCCTCGAGCTGCTGGCCATGCTTCTTTTGATGCAGCCCAGGATACGGTTGGCTTTCTGGGTTGCGAGCCAGCATTGCCAACTCATGTCCAGCTTTTCATTCATCAGTACCCACAAGTCTTTCTCAGGAGGGCTACTCTCAATCCTTTCATCTCCCAGCCTGTATAAATACTGAGAGTTGTGCTGACCCAGGTGCAAGACCTTGCACGTGTTCTTGTTGAACCCCATATGGTTCGCATGAGCCCACTTCTCAAGGTTGTTCAGGTCCCTCTGCATGGCATCCCATCTCTCAAGCATGTCAACCACACCACTCAGCTTGGTGTCATCTGCAAACTTGCTGAGAGTGCACTCAATCCTACTGCCTACGTCACTGATGAAGATGTTATACAGTACCGGTCCCAGTACAGACCCTTGAGGGACACAACTCATCACTGATCTCCATCTGGACATTGAACCGTTGACCACTACCCTCTGGATGTGACCATCCAACTAATTTCTCTTCCACTGAACAGTCCACCATCAAATCCATATCTTTCCAATTTAGAGAGAAGGGTGTTCTGGGGGACCCTTAGGGCCATGAGAGGCACCTTGATAGGCATTTATATAAAGCTGTGTTATGTCTTAACATTTCATTTAAGCCACTGAAATAGTATCTGTCTTCAATCTTTCTTAACCCCCTCCTTGTTGAATTATGTTTATTACTTTATTCTTAATTTGGATGAACTTGGCTACCTCACAGCTAATGTATAGATTCTGAAAAAAAATACGTTACTTACTGTAACATATTCAACAACAAACTTCTGTTTCCTCACTGTCTCCCTAAAGCCAACATTACAAAAACAGAGACTGATATACAAATGATCCTTCAATACACATCAGAAAATCCTGGTCCAAAAAGCTGGATCAGCTCTGAAATTTCATGAATCTATCTGATTAAAACCATAAAAATGCAATTAAGGTAAAAGCTAAATTGTGCCTAATGTCAGAGTAAGTCAGCTTGAAGTGACCAGATGACTGTCCCTTGAATAATGTATATAAGAATATTTTTTATGGAGAGGTAATATATTGCTCACCGGTTTCATTGTCAGCAGAATGTTTTAATTAATATTTTTTGATATTCACATTCATGCAGGATAGAAGAATCTTGTTACACAGTATGCCTGACTGATGGACCTGTCTCTATCCCAAGGAGGCAAGCTTCACACATTGTTCTGCTGGTGGCAGTCTTCAGAGTGGAGAAGGGTAATTACTAAAACTATATAAAGCTCAGAAAATTTATTAAAGGGACGGAAATTTTACTGTGATGTTTTTATTTTCCTGTTTAGAAGGCTGGTAAAGTTTGTGGAAAAAAAAAGTTTTCATAGACCTTTCAGATAGAGAGTTATTTAGATCTGAATTGAAGAAGTGAAATTAGATTTTAAATTTCTGTTATTTTAATTGAATGGTTAAGACACTTGAGTTGAAGCATCTTCGTTCAAGTTGTTAATCTGTCTGCCTCAGTTTCAGGTAAATATCCTATCTATGAAATCAATGGGTACTTAGAGACGTATCACCTTCCTACTTCTGCTTCAGGTGATACTGATAGTCTGGAGAAGAGGAGGCTCAGGGGAGATCTCATTGCACTCTATAGCTTCCTGAAGGCAGGTTGTGATGAGCAGGGGTTTGGCCTCTTCTCCCAGGCAACAAGCAGGACCCGAGGTAATGGCCACAAGTTGTACCAGAGGAGGTTTAGGTTGGATGTGAGGAAAAACTTTTTCTCCCAAAGAGTGGTCAGGCACTGGAATGGCCTGCCCAGGGAGGTGGTGGAGTCGCCGTCCCTGGCAGTGTTCAAGAGGCGGCTTGATGAGGAGCTACAAGATATGGTTTAGTAGCTGTGGCAGCAATGGTAGTGGGAAGACGGTTGGACTAGATGATCTTATAGGTCCCATCCAACCATGTGATTCTATGATTCTATGATTCTATACTCTACTCTGGAACTACTTAAAACTTTACTAGAAAACTCGAGAGCAGTAGGGCGTTTGACTTAGGCCACCCAGAGCTCAGATACCTAAGTACCTGATATAAGATGTTTTTACCCCTTCTTTTAACCTAATAGTAATTAATAGGAATTGGAAGAGACAAATATCTTCATGCAAAAAACTAATAGAGTCTGAAGATGCTGTGGGCTGAAAAAATAGTAGAATCCACGCAAGTTAAAAAACAAAACAAAACAAAGCAAAACCAAACAAAAATGAAGCAAAAACACACCAAACCCAGACCTTTCCTAGAATATTTAGTTCAGAATGGAAAGCAAAGTCAGGTTATATTGAAGTTTGTCACTGTAGTGTTTAGACACCAGAATAGCAAAAGCAGCAATATGATCTTGGAGTTTCTACCTTATAAAATTGAATACTTGATCTTTTAAAGTTAGGGGTGGCATGAAGGGGTAGTTATAAATGTCTAAGTGTAAATTAACAGGTGATATGTCTCCAGACCTGAGAGTGGTATTGACCCAAACCATCCTTGTATTTTATGGTTGCAAGTGAGTGTGTGCAGAATCCTCAGGGCAAAGTGCACAAAGAAATGGTGGAGACTTAACCCCGGTATTCATACGTCTGCAGTATGCAGGCATGTCATGGTGCTTGTTCTATTCTGACAATAAGTGGCTTTTTTCTTAAAGGATGATAAGTCAGTCTGCTCTCAGTCAATGCTATATAGTTCTCAGAGTGATTGTAAACCTCAATGAAAAAACATTTGCCAACCATATGTGGATGAATATCACTAAGAACTGCTACAGTGTTCTATTATTCTATGAAAATGATCAGGTTCGAACTTGTGCTTGCTTGGCAATTTTTTTTTCCCTCTCTATGGTAATTTGCAATGTAGAAATGTAAGAAAGTTATGGTACCAATAGCTAAGAAACGTCTGCAAAAAGATTATACTGTCAGTCAGCATCAATTATTGCGATTAAAACCTGATGCAAAAATAATAACTGTCCTAGAACTCCCTTGGTACTATCTTTGTTATATATACACGGCACTGCAAAATATTCATCCACAGGAGCTCAACTGAATTTGCCCTTTGCCTAAATTTACAATGTATAGTACTTATATGAAGCAAATAATGCTTGGTATGAATCTTCTCTGAAATATAGTCCATAAAATTGACACAAAACAGGAACAAACTCAATGCAACTAAAATATTTACAGTCATTTAGGCCTATAATACCTATTTCTTAATATTTTTTTTCCTTATATTTTTTTTTTAAATGCCAAAACTGGTCTGTAATAGTGAATGAATGAGATAATTTCAGTATGGTATATAGCATTCATGTTACTTTTATTCTGTGCAATAAATTTAAATGAAATACACATTATCTGAATTGGTGTCTGCTCTCTGAGCTGAAAACAAACATTTTCTCCTATCATCTTCATGCTATATTGTCCCAATTATGCTTCATACTTGCAATTTTTTTCCTCCCTTGTGATTAAAAGCATCTAAAAATTGTATTCTGCACAGCCTCTTGTGGAACCATATTGATCAGATTTAATTCCTACTTCCTGATTGCATCAGAGCATCAATTGCTCTAAACCCAAGAAAACTTGATGGAAGGTAATTCCCTCTAAAGCAGCTGTGTAGATGTCAGACTGTGAACGAGGCAGCTAACTTCTGGCCATTGAACTAGCCCATTAGAGGGTCTGAGCTAGCATCTTGCCTGGCTTTACTGCTGCCTGCCTTCATTTCCTGAACGTGCCCAGTTGGACCACCCAGTTGATCCAATGTGCCCAGTTGGATCAGCCCAGTCAACTGGTTTGATAAATGGCAAAAGGAAGTGGGTGTTTAGGGGAAAAAAAAAAAAAAAAAAAAGTGGTGTGGGTTTTGAGAGCAAACACTTTTAGCAGTATAAAGGTGCTATTGATGAAATGGATGTGCTTCCTAAAACCTTTCTTGGAGAACATTTATAACACTTAGTTCTCACTTACCTAGGTATCAGACAACAGCATGTCTTCACCAGTAAGAACTAGAAGGAAGAAACCAGGGTGTCAAGGCTGTTCAGTGGGGCCTATTGTGATAGGACAAGGGGTAATGGGTTTAAATTAGAGGGAGGTAGATTTAGACTGGATATTAGGAAAAAAAAATTTTTACAATGAGAGTTGTAGAGCACTGGAACAGGTTTCCCAGAGAGGTGGTGGATGCCCCATCCCTGGAAACATTCAAGGCCAGGCTGGATGAGGCTCTGTGCAACCTGATCTGGTTGGAGATGTCCCTGCTCCTTGCAGAGGGGTTGGACTAGGTGACCTTTGAAGGTCCCTTCCAACTCTAACCATTCTATGATTCTATGATTCTATGACAGTGCAGTAATACAAGTAACAGGGAATATGTGCAGCACACACACCAGAGGAGGTCCTGCGATGCATAGTCCGTATCTTCTACTGTGCTTTGGAGTTGATTTGTATTCAGAGATTTGCTGAACAGCTCTGAGTAAGGCCAGAGAAGGGAAGAGATGTTTACCTAGCATTGTGCTGTGAAAGACTGGGAAGAAGCAACTCCTCCAAAAAAGTTTTGCTTGAAAAGCTGGATTACAGAAGCTGTTTCTCTAGAGAGAAACAAAATTGGTACTAGGATGACCTTTAGAGGGAAAACTGGAAGGCTATATAATCTGACTGTCAGACTTTACTGCAAGATCAGTAACTCGTATTTATATGCTCAGGCAGGTATTCATGTAATGACTTGATTTAGTCATCCATGACAATACTTAGAATTATTTGTAAAAATAATAAAAAAACCAAAAACTGGCAATGTGCAAAAGGAACATACAGATCTGGAAACATCTGCATTGTTCAAAACCCTTTTCTAATGTGCAGAGAGAAAATATTTCCATAACTCTATGCATTGCTACTAATTTCTTAGTGATTTTAATAGTGTTCCATTAGTTTATGTTCCAAGGTTAAAAAGCTCCACCAATAACAAAAAATCCATTCTGACTTGCTACCTGAAACAAAAATAATAATTCTGCATCTTAAGGTCTGAGGTGAGTATTGAAGTTACAAAGAGAAATATTTTCTCTCTTAATAAATACACTAAGAATAACATTTTTGGTTTTAACGCTCATGGAGCTGTAATGTTCCTCTGCATAACAGCCAAGCAAATCATTGGAACGACAAAGAGCAGCTACGTTTGTACTAAACTCAAATGGAACCAAACTGTAAAATGGCTTAAATTGTGCCTGGCACTAAACTAACACATTATGGATAATGTGTTTGGCCTAATGCCATCCTCTCTACTTGGATAGATGAACAAACACAAAACGAGTTCAGTAAAGGATATTTTTGAATGGTTTTAATGTTTGTAAATAAAGAACTCTGAAAGCTACAGTCCTACATAACTGGTTGGGGAAAAGGATACACAAATGTGTCCCTTGTAGCTAGACAGACACTGTGCTGTTGTCACATGAGTTCTCAACAATTCCACTGTAACTTCTTAAATAAGTAAATGGCCACAACAGAGTGTGGTGGCTGAGATGTTCTGTCTTTGTTGCTATTCTCAGCTAGACTTGCTGACTTGACAAAGACTTGAGGAAAGTCATATAGAGGTTCTCGGTGCACTGGCTCAGATCTTGGTTAAATAAGGTAGTATTATTTTCCTGCTTTAGTGCAGCTTCATTAAAGTGTTTGGTGTTTTGTCTAATCGTGAGTTAAATTGTGCAGTATAAATATATCTTTGGTGAAAACAGTAATTCAGAGATTCCAGCAGGTTCCTAGTCAAATCCTTATCTTCCCTATAGAATTGATCAGAGTCCAGGTTCATTCAGTTTAGTCATACATAAATAATCTTTCAATAGAAAGAACGTATATCTGCATATTTTGTAGTGGTCCTCTATTCCTTTTAATTCATCACTCCTCTAAGTGTAGTCTGATTTTTTTTTAGTCCCTGTTTTTATTTTGAGACAGCAGAAGAAGATTGACTAGTTCTCTTGAGGGCACTCCCATTGCAGCCTTTCCTACCTCATATTACTGCAACAATTTTATTTTACTTTTTTTTTTTTTTTTTTTTTTTTTTTTTTTTTTTTTTACCATAAAAGCAATTGATGTTCCAAAGGTGGTTATGGGATTCTTCTATCTTCTGTACAAGAAAACGGGTCATGGACTTCCTTTTTCCTTTGTCTCACATCAGCTCCAGTAGAGGCATTCATGCAGAGAAAACATCTCCATTTCCGTCCTGTGCCCAAGAATCATCCTTAACTGTTCTAAACTCTCTTGCTTTGATGTTGTTGCCTATCTTGCTAAAATACCCAGTTCACCAAACTCAAGTCCCTTCCTAACGAACAAGAATATATATTGAAACTTGACTTTTCTCACTGAGTGCTTTCTGGGCTTTTTGTTTTCTTGTCTGCATGGTTTGTTAGTGACTTTTTTATTATTTTGGTTTTTTTAGTTCTCAGGAACAGCATACTAGACAGAGTGAAGGCAGTGCTACATAGGCCATAAATGAGACAGCCTTTAATGGTTTGGAAATCATCTAATTGATTTATGAAATTCCCTACAGAACACTTATTTTACTAATAACCTAATTGTTTCACTTGGTGTAGTTTTTCAGTGCATTCTGAAACACATTTTCTTGAAAAAGATCAAATCCAGATCTCCCCTTCTACCTTTTTAAAAATTTTGATTCCAATAAAGAAATTGTGGTGGCGGTGGTGTTGAAATAATATTGGCGTATCATATAGCCTCAAAGTATTCCATTGTTTAGACTGTATAACAAGTAAGAGGAGAAGGGACTACCTTGACAAGAAGGTAGGAAAGAAATGCACAAAGAAATGACCAAAAGCCACTAGTCACCGGCTACAGTCTTTAACAGGGAATAAAACAGTGATTCACTAGTATTCTGAGACAAAATTAATTTGCGATTAACATTGTTACATAAAAGTGAATTGCAAGTATACTGTTGATAATTACATAGCTTTAGTTATAATTACAACCTATTCTTATTTTCGTGTTGTGGTTCTGTACTCATTTTGGTTTTCTCTGTGTATTTTTAAGTCTTGTTACTTTCTTATACCTTCTTAGTATCTGCTATAACATTTTAAAAGGAAAAAACACAAAACATATTTTACCACTTAAGCATTGCAGCTGGAGAGCTAGCAAGAGCTACACTCACAGCCTGCAGACATTTCCATTGCACCTTTATCTACTCCGTTGTTCACAACTTTCTGAAACTTACAGGCTTCAGGCTACAATATTATAGTCTTGGCATGACTCTGATGATTTCTTTTCAAAAGCTAAACATAGCAAACAAAGTCTTCTCCCACTCTCAATATTATGACATTGAGCAGAGCCCCAGCACACTGTGAATACATTCATCACCAGAAGGAGAGTTATGTTAATGGATCACATAACTGATCTGCATCATACCTTGTTCTCCAATAATATATATTTTTGAGCAGAGCCCCAGAACACTGTGAACACATTAATCACCAGGAGAGTTATGTTAATGGACGGCATAACTGATCTGTGTCATACCTCCAATAATAGGTATCCATTGTTGCACCTGTACATATATATCCTGTTTCAAATACAGCCACATCGCTACAGATAATAGCTGCATTCATCAGAACTGGATTCTTTTGTTCTACAAACAGTGGATTTTGCCAACAGAATTAAATAATTTCTTATATCTAATGTCTTTCTTGGAGAACTTATTGCTCCTGTGTGTTTTAGTACCATCGTTCACAACACGGGAATACTAATACCCAGGACTGTTACAGAACTTGTCAGAGTGGAACTGGGGGCAAAAGTCACTCCATGGAAAGAACATTTTCTCATGAAGGTCTAATACTCTTCCATTGCAATTACCTTGGTTGTTCATTTCCAAATCTGAGTTTATGAATCTGAAACTATAGACGCAAATCAGAGGATACACTCTGCTATCAGGAGCTGTCTAGGGTGGAAATCCCCTTCTACTATTTTCATTCCTATTTTTTATCCAATCAACTCTGGGATGAGGTGAAAGCGGAAAGGGAGGTTGCAAAGAGAATGCAGTGGGTATTGCATTGAGAGTATTGATTAAAGTAGAAAATATGGAGACTTCTTGTGCGTGACTTTGTTGTTACCGGCCACACAGGGTCAGGATTTCTAGGCAGATCTGAGACACCTGCCATGTTATCTGAACCTTACTATCCCTGACAAAATAAATTGAACTGATCTCTTTACAAGAAGTTCTATTTCCTTACTTCCTCCTTTGAGGTTTGGAGATAACTTTCTCTCTGAAAGGATTTCGGTGTCATAACTTTTAAACATATAATTGTAATTGAAAATACTAAATTAATGTAAACCTACAGCCTACCAAACTTTTGACTTGGAAATAAATTAATATACACTCTGTAAATTCTCAGATTTTTTCCATAGTGTGTATATACCTATTTATCTTTTTTTTTAAATGGGCTATACGCATTCATTACCACTTCATATTTCCACTTTACTCCTACAGAATTGAAACAGAATAATTTCACAGAAGCACCTTTTTTCTATCTACATGAGGATTTATAAGGTGTGTACTTGTACTGAACCAGAAATACTTTACTATAGGAGGTATAACAATCTGTAATTTGGTGACACATCTAGTAGCCTGTTAAGTTACCTATTAGTGTATTCATGTACAGTGGTTAGATAGAACTTTTACATTTCATTAGTAGGTCATTATTAGTGATGATTTCAATATCAGAATGTTTACAAGGCTAATCAAGTACAGGAAGCACAGTCCAAGCCAAGAAGGTATAAGTGCAGAATGCAAGACCTACTAAATGCTATCCAATTAAATGAACTAAATTGAATGACACTGAGCTTTCATTGAAATGACTTGATAGTTCTATTCCTCTCTTTCCAAGGGTTTGATCCCACAAGGAAGTCTGGATTGCAGAATCCCTGCAATGACAGGAAGTATAACCTTCATCTATTCACTTAAATACCGTTAGAACTTGAATTAAATTTTATTTCTTAAGCTAAGCTCCCACTTCCCTTGTGTAGAAAATTAGCTCAGCAGGCTCACAGGCAGCAGAATGCCATGATCTACAGTCAGAAATAGATCTGTGATTCCTTTCTAATGATAGAGCTTAAGAATGTGGAATACCTAGTGACAGCTGCTATATGAAAATAATCAGCCTTCAATCAGTGGAAATGATCTCACAGCAGGCTTTTATTATTCAATGGCAAATGTTTAGAATAAAAATTTTATTGGTGCAAAAAGGAAAAAGAATTAAGCAGTAAATAGCTTGTCAGAAACCCCATAGCAAGTTTGATTAGGGTTACACTCTTACAAACATACTCTAGAGACGGAGAATAATATTTGGGATTTTTTCATCCAAGACTGGAGCACGTTGCATCCCTGTTGATTTCATTTTTCTTTCTTTTTTCATAAATGTTCAATAATAAGAAATGAATTATTTATGAAAATACAGACTTGAAATGCTGACCTGCAACTTCAATATAGCATTAAGAATCAGCTATTTTACCACTCACAACTAGCAAGCTTTTGTGGTTTCACTGAAAGTCACAGAGTTTTACTACCCAGAGTTGTTGATGCCTCTATATCAACCCTTAGCTACTGTGACAGGTTCAGCAGAAACCATAATAATAAGCACAAGTGTCACGAACCGATAAAGGTCCGGTGGTGAGAGATGCGAATTTCTCGGTCACAGAATTAAGACACGATGGTGTCAAATGCATAAATTGGTTCTTTATTTTGTTCACACAAAAGGGATAATAGGGGAAAGAGAAAGACAAAGAGAGGAAAGAGAGAAAAAGAGAAAGAGAGGAGAGAGAGAAAAGGAGAAAGAGAGGAGATAAATACCACCATGAAGAGTCAGTGTCCTGAAAGTCCATCTTACAGAATGGGTGGGGTGGGCATCCTAGAAGGGTGAAAATGCCACCATGGAGAATTGGCATCCCAAAGGTCCGTCTGAGTGGGTGAGGTGGAGGTCCACACATGCATTTGTAGTCCTTTGTATCAGCCCCTCCTTCTTGATGTTTTGGAGGCCTTCACTGGTCCTTCCATCTTAGGAGGACAGGTGCTTTCCACCTGTGGTTTAGTTTGTGGTTGCTGCATCCTGTTGATCTGTCTCCATGGTGGTGGTTGTTATCTCTCTGCAAATGCAAAGCTCGCTTGTTCTTCGTAAGCAGTGCGTAAGCATACGTAAGAGGCATGTTGTTACATTACGTCCAGCAAGACAATGTCCACAAAGTCATTTTGCATCCCCCAGAGCTGGCCTCCATTGTGCAGTCACTTGGCAATGCTGTGCATGCTTGGTATCGTCCAGGGTCTGAGCTCAGGCACAGGGTCTGGCTCTATTCCGGTGGAGGTGTACAAAACCAGGATACTCCGTCTCACAGTTATCAGAGCTTTTAGCAAAAAATAGAGACTTTTTTGGTAAAATGAGACATTTGTGGTTCATCAATGTTTTGTTTGATTCTTTCCATGGTCATGCACGTGTTGCTGCTCCAGCTACGAAAACAGGGTATCTGTTCAATACAGTTATTGAAGCTTTTAGCATTGCAGTTCATCGATGTTTTGTTTGGTTCTTTCCATCGTCTAGAGATGTTGAAACACTAACCTTTTCAGTCTCTGACAACAAGAAAACAACTGATAATATAGAACTGGACATTTACAACATGTACTTTTGCAACAGGATTCAAGGGTAGTCACCATAAACTATAA
>WHYT01016575.1:200316-261130 GCA_009806455.1 Tetrax tetrax | reverse complement strand
GGAGCTGCCGGCGTTTGGCCAAACCGCCGGAGTCTCCTGCCAGCCGCTGGCCCCGACTGGCGGCCGCTTGCGGACGGAGAGAGAGGAGGAGGAGGAGGAGGAGGGGGGAAGGAAGGGGCGTGCGAAGAGTTAAAAGTCTGCTGCTTGTTGCAATGAAATTATGGCTGGCAGTGGCGCCGCTGCTCGTTCAGCAGACCTCCACTTTTAAACAGTTCACAAGAAGTTCATCAGGGCGGCGATTGTAACCACGCGCCCCGGGGCCGGGCGGCAAGTGCCAAGGGGAAGGGGCTGGCAGCCGTCGGGGGGCGAGGGCTCTGACCCGCTCGGGTGGGCCCTGGGATATCCCAACGCTTCCTTGCGTCCTGTGACTCGGCGGGCTTTGCCCTGCTACGGCGGTGGCGACGGGCCTCCGGTTGACCCACTGCGGCTGGGGAAGCGCTCGGCCCCCCGTGCGACTTCAGTGTTTCGCTATCTACATGTGGCAGGGGATCGACATGCTCTAATTTGGGCACTGCGCCTTATCTGAATGATACACTTCCACCGAGGAAACCAGACGGGTGCAGGCAGCCCCTCCGAGGAGCGGCGTGGGTTGGCCTCCTGTGCCCCCGAAAGAAAGTGGGGTGCGGAACTGTATGCCACCGAGGCCCCTTCCTCCGAGCTGATGTCCGTCCCTCGCGGATGAGGCAGCGCGTGGATGAGGCAGCGCACGGGGCGGCTACTAACCTTACGTAAAACCCTAAATCACTCTCCCCATGCTGCTGCTGCCTCTATTGAAAACATTACGAGCGGCGCATCTGGAAAACAGTAAATCTGTCCAGAAACCGTCTTTCCAGTGAAATAACTCCTTTTGAATGATAGCGCGGTATCTAATCTTGGCGGATTTTTGTTTCCTCGCAGCGGTTTTTTTGCGGACTTCGTTAGGGAAAGCTAACTGTTCTGAAGAGCGGAGGGTCAACGCGCCGTTTCATTAATATCCGTTTGTTCCGGACGTGGAATTTTCCACAAAAGGCCCCTCCGAGGGGAGAAGAAAGTGTTGGGGAGCAAGGCTTGCCTGCCCGTTTCAGTTCTTCAACCTCTCTGAACACGCGTGTGAAGTATTGTGTTAAAGGCCCAATCTGGGCTTCTTCCCCATGAAATGCCAAAGTGATAATTTGCATATTTTGCAGCCTGACAAAGGGAAACGAGTTTGCTGGGGAAGCGTGGATGCTTTGGGAGACGTTCGGCGTTAAAACTCCCGGTGGTCGATCGCCCGTTACCAGCTTGTGTGCGTGTGCGTAACAGGAGTATCATGCCTCCCGCTTCAAGGCTTCTATTTTTGTGAGAGAGGAAGAGCCGAGGGATATCCTGTGCATTAAAGGCTCCCCCTACTTATTAACCCAGCATTTAGCAGCAGGATGCAGGCTGAAGCTCAGTCAAAAGAAACGACTCAACCTCCGAAGAGCAATTAAAATCTTGCACTGGAATAAATCATGCGCTGCGATAATCCTGTTAATAAAACGCAGCTTGTCCTGACACTTCGCTCAGGCAGCAAACTAGAATTTAATGTGAGCGGAGGTAGCGTTAGGCGAGGTGGAGGTGGGGAGGAAAAGCCTTTCCCCCCTCCGCTTGCTGGACGCGAAAATGCGGTTACCTTTCACCTGCCTCTCCGGCTGCACGCAGCGCCGATCCTCTCGGACTGCTAATACTTCTCCAGCGAGCCCGCTAATGATTTCTTTCCCTGGAGTGAGCAGGCATCATTGAATTACTGAAAGCACTCGCAGCGGCAGCAGCAGCAGCGGCAGCAGCTCCGATGCAGAAGCCACCGGGGCTTGGTGCTTAATCAAGTCAAGGGGTGGGGAGCTCGCCAACCTGCTTACTATTTTTAACCCCTTTCTCCATGTTAGTCATGTGCGGACGCCAAAGGCGAGGGTTTTTTTTTTTTTTTTATTTAGATCCTTTCTGTAGCAGCATCTCTTCGGTTTTGAGTCCTCGCGTGAAAGCTTTGTTGGCAGTCCGCGTAGCTAACGCACGCGGCATGTGGCCATTCTCGCAACGCGTTCCTGCGCCTTCCTAGTGCAGGGTTTTTGTGAGCGCCTGTGGGTAGTTTCTCGTGTTCCCCCAGCCCGCAGGGTCTCCCTCCTCGGTTCAGCCTCTGTGGGATGACGGTTTGGGATCGGTGCGTACTTGGCCGGCTGAGTCATTTCTTGTTCGAATGAAGTGCCGTGGAGAAACTTTTGTTTGTCGATAGCCTGGAACGATTCTTAATTTTCTGGATGTGCGCTGGGGAAAAGATCCATCTCCTCTGACCTATAAATGCCCTCAATTTGCTCCTTTATTGCAGGGTATCTCCCTCAGCGGTTAACGTAGGCAGCTCACTCCCCGCACCAATCCTGCATTCATTATTAATTACCCGGAGGGAGGCTGGCTGCTCCGCCGTGATGTTTGCACTTCCTCCTAGACAAATCTGCTCAACTTTTATTTTTTTCTTTTCTTTTTTTTTTTTTGCCTTATAATAGAATATAAAACTGTGAAGAGAAGCGGCGATTTTTAAGAAGACGTCATGCTTTCTGCAACTCCCCTGTATGGCAACGTTCATAGCTGGATGAGCAATGAAAGGGTCCGCATGTGTGGAATTAATGAAGACAGGTAAATATTTAAGCTTCTGGCAAGTTAAACCACACTGTAATTCTGCAGCGTGAGGTCTCGGAGTTCGCTCGCTTCCCTAATTCCGGAGTGGATAGCTGCCGCCTCGCATGGAGATCAGCCCAGCTTGGAGGGGGGCTGGTGGGGAGGGGAGAAACAAGACGTGCCTGAGAGCGGCAGAGCAGCCTCTGATTTACTATTTAACAGGCAACCTGGGTCAGTGAAGCGGGGACGCCCTTTAAAGAGATTACTCCCCAAAGCAGCCTTTAAACGTGCGTTTACAATTAATTTATTATTTCGTATTCGTGAAGAGGAATTAAACTAAATAGTGCACGCCTTCCTGCAGTGACTCTGTATGGCAGAGGGGTCCTGCCTGCGACTCGGCGTTCCCTGCCTTTGGACCAGCAGCTTGTCTTGTGAAATAGGAACAGCGGCCTTCCTGCCTCCCACAAGTGAATTTCTCTGCCTCCCCACCTTTTTTCCTGCTGAATATTGTTCATTCGATGATTAAAATTGCAGCCTCCAGTAATTCTCACTGGGGTGATGGAGGCACTGGTCAGTGTCCTCTTCCCTTAAACCCCAGCTTTTTTAAAAGCGAAATGAACACTGAACAGAAGCTGCAGGTATGCCTGCGGTTCTTTGTGCCAATTTTGTGTGGTTTTAGTGTTTTTGTGTCTTCTCTTTGAGCCTGGGTTCTCACTGTTGTGTGAAAAGCTCCCGAGAAGGTGGGGAAAGTTTTTGGTCTTTGCAGGGAAAAATTATTTGCAAACATAAACTGGAGGAAAATGGCCAAATGCCTCACTCTGCCTTCGCAACCTCACTCTCTGCTTTTAGGTGTAATGGGTTTATGTGGTGTTTGCTGGGAAGGTGAATCTTTTAAAAATGAATAAACAAATACATTAAAATTGCATTTCTGCTTTGAGATGGTGATGTGCCTTTAAGCACTTTGATTGAAATCGGTTCTTTTGAGTAATGCTGAAACTTTCCTTCTGCTGCGCGTCAGCGATTTTTATCCCTGGGATTTAAAATTTGGCACTAAGGTGTATTCTTTATTGGTGCTTTCTGTGATAACAAGTCTCAGTGCTGCAACACTGCTATGGCACAGATGTGCAGCTCCCTCTTTAGCATGGAACAGCTGACGTTCGTATGATATTAGTGTGTGTGTTTTAATTTTCTCTTCATTTATGGATGGTACACGAACAGGGTACGTTTAAAATGACATTTATTCTCCCCTTGGAAGAAGAAAAGGGCGAGGGGCAAAAGAGAAGACCCTGACAAAAATGAGTTGTATTGGAAGAGGCTGCTCTGAGGTGTGCTTGGTGCTTTCTTGCTGTCGAAACCCTTTATACTTGTTTCCAAATGGTCCTTGCTTTCTAAAGTAGTTGCTGTACGTTGGTATGAAGAAGGATGAATGTGGTATCATATGGGACTTCTCTAGGGCAGTCAGAATATGGAGGTGGTATGATCTTGTACTGATCTGGCATGTGCAGGATGTTTTCTAATAGCAAGCCTCTTTTTCTTAATAGGAAAATTCCTGTTAACGATGGCGATGCACCGAAAAGCAGACTGGAGTTGAGGGAAGAAAATCACCTGAATCACAGTGTGGTAAGAAGTTTATAGCTTCACGCTGCCACTGAATCCGTGCCTGTTATCCCCAACCTGTCTCCCGCCCCCAGGTGTTATTACATGATCCGTTTGGAGAAATGCTTAAACTGCCTTTCTATTGCACCTCTAGCTAGGCTTGGGCACATACGAGTTGTTTCTGTGAAACAGTGAAATGGGACTTTATTTATCTCGTTAATCTCTTGATTTTGTGGTGTTGTGTTGTCATGTGACGTCATATTCTTACTTTCCCTCTATTATGCAGCACACCCGCATGTCTAACAAGAATAGTCCATGTAAGCGTTGGGTCCATCAATGTTTCAGCCAAGTTGGTGGTTTTCTCCTTCTTTGAGTGTAGGCGAGGAGCAGCAAGCGGGCAAGAAATTCGACAGCAGACTTTTTCTGTGTGCTGCGTCCTCAGGCGCCTCGCCCCATGAATTGTGTGGCGGTGGCGAGCTCTGGAGCAGAGCTGCGGCAGAGGGAGAGGTCCTGGAGGAGGAGGAGGAGGAGGGGTTCTTCATCCTTCCCTTCCCGTTCTCCACGCTGCCAGCCCACATCCTCTTCCCCGGCAGGGCTGAGGCTGAGGAGCTGATTGCCGCATGGGAGCGGTGCCACCGAACATCGTCTCTGGGCCACCTCTGGCTGCTTGGGCTATGGGTCTGCACGCCTTTGTTTCTAGCCGATGGGTTTTGGGTGTGGGGAGGTTTTTACTGATGTTTATGGTGATACGTATTGCTCTGTAGGTTCCTCTTCTCCCATTCTCCGGTGCAATCAGCCTCTGTATGTTTTCATGGCAAACAAGGTGTTTGTATTGGTGTTGTTTCTTTTCCAAATGCTGACGTGTCTGTAGGTTGAGCGGTAGTGGTTGTAGCGAAATGTGAAAGTAACATATTTCTTCTTCTGTAAAGGTGGATGCGACTACAGCCCATCGCATTGACAGTCTGGCAGCTCTGAGTATGGACAGGTCTGGACTCATGCGAGAAGGACTCAGAGTCCCCAGTAGTATTGTCTATTCCAGCTTGTGCGGACTCGGCTCAGAAAAATCACGGGATGCTACGAGTTCAATAGCTGGGCTCGGATTTACTCCTGAAAGAAATCCAGAGATACAGTTTAAGTCTAATCCCCCCGAAGCGGTAGAAAACGCAGCTGTCTCTGCGAAAGCCACGAACGGCTTCAGTGCTATATACAAAACGCCACCTGGAATACAAAAAAACTCTGTCCCGACGGGGGAGACGCTGGGTTTGGACCGAGCAGCGGGTGACAAGCAGAGTCCCCTCGGTGTCAATGGTGCTAGTTATTTACGGCTCCCCTGGGTAAACCCCTATATGGAGGGCGCAACGCCCACCATCTACCCTTTCCTTGACTCACCAAATAAGTATTCGTTGAACATGTACAAGGCATTGCTACCTCAGCAGTCCACCTACAGCTTACCGCAGCACCTGGCTTACTCGCCCGTATGTACGAACGGTGAACGTTTTTTATACCTGCCTCCCTCCCACTATGTTGCCCCCCACATCCCTTCGTCGCTGGCGTCACCCATGAGGCTCTCGACAGCTTCGGCTTCGCCGGCGATCCCACCTTTGGTGCACTGTCCAGATAAGAGCTTGTCGTGGAAGATGGGTGTCAGCCCCGGCACCCCCGTCGATGCCCACGCCTACCCTCACATCCAGAGCAGCAAGCAGCCCCGGGTCCCTGCCGCCAAGCCGGCCCCCGCCAACCTGCCGGCAGACCCCACCCTCCTGCTGCCGCACTCACCCCGGCCGTCCCCCCGCCTTCCCCTGCCCGCCCAGGCGGGAGACACCTACGCCGATTTCCACAAACACTTCCCAAGGATCACCACCTCTCCCTCCTCCACTGTTACCCTCCCAAAACCCTACGTGAATGTCAGCGGTGAATTTCCACCCTCCCGCCTCTCCAACGGGAAGCTTCCCAAAGGCAGTGATGCCGGGGAGGTGCCCGCGCCGGCTGCCCCCCACGTGCGGAAAGCTGGCCACGACCGGAAAGACAGCAGGTCCCCTCCGCTCCTGGAAAAGCAGACCCCGACCAAAGACGTCACTGACAAACCGCTGGACCTGTCAGCGAAAGTCATCGATGCGGAAACCGCCGGCAAGTCGGACCACAGTAAGAAAATGACACCGACGGTGCTGGTGCACGGCAGGGCGGGAGGGGGGACGCACTTGCCCAGCAGCGACATCGTTCAGAAAGAAACCATTTCTCCCGGGAACGGCTGCCCCATCTACAGGCCCGAAATTATCAGCACTGCACCCTCCTCCTGGATCGTTCCCGGTCCCAGCCCTGGCGAGGAGAGCGGGAAGAGCGTTCAGCTGAAAAACAAGGCGCTGGACTGGGTGATCCCGCAGCAACGGAGCTCCTCCTGCCCCAGGATGGGTGGCACGGAGGCTGTCGTCGGCAGCATTACGGGGACAGTGGCAGCCGGGGGGCGGCCGGCGTCGGCATCGCCGGCTCCCAACGCCAACGTGGATTGCGCCAAGACGGCCAGGACGCCTGCGGAGAGCACTGCCTCAGTCATACAGCACGTCGGGCAGCCCGTCGCCACCCCTGCAAAACACAGCAGCAATAAGGTGGCCAAATCCTGTGGCCAGGAAGCCAACTTCAAGGCAAGCGAAACCGCCCTGGCCTCCAGCCCCATCTTCCTGCCGCCCAATGAGGCATTTCGTTCCCCGCCTCTGCCCTACCCCAGGAGTTACCTCCCGTACCCGGTGCCGGAGGGGATAGCCATCAGCCCTCTCTCCCTCCACGGGAAAGGCCACGTCTATCCGCACCCAGTCTTGCTGCCCAACGGAAGCCTCTACCCCGGTCACCTGGCTCCCAAACCCGGCCTCCCCTACAGCCTGCCGGCGGGGCGGGGGGAATTCATGACCTACCAGGACGCGCTGGGGATGGGGATGGTGCACCCCATGCTGCTGCAGCATTCGGCTTTGGAGATCAATAAGGAGGAGAAGGCGGAAAGGAGGTCGCGGTCTCACGAGAGGGTCCGCTACGAGGACCCGGCTCTGCGGGGCCGGTTGCCGGAGCTCCTGGAGAGCGGGGGGAAGATGCATTTTGAAGTACCTGTCGACAAGAGCGTGAAACTGCACCAGAGCTCTGGCCATGGTAAGAACTCGGCCAAAAGCGACAAACCCCTCTTCCCGGATCTTCTGCGAGATGAGCAAGAGGCTAAAAGCGAAGCGAACGTAACGAAAGTCGGCTTCGCTGCCGAAAGCGGTAATCAGGCTAATGACCCTACAAAGCACAAGGTAGAGCAGGCGTCGCAGCACAGAGATTTTATTGTAATGAGAGAGGAGTTTGGAAGAAATAATGATCTTCATGAAACCTATAATTTCAAGCAAGCCCAGAGTTCATCGGTGTTCGGCTTAAGGAAAGAAGATTTATCTGTGAGCCAGCCTAAAGAGAGAGTGATGGTCCAGCCTTCGCCCACTTTCTTGGAAAGCGCTCACGAGAGCGACGCTCCGGCGCTGGCTTTCAGCAAGGTGCAGGAGGACGCGAAACCATTCTGTATGGGGACTGTGCCGCCGAGCATCGACGCCAGCCAGACCTATACCAAAGACGGAGCCGACGACGCAGAATCTGCCGATGGCAAAATACTGAAGCCCAAGCCGTCTAAGTTGGCCAAGAGGATTGCAAACTCTGCCGGTTACGTAGGTGATCGATTCAAGTGTGTGACGACCGAACTGTACGCAGACTCCAGCCAGCTCAGCCGGGAGCAGCGGGCGTTGCAGGTGAGTCCGCGCGGTCCAACGACCGCCGCGCTTTTTGTTGTTATTTCTCTGTTGCAAGTCGCAGTCAAGTGTTAAGGTTGAGAGCAGCAGTGCAGGTGGGGAAGTCAGAATTTTTTTGGTTCGGGCGTGCTCGCCAGAAACAGCTTTAAGTAGCAGAGTAAATTGGTTAACGAGAGCGAGGCGATGTGAAGAGTAGAGTATGTGTGGCTTTTACGTATGCACGCGCTAGTAAGCTTTAAAGGGCTTTTACTAAGATCTGCTAAGAATGTTAATGTACGTATGAAATGTTTGTGCAGTTATGGAGGGGAGTCGGACAGGCGTGCATGTTACCTTGGCGCGAGCGATGGCTGTAATTTCTCAGCTGGCCTGCAGTGCCAGCTAGCAAAGCGTACCCAGAAGTTGCGATTAGCGTGCCAAACATGCTGTTTGACGGAGAGGAGTCGCAGCCACGTGTTAGCGGGTCTCAGGCAACGTTTGCGCCAAGTGAACGCGTAGGAAAGAGTAGAAGCGATACTGAGGTTGATGCTGAGGGATGACAGACAGATACTGTATAGGAATATCCTTAAGGTGTTTTACTTTTAATGAAGGGATGAGTTAAGCCAAATTGTTTTGCATTGTTAAGAAAAGAATTGGTTTATGCTTATAAAAATGGATGAAATTATCTATATGATCCATTGAGTGCCCATTTTAATTACATAGATGGAAGGATTACAAGAGGACAGTATTTTATGTCTACCTGCTGCTTACTGTGAGGTCAGTTCTTCAAATTTTTATTACTAGACTCTTACATAAACCTTTGAGTTAAATTTCATTTCCAAATACACAAAGGGAAGTTTGTGGGCCATGGTCGTCTTTATTCATTGTATGGTTTTGTGTTGTTGTTTTTATTTTTTTCTTTTTGTTTTTGTCCCTTTTTACCTCCAAAATGGAATGTTTTTGTTTTGTATACAGTATACATTTATATATATCTTACATATATATATATATATTTATATATGACAGAATTGTGTGGCTATTTGCATATAGATACTAGAACACTGTTTCACAAGCCAGGTGTGTTAAACTCCTACCCTAGCTGTCTATCTCAAACCTTGGTTTTGAGACGATTTTTCTTTGGAAATGCTTTCATATAAGGTAAGGTGAATGAAGTAGCTTTTATCGCAAGACTTTTTTTTTTCATATCAATTCTCTTTCTAGCGTGCAATGATGCGCTTCTCAGAGTTGGAGATGAAAGAGAGAGAAGGCCAAACAGCTACCAAAGACTCAGAGGTCTGCAGATTCAGCCAGGCAGACTGGGAAAACTTGAAAGGAAACAGTGAAAAGAAGCCAAAGTCTGTCGCTCTGGAAGATGCCATTGCTGACCAAAATGACAATGACAGATGTAAGCGAATTTAGATGGCTTTCTGAAGCGCGTACGTGTCTCTGCGCCGCGGCAGCTTACAGCGAAGCTGTGCCGGCTGTGTAATCTTCCTGTGCTTGCCTGCTTGCTGTTTAAAGTCACTGACCTCAGGCTCTGCAGGTACGGAGCTGCCACAACTGGTGCTCTCCGTGCCTGTTTTGGGGTCTGGGAGTTACTGGTTGTGTTGTACCTGCTTTTCAGGAGATGGTTAACCGTCACCGAAATTACTGTCCTAAAGAGGTCATCCATTTAATTGATGAAATACCGCATCATCCAGTGAAAGCAAAGGTCTAAGGTTGTGTTCTAAATGCAGAAAGGAGGTGGGGAAAGAGTGAGAGGCAACAAGGAGTTCAGCTTCCTGAAGGTGCTGCAGCACTGGGGAATGCCGAAAGTGTAGCTTCCAGGGAAAGCCCCGGTGGAGGACAGAAAGGTGATGGGCAGCAGGAAAGGACATCATCAGCCAGGCTGGTTTCCCTATAAAGGCTGCCTGTAAAACCCCAAACTGTGAGAAACTTGTTTCCCTGAGTGACTTCTTGCTGCAGTGGCCAGGGTGGGGGTGCATGGCTGGCCGGCACAGGTCCTTGCAGGCAAGTGGGGGGCTGCGAAATTCCACATGAGGCCCGGGGGCTGGCTGCTCCTTATCGGCTGTGGGAAGGTATCGGAGGGCTATGGGAAGCGTGTGCTGGCAGCACTGTCCTAAAAGCAAGAAAAACTTAAAAAGAAATGGTCTTAGTTGTTTTTTTTTTCACTGTATGCAAGAAAAATCACCTTTTTTTTTTTAACTCTTGGTAAACGTCTGGCTTCTATCAGTTTCCCAGTTTTTTGCTTTTACCTATATAATTAAGGAAAGGATCAGTTCCTCCTACTGCTACTTTGTTTTTAACAAACTCCGAAAAACCCCTCTGTGCTGAAAGTATTGCGAAAGGAGAGGAAACGTGCTGCGGGCTGCATCGCGTACGCGTGCGTGCATTGTGTCGCTCGGTGGTTAAGTGTGCCCTTCCATAGGTGGAGATTCGTGAGTAGGCCTAGTCAAAAATTTCATTCAGGCAATTTAATAACTTTGAATCATTGTTCTGGTCTTTGGTTAATGGTTTTGGCAGAGAGCATGCTGGTCAGTCGTACTCGCTCGGTTACTCACCTAAATCAAGTTAGGGTGGTGTTGCTGTCACTGCAATAACAGCCTCAACAAAAACAGGCCTGGCGAAACAGCAAGGGAAAGCTTTAATCGGGAAGCAGAGAAGGTGCCAGGGTGGGGAGGGATAGGCTCAGCCCCTGGAAGCAGAGCAGGCTCTCCCCTCTCCAAGCTGTGTCGAGGCAGCTTTGGGGAGGAAGGCCCCGCTGCCTTCACGGTCCCTGTGCTAAAGCCAAGAGCAGCAGCAGCAGGGTCCTTCCAGCAGATGGGTCTGGGGATGGGGGGAGACGTGGACGGTGGTCTGTGGGGTCAGGGAAGGGTGCAGGGGAGGGAGGGAGGGAGAGCCTGCGTCGGGGGCTATGGGGCATGCTGCCCGGGTAGGGGGGCTGTGGGGAGGAAGAGTGTTAGAGCATCATTGTTTGCTGAAACTTCCCCCTCCTCCCATCCTTTAAAAGGCTGGTGATACGTTGCATCCTGAAGTTTGTCATTTGGTGAGGTCTCTGGTGCTTGAATCTGCCGGCTAAAACGTGTTTAAGGCTATTAAATAACTGTTGGAAGCTGCGAAAGTATGTTCAGTCTTATGTTGGTTCATTCCTCTCCTCTTCTAATTAGCTCTGACTTAACAGGCTATTTCAGAGTTTGGCCGCGTGTCTAAACTCCTAAAAGCGCAGATCTGTTCCGCTGAGGGAGCTCCTCTTCCGTCTGCCCGCCTGCACGGCAGCACATACTTACTGGTACAGATTCAGGTCGCAATAAAAGGTTTTTTTTATCGCGGTAGTTCACCTCCTGCCCCTCGGGATAGCAGCTGATAAATCAGGAAGCCGAGTTTCACACTTCTTGAATGCCTCCAGCGTAGCGACTTGGGCTCTGGTGGCGCTTGAGCCGCCAGCGGTCCTTGACGCAGCTCTCGCCCCGCGACCGGCGAAGGGGCGATGCGCTCTGCCTGCTCTTCCTCCTCGTTTATCACCTCCAATTTCTAACCAGGCTGTTGGTGTGTTTGGCTTTAAAGCTCTCGAACAGGAACTAGCGGATGGTTTGCCAACTTCTTCCGTTTTTCTTTCTGCCTCCTGCAAGTGATCTTGCCGCTGAAAAGATGTTGCACCTCATTTTACGTAGCGTTCATCCAGTGCTGGCTAAAAGTGAAGCGGTGTGCCTTTACGTGGGTGAGTGGGGAATTTAGGAGGAATACCGGTGAGCTCTTAGGCACGACCTCTGCCATGAGCGCTTCACCAGCCCGGTGTCAGCGGGGAAGAGGAAAACCGCAACTGAAACTGTGATTGTGGCGCGGAGCCGGCTCGCAGGGCTCCTCTGCTGCCGTCTCGGCACAGCTGCAGCCGTGCTCGGCATGGAGTGCCGGAGCCGATCGGGGCCCTAGCAGCTGCGCGCCCCCTCGGCTCCTCTAAATCTACCAGTGCGACAACAGCAACAACAAAAGGCTAAATAACACTTAGGCAGGTGATGCTTACACAGGCATCTGATGGGATGGAACCTCTTTTTTTTTTTTTTTTTTTTTTTTTTAGCTTGCCCTGGGACTTACTCGTTTTCTTACTTTTATAGCATATATACTGACTTTTTTTGAAGCAAACGAAGGCACAATATCTGATTCCTTAAACTTTTCCTCTGACTTGGCGGTGCATGGCTTTCCGGTACCAAGAGTCTTCTTAAGCTTCATTGTTCCCTTCTGGAGAAGGGTAAAATAGGTGTTTTGTTTTTTTCTTCTAGTAAAGGCCTGATTTAAGGGTGGTATCCCTGTTAGCTGATTAATGAGCAATTAAAGCTAAGGAGAAACGTAGAAGTGCTTTAATTCTCTCCCATCTCGTTTAGGTTTTGCCGGGTGTTCTGAGAGCAGCCGTGAAGCTGCTTTGTTGCCAAGGTGACTTGTAAATGTTGCTGAGGCGATGCTGCTCTGGTGCATTTCCATAGCACAAACATGATAAATTATGGGATGCATATGTCATGAGTCATAGGATTGTTCAGAGATCGAGTGATTTAAGCTATTGGCACGGACACGCACATCGATACGGGCATGTGGTGGTTGCGTGTCGGTTTGTAACAAAGCTCTTCTAGCGATATTGAAAAATCATACCCAAGTGTGAAAGATTGAATAAATTCTACAAGCTGTGAATTTCTTGATCGAGAAGCGTAATTACCCGTTTATCTAATTTTATAGGAGGAAGACACTGCTCGTTTAGGCCTTAACTGGGAAAAAAAAAAAAAACCTGACGTGGTAAAAACCTGATCTTAAGATCAGAGATCATGGGGAAAAGTTGTAGCGGTTTCTCTGTGTGAAGATAAATGGTGTAATATGCCAAAGCCTTTAGAGCTGATCTCCGGAGCCGGAGCGAGGTGCTGGTGTCCCTTTGCATGGTAATCCTCTGATTTTCTTTTCTCGCTGTGCTGTGTGTATACCTGAACAAATGAAGGATGGAGACAGTAAACATGTCCTTTGCCCTGGTCAGTTATTACCTTCCTGCGATGGGACGTAGTGCAAAATAAAAGGGAAAAAAGCAAAAATCTGTGCAGGGAGAATGGTGGTTGCTTGTTTGTGCAGTGCGGTAGGCTTGAGCAGAAGGAAACGAATGTGGAAGGCTCCCAAGCAGAGGTGCTTGGAGGGAAAAAGGAAATCAGCTGGGTTCCCTCTGCCCCACGGGATACCCAGAATTGGATGCAGAAGGTGACTTACGGGATTTCTTACTGTTGTTGTGATCTCTGTGCTGAATACTGGGTTGTAGCATTTGGGTAGTCATTACCCTGCTCGGATGAATAAAGGGTGCCTTGCGTAAACGAGCGCAATGAGAGGTTGCTCCGGGGAAGAGGAAAGGCTGTTTTTAGCTGCCATGTTATTTGAACAAAAGAATCGCAGCATAAACGCTAAGATGTGTTTCCTTGTTTGCATCGCATGGGAGGGCCCGGTGTCCAGCAGCTGACAGCAACAGGAAGATGGAAAAATAAAGGAAAGTTTTTTTTTGGGCAGCGTGTTTGTGCCTGCGTGTAACTGTTTCTCATGAGATTGTAACCCGTGCACTAAGGAGATACGGCTTCCGGCAGAAACCATGTGGGAAGAAGCATTTTCTGAATTCTTCCTTGTCTCTAGTTGGGTGGGACAGTGAAGAAACGGTTTGAGTTGTTGGTGCTGGCTCTTGCAGCTGGTGTGAGATTGGCGAGTGCTGGAGGAAGGAACCCGTTCAAAAGTTCAATCTCCTTACTCATAGAGGTGTGTTGCTATGAGAACTCAGCATTTATCCTGTGTTCCTGGCTACCCCGTCACTGTTTGACTAATGATGATGCGAAAACTCCAAGTATTTTGTTGTTGTTTTCTTCCTCCAGCAGAGAAAAGGATGTTGTAGATACATGGCAGGGGGGAACAAAAGCAAATAAATTCTCCTTGTCCTGGTTGGGCATGCACGATATGCTTATGTTGCTGTGCCTCATGTTGACATTTATATCTTAATGTGGGGAGACATTGCGTCTGATCCGGGTCGCTTGCAAAACAGTTCGAGGACATAGTGGAATCCGGTGGTAAAATATTAATAGAGCCTTGTGCTCCGCGAGGCGCTCGCTGCTGTGCCAGGGGGAAGAACCTCTGGGCGTGCGATGTGTCCGTGCAAGCTGTGTAGAGAGCCTGACAGCCTGTGGGTTATGCCGTGTCCCCAACAGTGACTGACCTTTGTTCTTTCGCGGTGAAAATCTGGCTGTAGAGGAGGCGGGGGCAGCATCGGCGGCAGAGCAGATAGGCAAGGACGCGTCCTGCGCGGCTCCCTGGCTTCGCCCGTTGTTGTCCTCCTGTGTTGATGCAGGATGGTTACGCAAGCCGGATTAACGTGCGGAGATGTCGCTCCTCTAATGGTCTTAACCGCATCTAGCGGGACAGATTTCAGAGACGCGTGTGCGGCGGGCAGTCCTTGAGAGGGATTTCTGCCTCGGCGGCTGAGGCGATGCGGCTCTGGTCGCCTGACGGGTCTCCCTCAGATGTGACGGGAGAGCGGAGGCAAAGGTGTTGCAGAGCCGCTGGCAGCGAGAGCTTTTTGGATAAACTTCAGTAGATCTGTGCTGTTCTGCTCGGCACGTGGAGCCCTGGAGAAACGCCGACAGTGTCGAGCTGTCAGCAAGGCTCGGCAAACGTCCCTCCTCTCCTTTTTATGTTTTAGCACGGACGGTCTGAGCAAGCAGCGCTCAACGTCCCTGTGCCGAGTCCTCCCACAGATAGAGAAGGAATTAATCCGCAGTGGGTTGCTTTTGGTGGTGGCAGGCTGGAATTAGCTTGCTGTTTCCTGCAAGCCCCAAGGATTAAGACCATCAGACACCCCCCCCTACACACCCCCTACAGCCTGCTACTTCCTCTGACCCTGCGAAAGCTTCTCCGGGAATTGGTCAGGATGTGCCTGCCTTTTCTCAGGCCAGACAGTGTTAGGAGCAGGAAAGCTGTCCTGATCTAGCGGCTCTTGGCGTGAATCGTGGCGTGTAGTTGTCGGGATGGCTGGAGACACGAAGGCTGTAGACAATGGGCGCGTGGCAGAGAGTGCCCTTACCTGATCTCTTTGGGGAAACGGAGCGGATGAGTATAACGTTTCCTTACATGAGGGGGAAAAAGAGCAGATTGCGTTAAAAATGTAAAATGGAATCCAACAGAAGCATTTCTAAAGTGATACTTACAAGGTGATTGGTCCAGCATCTTTTATGCTGTGTGAACCGGGACTGCTGGGGCTGTTGGTGTGGTTATAGGGTACAGCTGTTGAGCAGCATCTTCCTCCCAGATGTGCAAGCTGCCAGATTCATTCTGGTTTGGGGGGGACGCTGGTGATTTAGAGGCACAGTTGTAGTAAGCTGAGATACCTGTTTTCTGGAACATGTTAGCATTGCTGGCCCAAAAAAAGTGTGACAAACTGCGTTTTAAAGTCTTGAAGGGAGCAGGTGTTGGCCAGACGGCCTTGCGGGGCGGAGCGTTGCCAAATAGCTGAATGGCCTGTGCGTCCCGCTCGCCTGGAAAAAGTCAACTTTTGTCTTGATTTTTCTTCGTGAGATATCTTCTGCTGTTTTATAAAGAAGCCTTGCAGGCAGCTTCCCAAGCAGCATAAAAATGCTGCTGAGGTGTCTTCTGGTGCATGCAAACGTCTCCAGAGCCCAAGGTGCTACTTGGAACCATTTCCAGGTTGTGGTGAGGGAAAATCTCATCAGAGAGGTTTTTGTTTCCCCCACCTCAGCCTTCCATTGCTGACAAAAGGTATTTCAAGGACGGTTGTGGAACCAGAAGGTGTTGGCAGAGCTGTAGGAAGGTGCTCTCAAGATAAGGTGGGATAGAGCTGGGCTGCATACAGGGACTGCCAATGCCTAAACGCTGGTGTGGTGGATCTTGGAGGGGACAGGGAGGAGAGAGGGGGATGCAGGTGGAAGAGCAGAAGTTAAAGGCCTGGCTGTAGGGAGGAGGTGGCTGAGTAAGGATGGGGAGGGTCAGGGGGAGGGAAGGGAAACAGAGCTGTCAGGAGTCCAGGTAGGAAACCAGCAAATGTGTCTGCAGGAAGGGAAGTGGGAGAAGGAAGAAGGGCAAGGAGAAGGAAGAGGAAAGAGGACAGTGAGCCATAGGGAAGTAGCATAGAGCATACAGTTTGCCAAACAGCGGTGTGCAGAAGGGTATAGTGGTCAGCCCGAGGGCTAAAACGCATGGGAAGTTCGTGAGAATTGTAAATAGGAAGCTGATGAGCCCTGTTGCAGTCTGTACCGTGTGTCTGCCTAATCACGCCTCAGGTAGTTTGCTTTAAACCCAAGAAAAAAATACCTATTCAAGATGATGATAAAGTGTCGGTTTAGGTCAAGCATCCATTTAAAATTGCTTAAGCTGTCCTTAATTTTGAGGGGAACAGTATTGGAGAGGGGACGCTGAAGTTAGGGCAAGCATGGCAATATAGGTGTTTTGGGGCTAATTTATCAAACTAATTTCTAGTAAGCTTTGCAAAGCTCACCCAATTGCTGCTGCTGGAAATATTCCCTGAATAAAGCAAGGGTTTTTTTTTACGAGGAGGTGACAAAGATCATATGATGTGCAGTGGCTGGCTGATTACTTGAAGTGAGGAAGCCTTTTTATAACCTTGGATTCAAGTAGTGCTTTTTGCAAAATATCACAGCTATTCTTAGTGGTATTGCCATGTACGTGTGTGCGTGCTCTGTATCCCATTTGTATCTCCAGGAGAAGGGACGAATGCTTTTTAAGTTAGACTCTGCAATTCAGTGTGAGAACTTAGGGAAGGATTAGGAATTAGCAAAAGACTAATACTTTGACTTATCATCAGAAGGTATTTTTGAAAAGAAAGTCATTGCAAAGGGAAGCTTGGATTATTACTTACCACAGTTTTGGGGGGTGAGGTCGCTTTCTGAAAAGGGCTGTGCTTTCGATATCTAAAGATGTTTCTTTATTTTAAAAAGCATATTGTGATGTTTCTATGGCTACAAGTTTTGTGAATGTTGTATTTAAATCGATGTAAAACCAACACAAAGTGTCGTGCTTTGGGGGGGGGTTGTACTTAGCGTTTGAGAAAACTGCTGCCTTAGGCTGGCTGGAGGAGACTTGTTCTGAAGTACGCTTCTGTGTTTATTTGCATGCCTCATAAACCATAAGTCATGGTGGAGATGACACTGAGGAGATCAGAGAGCCTAGTTTTCTCACAATGAATTGTTTTGTATTTACTAGGTCTTGTGGTGTTTGTTTTTCTTATTTTTAGGTAACTTTACTAGTACAGAAAACAACCAAGGTCACTTTCTTGAAACTCCGGAGGAAAAAGTGCTCTCAAATGAGAAATGTTATTTAGAGAGACATTCTATATATGAAAAAGCGGAAGACCAGTCAACAGAAGATATTGGCCAACATCCATGTCCACGTCTGGACAGGAAGCGTAAACACTCTGGTGAGAGAGTGCAAAACGATGGCAGCCAAAATGAAAACTTTGTGGATGAACTGCAGGATGAACTTATGTCAAAAGCAAAAAAGAAGAAGAACTCCAAAGGTAAGACAGCATTTTGCTTTAGTCTCTCTCCAGGAATGTCTTGTGAAAGGAACGTCCTTTTGGCTTAATGTGTTTCCATTTTTGAACTTGATGGTTACTAATGTGAGCACTGTCATTTCAATTAAATTATATATATGTATATATATGTATGTAGATATATGTGTATATATATATGTATATATAAAAATCTTGGCATATAAGGGTAAAGCACTAGTCGTTGGACACTGTAGCCACAGCAGTGCAAGTTACTGTAGTGCATGTAACCCTTAATGAGCGAACCTTTAAAATGCATAGTGTGGTGGTAAAGCTGAGACTATATGCCCCGAAAGTGAAATGTAGCTTTTGTTTTAAGTTGAGGGGGCTTTTTGATTAATTTTTAGTTATTTTTCCATTAGATGACTGGCCTGAGAGGGAAATGACAAACAATTCCTCTAACCACTTAGAAGAGCCCAATTGTAATGAGGTGACCAACCTGAAGGTGTGCATTGAATTAACAGGGCTCCATCCCAAAAAGCAGCGTCACCTGCAGCATCTTAGGGAACTATGGGAGCAGCAGGTGTCACCAGAGAGATCCCCGTCCGGCAAGTTGGGCCGGCAAAGCAGGAAAGATTTAGCTGAGGCTGTTCAGCCAGAGGCCACTGCAAAGGTCAAAGACTTCACAGAAGAAAGGCACACCAAGAAAAGGTCAGAGGCCAAAAGCAATAGAAGTTGGTCTGAAGAGTCCCTCAAAACAAGTGACAATGAACAAGGTATGCAGAGACTACTAGGGAAACCAGCCGGCTTTAGCATTTTCAGTGACGCATGCTGCCACCGATGTTAAGGGCTTGTCGAGAGTTTTTTTTTTCTTAAACTATATATATATATATTTCTGTAGATGTCCATTCCTATAAGAACTGACACCTCCTCTTTAAGAATACTGATAGAATTAGCTGATACTTGGCAGAGAAGAAAATGTGTTTGTGTATGTGTGTGTAACTACGTGTTCGTGCGTGCATGTGTGTGTGTGTGTTTTGGCTATAAATACTCTTTCATAGATGACGTGAAGTTTATGTCTCTAGAGGAGAGCTGGGGGGGCATACAACGCAGGCATGCTTCTGGGTGAGGGAGGGAGCAAACAGGCTGCTAGTTGGTGTAAGGGCGTTTAACCACACGTAGGGTTTGAGGGGCTGTGACCCTCTGAAGCAGCGTCAGCACAGCTAGCAGCTCTCGATCTCGGGAACCCAACACCTCCAGCATCCTCAGCACTGCTCGGTTTCCCTGCCTTTCCCAGGGCATACGCGCAAGAGCAAGGCTCATCCTCCTCCCTAACAGGATGCCTTACTGGTTCGCGACGGGCATGTCCTGTAAACTCCTGTGGGTCCGCTCCCCAGCCCCTTGCTGAGATCTTTCCAGCATCTCTCTCCTGAGAGGTCACTTCCTCAAAGCACATCAGCTTCCCTTCACTTGTTTCTGGCTGCTACTTTCCCCCTCATTCTGCTTCCTCCTTTTCCCCCTTCTCTCCCCACTTCCTGCCCAGTCCCTATCCTGGGGGAAAGCTTGTGGAGGTAATCTGCCAAATTTTCCTTTGGACGGACAGGATGCTCTCCTGTCCCCACAGTCCTCAGCCCCCAGGCGCGTTGTCTACTCTGCGGATTTTCCCATTCCCCGTGACATTTGCTGCCGTAGCTTGGTTGGAGGACCGGTGGAGGACAGCAGCACATGGCCAATGTGGCCGATCCCACTCACACATCCCTTGCACCTCTTCGTGAATCCCCATCTCCTCTGGGCACTGCAGGGAGCCCTTGTTTTGGCTTTTCAGGTCAAGGTTGAAAATACTTTTCTTCCTTCCTCTCTTGTTTTTACTCCTCCAAGTCCTCTGCCTTCTTTTGGGGAAAGGCTTTTTCTGGGAGGGGAGAGCTCAGAGTTGGACATTTGGGCTCCTTCTTCCCTCACAGACCCTGGAGCTTCATCCAATTGATAGCGTTTCACCCTCCAGCCGACCTAACTGGTACTTTAGCTGAGATCACCTCGAAAGGGAGAAGCATGAGGAGAGTGGATCCTGTTGTCCCATGCCACGGAAAGTACCGAGTCCAGGTTATCCCGCACCCATGAGAGTTCTCCTGGGTAGCATCTCTGAAATGGTCGCAGGCAAAAGTATCATCTTCCCTTCCGTCCTAAAGCTCCTCACCCATCTTTCCCCTTGGTAGGATTATCTGAGGGCGGAAAACACCAAACTTTGATGCTTATTGATGGGGAAGGTTCTCCAAAAGGGTTTGCAGAGCAGGAGATCAAAACTTAGGTTTAAAAGGAGCTTTGACTCTTACTTCCTTGCTTTATGTGCTGCCTTGGCGAGCATGGTATCTGCTCAAACATCCCTGCCCATCACCTGCTCCCCTTTGTACTTTCAGAAAGAGATATCTTGTAGAGATTAAACGAGGGTCACTAACAGGCACATTGTGTAAGGATGCTCTGGCTTTCCCCTGCAATGCCTCCTGTGGCAGCCACAGGCTTCTCGTAACGCATGACCTCGGGAAAGAAAAAGAAACGAGCTCCCGATTTATGCACCTTTCTCAAAGGTATTCAGATTCAGTCGCCTCATGGCTATGAAAAAACTTGGTTTTGGAAGTTGCTATAAAACCATAAACCTGACTAAATTATGCCTTGCCATTCCTTGCGCAGAGGCACTGGAGATTGTTCAGATCACTTTGCTGACGCTCCTCCAGCCTAGTTGAAATGGAAAACTTGGAATCTCCTTTTCTTAGTTGACTAGGATGAGGACATTTTTTATGTGACAGAGCATCCTCTGCATGACAGTGGCATGGAGATGGAGGCTTCCAACTTGTTTTTCTTGCCTGGGACTAGTCCTTAAACTTTTCTTTAATAAGCAGATATTGTGAATACGAGAATATACACTGTCACTTCCTGCTTTTCTTTTGCTCTGGAGCCAGGAACAGCTGTTCCCAGTGCCTGAGTACTGCCTGCGAATGTGGCAGTCTCTGCTGCTGGGAAGCTGGTTGTATCCCAAGAAGTGGGCTGTAAGAGGACATTGAGGTCTGCCCCTGCACCCGTGAAGCCACAGGCTAGCAGCAGGAGGGTTTGCTGCCTGTGCTTGCAAATCTCTGGAAAGACGGAGGGTGCTGACTTCTGGGTGTGTTGCTCCAGTCGTGTTCAACCCGGGATTTTAGTGTGGGAAGAGTCATGCGTTGCATTGCAAGCTGCCGTCAGGCTGTCACCCTTCTGTCCCCCCGTCAGTGCCCGCTGGCTGGGTGACCAAGCAGTGGCAACTGGAAATGTTCCCCCGGTGACTCTTCCGGCTGTCGCCTCCTTGCAGCCTCACTTGCTGCCTCACTTGCAGCCTCACGAGAGCTGGCATGTGGCTTGCCCAAAGTAATTTCAGGGCCCTGCTTCATCCCGCTCACGAGGTGACAGTTGCCCGTGCTGGCTCTCGGGTGCAGCAGGTCCATGAGCGCGGGGGATGCCCTCAACCTCAGGGCATCGTGCCTCTTGCCCGCACGCGTGGCCGTAGCGGGAGCCACGATCTCTGCTGGGATCTCAGCTGAGCATTAACCTCCTGGCGCTGCTGGCGGCACGGTAGCCAGCTCTTCCAACAGTCCCCCAGGGAGCTGCAGCCACTTTCCCGGCGCGAGGAGAAAACCAAAGCAGCGTGGAAACAAAAGCCTTGAGGAGAGGAGCCGGGAGGATCTCGCCCACCGGGAAAGCTGCTGCCTGCCCCTCGGAGCCGCCTCGGGTTGCAGGGAGCACGGCGGCTGCCGCCTGCTTGGCAGGCAGGAGGAGGCAGCTGCCGGGGTGGGAGCTGAACAAGCGAGCATTCAGGTGACGCGGCAGCAGCTGCTTTTCGGCGTGGACCTCTCTGCAGCCCGCTCCTGCGGGAAGGGAGGCAGATCCTGCTGTGAGTCAGGCTCGCCACAACCCACATCAGTCAGACGCCTGGGTTTTTTTGGGTTTTTGGTTTAGGGTTGCTTTTTTTTTCCCCCCCTGGATATTTGGGGATATTCCTGCCCACTTTTGTTTTCTTTCTCCCTTCATGTATGTAGCGATTAGAAAGATGGGGTGGGATTCCAGGATTAATCGCTTGCCTTTTGTGTGCCTGTGTGTCTACCATTTCCCAGGCTGATGCTTGGCTTTTTCTGGATAGAGCTGGCCTCTTGCAACGTTATTGATCCCGAAGTTCCTGGGCATAGCTTTGCTGCTCTCCATTTCTTTGCTGTGGTGCCCATTTAGCCTGGTGCCTGCTGTCACCGCTGTGGAGGGTCGAAGTGGAGCACAGAGTCTACGTGGAGCTTGCAGGCTGGAGAACGCATTTTCTGTGGTGATTAAACTTCGACTTTTATTGCCTCAGCATCCCTGCATGGGAAAGCCTGCAGTTCTTTGAGACAGGCTTCTCTTCCTGTGTTTTTTTCCTCCATCCTTTCGATATTTATATCCTCCTCCAAACCTGGGTGTTTTTTTTTTTTTCTTTCTATTCTAGTTTTTCTACATGCAGCAGTTTCTTACTTCCCTTTGCACTCACCAGACCTCATCACTGCTGCTTCTGTCTTCGCAGTTTTTTTAGTAAGTGATTAAGGAGATAATGATGATACTTCTGTATTGGAATCGGGCTTTTCACGTGCTACTCCAGTTAGGTTAGTTGGGAACAGGAGAATTAAGCACTCCTTATTTCACACTGTCCGCAGAGTTGGAAAGACAGCCTTGCATCCCTAGGCTCAGCCTACGACTAGACGGCTTCCTTCAGGATCGTGAAGCCTAAAAAACTTACTGGATTTTTGCTGAACAATCTGCGCATCGTGTGTCCCATAAATTCCTTGACATCTGCTTGGCAAGCCGCGGTGTGCATCTTTCTCTAGAAAGCGGCTTGAAAGAACTGAGGGATTTCTGTTTTCATCTTTAATCTAGAAAGCCTTCTGCAAGTTGCTTTCACAGGTCTATTTAAAGGAAGACAAAAGTGTGAAGCTGCCCACCAAGAGGATTCTAGATTTCTTTTTTACCAACTGGCTCTGGATCGAGTCTCTTTAAATAAAAGTCTCTCTTCTCTGTGCTGTGTTGTGCCTTACTGCTCCTGCCATTTCTTCTGTTCTGAAAGTAGCATCACTTCAGAGACTTCTCGGAGCAAAGGAGCCTCTTTCAAGTGCTTGGGGTTTTTTCCACACCTTCCCTCAGTGGCGTGGTATTGTCTGGCTGAAGTGTCCCTTCCTTTCTAGCAACCTTTAATTCATTTTTTTCTGCAGAGGAGTTGCTTCTGAGGTCACCTCAATTCTCTTCCCAAGGGAAGTTCAGACTATAAAAAGTCAACTTTCCTGTCCTTGTTTTGCTGTAAACCCGCTTGCACTCTGAAGAGAAAAGAAAAAAAAAAGTAACCATGATTTTTGCATGTGGCCCAGATTGTGGGATCCAACTTGTTAGAGCGAACCCGCGGAGAAAACCCAGCCTTGCCAGTATCCTGCCACGGGCAGCAGAACCCTGGCCTTAGTTCCCCAATGTCCCAGGGCTTTCTGGTGTCACAGAAAGACTTGCTTGTGGTCAGAGTCCTCGGGAAAACACAGCTGAATGCTTTTCCTGCAAAATCCCTGCACTTTTGGATAGAGGGTTTGCAAAGGGCTTCTGTAGGGACGGCTCCTTGGGTAGCCTTTCCTCTCTTGGTTTGCTTTTCAAGTGAGAGCACTGCCACGGAGATGTTCCCTGTCTTATTGCCATCTCAGAGCTAAGTTCGATGTTCCCCTGCGTGCTGTCCTGTTAACAACCTCATCCACGCTCCTGCCTCTCTTGCTCTCCCCTCTTCCCCCGCCATCCGTGTATCTGCCCTGCGACCACACCGAGCCAAAGGCCGACAAGCCCGGCCAGGCCCAGGCTGCCGGAGGAGTTGGTTCCCCTACAGATAAAGCAGTTCCAGGTAAGGAGGCGAGTTGTTTTTTTTTTCCCCCGGCGAGGCGGTGTGACGGCGGCTTTCCGCTCCGCCCGCGGCGGCTGGGCTGCGGCAGCGCCAAACTGGCACCGCACCCCACAGTCTTGGGGGTGCCGCGGCACACGGCGCGGGGCGTTTCATTTAGGAATTTTTATCAGAGCGTTATAACCGCTAACGTAACGGTAACTGGCGAGATGCTATTTACAGTTTTAATGTGGAACGCTTAAAATATTAATGATTTGAAAATGTAATTGGTAGATCTCTTAAGCAGGCAAGGAGCTTGTGTTAAGTGCTAGCGATGTGTTTTCCTTTTAACACACCACGCAACGTGTAATGCCTTTCCTTCCCATTTAGGCTTGCCCGTATTCCCAGTGTCTCCGCACATGAAGAGCCTTTCATCCACCAATGCAAACAGCAAAAGGCAGGCTCAGCCAAGCTGTATTCCAGCCTCGAGGTTGGCTGCCAAACAGCAGAAAATTAAAGAAAGCCGGAAGACAGATGGGCTGTACACAGACGAAGAGGAGGATTTCCAACATGCATCTCTGCAGAAATACAGCGAGTGTGAGAAGCCATCAGGGAAACGTCAGTGTAAAACAAAACACTTGGCACTGCAGGAGAGGAGAAGGAGGTCATCTCTGACAGGGGATGACACCACAGATATCGAAAATGCTGAAGATAAGGTATCTTTATTTAGACTTAATTGTCCACCAGCCTCTCAGAAGGCAGAGCCAGCCTGCTTAAAACTAATGCGCTGTCATGCATGCAGGGTAGCAGGGATTGCATTCAAATTCGTCTGTGGATGCTTTGCACATTTTGTATTTGCTTTTCTTAACCCGAGTTAAAGGCGCTATTGCAGGAAGCGAGTAGCAGATCTCTCTTAAAAAATGAAACGAGTAGAAAAGTGTAATTCTTTGCTGGCAAAATATAGTCCCATCGCTGTATTGTAAAAACAAGGATAAAAAACCCCAACAATAATGATTTTGACAGGTCACGGTAACGAGGAAAGTCAGGAAACGGCCGGAGCCTACTTCAGACTGCGACTCTTCGCCAGCCAAGCCATACGAGCAGAAGCTGTACGATCGCCTGCAGCAGACTCCCTCATTGCTACCCCTCTCGCAGCCCTCACAGCTGCCGATCGCAAGCCCCCCTCAGGAGACCACCCCGAGCCGGCCTATGCCACCCGAAGCGCGGAGGCTTATTGTCAATAAGAACGCAGGGGAAACGCTGCTGCAGCGGGCGGCACGCCTGGGGTACGAGGTAAGGGTCCCTCACCGCCCTGCGTGAGGTTAAAAAACCTCTTCTTTCCGGTTTTATTGGTGGAAATTTTGTGAAGCAGCAGCTTTGAGTTTGGTCATTGAAATTTGGGGGCCCCCCCTTCCCCTGCTGCATTCTCTTCCCCGGCACGCCGGGTCTGGGAGTGAGTCGCTGCGGGAATGCGTCCCCACAGCTGGTGGGGACGCAGGGTACGTGGCATCCTGTGTGAACGAGCAAAGGGTAAAGTTTTATTGGTAACCCTCGCTTCCGTTTAAATATAAGCCATCTGCAAACAGAATGAGTGCCTTTTTTTTTTTTTTTTTTTTTTTTTTTAAGTAGTCTTTATGGTGATCTTTAACGAGCTGTACAATTTTTGCTTTTGTTGTTTGTGAAGAGCATGTAGTTTAGGAGAAGGGTTTTATTTTTTGTTCTTTTCTCCAAGGAGTATCTGGTATGTGACACAGGATGTAGCGCTCGGAGTGTCCTCTTGCACGATCAGATGCGTCGCAGGAGTGCTCTGCACGCTTTGTGCTTGGAGTCTGGAGCTGCTTGGCGTAGCTGGAACAATGTTGTCTAATGAAATGGCCCCCCTGTTGCTACAAAAATCAGAAACTGATGAATCCCCTAGCTCTGCTGTTTTGAAGCAGGCTTTTATTGGGGAAATACGGGCATGTAGGTATGAGCGTCGCTGTTGGCTCAGCTTCAGACCTTGCGAAGAGATGTTTCGTTGCAGAGGGCGATGGCTCCTGTTGGCGTGGCTGCAGGGTTTGCCTTGGCGGCGAGAAGGCTGCTTGGACCTCAGAGCTGGGCTTGAGCCCCATGTTGGAAGGTGGCATCAGCCTGGGCTCTGCCCCGCTTCGGGGATTTGTTGAAACCTCAAAATGCCTTTTGTACAACTGGAGAGCTTTGTGTGGAGAGAGGCCTTCTCCAGCTCTGGAAGGCAGGGTTTGTTGGAAAGGTTTTGTTTACCCTAGACAAAGGCTTCTTCTAACCCAGGGCACTTCAGCTCTAGCTAGGAGGAGGAGAAGTGGTTGTTACAATGTTGCTATGGTAATCTCCGTAATTTAAATGATTTAATTTCCTGCGGACCTAAAATTTCCTATGGATCCAAAATCAAAATGTGTTGTAGCATGTGCTCTGAGCTATCGGTGAATATTTCCTTCCTGTGCGGTGTCTGTCGGGGCGAGTATGCTTGGGCACTTGGCTTTCTGTGCCCGGCACGCTCTGCTGAGCGCAGCTCCGTGGGAGCAGCTCTGAAACTCAGCGATGCTGAAGCAGGGGCCAAGGGCTCTCTGTTTGCTTCGCTTGATAGAAGGAGCTCTCTGCGGCGTTGGCCATTAGTGGGCTGGTTGCATAAAGTTGGAGATGCCTGGGCTTGCAAAACTGTGGGTCCTGGAGCCCTGGGGTAACCTGGTGTGCTCACCTTGCCTTCCCATCATTAGCTGATGGGGGATTTGATTTTCTGACTTGAATTCACCCAAAAGTTGAAACAAACACCACATTTTTTAATAGGCTTAAATATTGCGGTCGTTGGCCAGCGTTGACAGAGCAGCAGCAGGTCCTGTTGTTGGTAGAGCGTGGGGCAGGAGAGCTAAGCAGGACGGGGGGAGAGACTGGTCCGTGCGCCCCAACTGCTGCTGGGATCCAGCATCATCTGTGTCTTTGAAGGCTTGGTGCGGTGGGTGGCTGTGCCGCCCTGTCAAGGCTTCATTTCGCCTGTGGTGAGCTGTGATAGTTTGTGGAAGCCCTGTAGCTGTGGTGGTTTTCTTGCTACGACCAGACTGCCACAGTTGGTAGAAAGCTGAATTTCCTCTGTCTCCAGAAAAATTAAGAGTCGTCAAGAAGTTACAAATTCCTCTGTTCAAAAAAAAAAAACAAACCAGAAACCAAAACCAAGCAGTTCAGTGGGTCAAGCTAATTTGCTGGTTTGGGATGTGTGGCATTTGCGCACATCTGTTTTCTGCCATCCTGGTTAGCGGGGCAGCAACCTTTGGTAGGGGCTTCTGCTGTCTGCTGTGGTGGCAGCGGGCAGCCTTGCAGCCCCTCGCCCCAGCCGGGTGGCAGAGGAGGCAAATGAGTCTGCGCCTTTGGGGCCACGGCTTGCAGAGGGGTGCCAGGTACTGGTGGGGGACTCAGAGCTGGAAGCAGCTGGCATCACAGGGCACCGCCAAGACCTGAGAACGGCAGGGATGGTTTGTATTTGGGCGCCAGTGCGGCTCTGCCCTGAGACCGAGTGAGCTCACACGTGCCCTTGGCAGCCTGCCTGCCTGCCTTTCCAGCAGGGATGCCCGGCAGCCATGCAGAGATCCCGCGCCAAACCCAGAGGCAGCACTGGCACCTTTGGCACACAGAGGTGCCGGAGAGCTGTGCGTGTCCCTCCCTGGACCCATGGGGAGCCCAAATGCTGCTGGCTCGGGTGCCTCTGCCCCACTCTCAGTTGCACATTGTGGACGTGCCTCAGATAGTTGCGGGAATGTTTTTGCATGTAAAGGCTGACGTGCGAGTGGAATGCCGAAGGACAAACGCGGCTTGTGTCTGGTCAGATAAATTGCAAGGCCGCAGGCAACAAGGCTGCTTAAAGACAGTGCGGCAAACGGTCTCCGGCTCTGGAAATCCGTATGGTCTGAGCAAAACCCTGCCGAAGCTGGTGGGAAGCTTTGCCTTTTCCTCCCTAGCTTTCCGCGCCAGGCGTTGCTTCGTCAGGATGTTAGCAACCCATCGCAGTGCACGGGTGCTCTCAAATCCGTTCTGTTTTCCCCATTTGAAACAAATGACTTGAGATAATAGTAGTCTTAAAACTGTAATTTACTTTTTGTGAAGAGGGAATTATAGGGAGTGTAAAGTCTTTTTACGAAAAAAATTATGAAAGGCTTATGTAATGAATTTGATGGGAGAGGAAACACTGGCTGTCTTTGTGCCGCTTGTTGCTTTTTGGTGTTTGTCTGGATTTGGGGAGTTCTCTGGTGAACTTGGGATTAAATCCTGCCTGGGAAGGCAGTGAAGTTAGGGGAATGTGTGGTGTGTGGCAGGGGTGGGGGAAAGATGGTGTTTGTTTCCAGGGGGTTTAAATGCTTAGGAAGACAGGAGTTATCCAGGCAGGGGGAGAGGGTTTGCTTTGGGAATGCCTCGCACGAGGGTCTAGCCCTGGGTCCCCAGTGGCATCGCCGCAGGAGCAGGAGCTCCTGAGCATCGTCTTGCCCTTGGGCAGCTCCCTTGGGGTCCCTGCACCCTGCCTGGGAACGAGCATCACTTCTGGGGTTTGACACGGCGCTGTGGAGAAGCGTTTTGGCTCAGGTTGTAACGCCTTGCCTGAGGGCCATGTTTTGGGGTTGGATGGAGGGGACTAGTGCTTCTTGTTGGCAGCGTGGGTGCCCAGGGCATGGGGGATGTGCAGGGGGATGGATCCTGACCCCTTCCCTTGGAAAAGGGACAGGAGCTGCTGCAGAGCACGGGTGGGAGAGACGAAAGCGAAGGGCACCTCTTTGTAGGGGAGGGTAGAGGGTGCGTATTTGCCTTTCAGCGTCGCTGTTTGCAGTTTGGCTAACGAACTGCAGGCAGCAGGAGCGGCGGTGGCACGGCTCTCAGCTGTTGACGTGCTAGCTTGACTCAGGATTAACTGCGAGTGATTTTCAGATTGCTGGTTGAAATGGAGCACCTGAACAGACAGTAAATTGCCCCGTAGCACCTCGGCAGCCTTTCCCTAACGTTGGTGAGGGATGCTTGTGAAACCAAAAGTGTGTTTGTGGCACCACATGTTCCTGTGTTCGGCAGTGATGGCTAATTTTTTTGTAAATTGAATAAATCATGTTAAAAAAAGTTAATGAGGCATTTAATTAATTAACAATGTAGGGTTTTATGGTCTTTATGGTTACATTTAGTGGTTAATGACATTCTCCTTATAGCCTCTTAACACAGAATTGCCCGACAAAATTAGCCTTTTTGTCCAGTAGCAGGTATTCCGCCCTGGGACGAGCCTTTCCTTTTTACAAAAACAGATGAAAGGTCTTTTATTTTGAGTTGCAGAATCTATTTTAAACGGTAACTGCATGCTAAAAGCGGAGCCGAATACGGCAGCCGCTTCTGCTACCTATATCCATCTGCTAATTTGCCTGGCGGGGTGGTCTGGTTTGGACGGAAAATTCGTACCTCCGGGGTATAATTTCGCACAGCCCTTCCTTACGGGCTTGGACGAGTGCAGGGATGAGAGCATCCGTTCTGGACCGATTTTTGGCCTGTGGGCTGATTAGCAGGGACATAAAGAGGGATCCCGGGTTAAGCCGGTGTTAGGTGGTGGTGGACGGCTGCATCCCAGCAGCCGGTGAGGGGGATGCTCTGGTGCCTGGGACGGGCAGCTCATTAGCTCCCCGCTTTAGCCTGGTTAGTGTGGGCCTGCTAAAAGAGCAGCTTCATGCTGTATCCTGGATACCAGCTCTCGGGTCAGGTGTACCCAGAGCACAGATTATTACGGGCTTTCCAGTAGATTTCGAAACGGGAAGAATAAATGCATCGCACCCGGTGGTTGTTCTGTTCTCTTGTTTTGGCAAAGCAAACACTCGCCCCCTCCACGCCGTTACGCTGCTTTGCGAGGATGTCGCTCAGCCTCCGAGAGGAGCAAATGCAAAATTAATGGCTTGCCGCTAATCTGGGAATGCGGGGGCTATTTTATATGTGCAGCATCACTTAGAAATGCGGGGTTTTGTTGTTTGTTTTCTTTTTTTTTTTTTTCCTTTTACGTCTGAGACAAATCGAGGAAGACTTGCACCATCCTAAATTTTTGGTTGAGTGATGGAGCAGTCATTGTTTCAAGGCCGCACGACAGCGTAGAGCTGAGCCTGGCCTAGGCTCTCGACCGTGGTATATTTGACTGCAAGATGAATTGTGTTAAATTCACATGGCTTCCCACGGCGCTGAGCTCGTTATTGGAACCTGGCGCCTGGCTTTAGTTCTGCATACAGAAAACCAGGGTGGGTGAAAATCGGATTTCCCCGATCTTGATAGAGTCGAGCTTTTTTTTTTTTGTTTGTTTGCTGATAGCAAACCGTCCTTTGTGTGTCTTAAATGTGTTTTGTTTTGGGTCATGCGCTTTTTCTTTTTAAAATCAAACTGACGTCGGCCGTGCTGCTGTTGTGCTTGCAGAATTTTCTGCTAAAAAATGCAGATGTAAGAGCAAAAACCTTCCTGCTAGCTTTACCCGTGGAAGTTTTGAGAAGTGGAAAGCTGTGAGTTTTGTTTGCAAAATTTGCACATTCCCCCTCTGCGATGATTCCTGATGCTGGGGGCTGTGGGAAGGTCCCCGCGGGGCGCGGAGCTCTCGGTGCTGCTTCACACAAGCTGCTCTGCTCGTGGGAAGTTGTGGTCTCTGCTATGGCTCTTGAAGCAACATGACTTTCAGTGGCTCCACCTTTTCTTTTACTGACCCGTCTCAAAGAGGGTAACTTAGGCATATCATAAGGATTTTGTGGTTTTGCCTTCTTTTCCCTGCCTTTTCCTTCAAGAAGAGAAATCTGTGCATTTCTGTAGCAAGGAATAACTCGATGTTTCTATTTTTCCTCCCTATTTCCAGGAAGTGGTTTTATATTGTTTGGAAAACAAGGTGTGTGATGTGAATCATCGTGACAACGCGGGTTACTGCGCCCTGCATGAGGCCTGTGCCAGAGGCTGGCTGAGCATCGTGCGGCATCTCCTCGAGTACGGGGCTGACGTCAACTGCAGCGCTCAGGATGGAACCAGGTTAGCAGGCACCTCCGGCCCGGCATCAGGCGGTCACCGCAACTGGGCAGTGGTTTCATCGGCCAGGATGGTGGGAGGAAGCGCCCCTTCCCTCTCTTTATGTCTCTCCTTTATCCTCCCCTTGCCCCCCTTCCTCATCCTGCATGAAACCCCCAAAGCAGGTGACACTGCCTAGTCAGTGCCTAGTCCTAGTCCTGCCTAGTCAGGACACCTCTTGCACGGTGTCCTCCTTATTGCTGGTCCTTGGGTGGGAGCGTGCGGGTGACCTCCTTTGGTCTCCAGTTAAAAAAGTGATGGGGGCACACTTTTGTTGTGACTCGAATTCAGTGTAATTTTTTTTCTTTTTCCTTCTGGGGATTTTAGTAAGTTGCGCTCTTTTTTTTTTTTTTTTTTTTTTTTTATTTTTTTTTATGAGTTTGTGAAATTGCCCACTGCAGGGCATAAAGGAGCGATGCTTTACCTGCAGCCCTGCTCTGTGTGCTCTGCGTCCTTTAAGTTGTGCTAAAAGAGTGGGCTTTGCCTTGTTAGCAGGGTTACTTTTAAGAGCACTTGAGGCTTTTGAGGCGCTTGGATGTGTGAGACCTATATATATCCTATATAAAAATGTTATTTTACTGAACTGTTAAACTATCTGCTCATTTGATATTACAGATTTTTTTTTTAAATCTCGAATTAGCCTATTTTAGTTTCCTTCACAGAATAGCAGAGGTGCTTAGTTCCTGTGCTTGCAGAATAGACAGTGATGTTTGGTGGTGGTTGTTGTTGTTTTTTACTTCGTGGAGATAAACATGCTGCTCCACACCTTTTTTAAGCTCTTGTGCATCTTCTAAAGTACCCCTTTGACCCCCTCTTGGGGTAACTTCTCAGCATATGCAGAACATCACCCAGCCTGTGCATTTTGGGGACGGGTCACTTTGTATTCTGGGAAGCTCCTGCGGCTTGTTATCATAAACGGTTTATCGCATTCACTAGCACCGTCCAAATAGCCAGGGAGGTAAAATTAGCATAACTAAGAGTCTGCCTCTTTTGTTTTTAAGCTCTTTATTTATTAACTTGGGAAGGGAGGAGTCAGGAAGACAAAAGTCCCAGGAGGGCTGGTTAGGATGGTCCATTAGAAGTTCATGATGGTCAGTCGTTACCGGCCCATCACAGCCGAAATGAAACATTTCTGAAGAAACCTTGAAACTCTGGCTGGATTGTCAGATTCCTTCTCTATCTCCCTCTTCTTTATTCTCAGCTCTCTAGGCTGACAAACAGCCCCACATTTTCTGCTGTCTCCAGCTTTGATATCTGACCTGATGCCAGCGACTGAGTGTTGCCATCAAGATAATCCTAAATTATTTTTATCTCGCTTGCCAGAATAAGCTGTATAGAAAAACCCCAGGAAGTTTTTGACCAGTCTTAATCAGTTCAGAGTCCACCTTGGATTTCGATTCACAGATGGAGCTGATTTTCAAGAAACAAACTTGGCTTGTGTACCCTGAAAAGTTGTTTTGGGGAAAATGTGTTTTAGAGATGAACATCGTAATGATTTGATCATAGCCAGTAATGTCAGAACTCAGCTTGCAATCCCCTTTCTTTTCTGATGGCAGACTTGTTTTTTGTTTGAAAAGCTGCCCGACAGACGGTGTGAATCCAAACCGCATCTAAGACACAGATGAGAGATGGTATAGCTGCCCTGAGTTGGGCAGGACAGAGCAGAAGCTTCTGTATGGAACTTCTGATCGGTGTTATCCCCCTGCCTTTTGGTAGGGCCAGCCTTCTTTGTCTCTGTAGAATAAATTATTACATTCGTAAGACAAATCTCATTTATCTCTTGAAGCCTCAGTAAGTTTTTCTCCTTTAAATTTTAGGAGGAAAGAAGTGTCAGTTTTCTTCAGCTGTGTTGCTTTTTAAATTCATTTTTTCTATTCACCCCTTGAAAAGATAGTGAAATCTTAAAACCAAAAAACCCCAAACAAACCCACCATCAAAGAGTTATCTGCCTCCCCTGCTTTTTAAACTACGCTGAATATGCCTTATTGCGTGCCCCCCCCCCCCCCCCCTCCACCTTACAAGCCTGCTAGCCAAAGGTATTTTTGGTCATGCTGGAAGCTCTCACGTCTCCAGACAGTAACAGAGGATGTGTTTAGTTCTGTTCAGTTAACGTAAATCCGCAGAGAGGAGTGATGAGACTTCGCGAGCTGTGATGTAACCGCGTACGCTGCGTTGGCTAGCGTGGCAGCCTGGGGCATCACTGGGATCCCAGCCTCCCAAAGCATCGGGCTGTGATACTTGCTGCCTTTCGCCTCTATGGTCAGCTTTTTGGAGGACACTCTCTGAAAAGTTGTGACAAGTGAGGATATGGCTTCAGTCTGAACAAAATGTCCGTATGAGGGTGAAGGATGTAGGGAAGTTCTGCAGAGTCTCTCCTTTTTGTCCCGTCCGGAGTGCTGCAGGTGCTCCAGTCAATGTGGTGGTTTTGCATGGGTTTGTTTTAAGTTTGAAAGTGAAGACCTGGGCCTCTTTCTTTTGTGTTGCCTTTTGCGTACGTACACAGCCAGTTCGTTGTGAGTTCAGCAGATTAAGGTTGGCGCTCAACCTCCGGTTCCTGATGCCATTGGAAATCTTGATGATGCCAAAAACCAAACGTAGTGGCAGAGTGAAGAGGTGGCTGCGTTTTGGGTGGGATGTAGGTATGGTGCCATCCTTCCCTTCACCCTCAGCTCAGGGCTGGGACTCTCTCTGCGTACCTGCCCACATCTGGCCGGGCCGCATACAGCTGTCGTCTGTGGTTTCCCCCCCTGTGAACTCTGTACTGACGGTGGCCCTCCAAATGCAGCGCTTGCAGACCCCTGAATACACAAGCGCTCTGCTGCTGAATTAGTGGCCAATCAAAGATTATTGTAGAACAGGGCGAGATCTTTAAGACCCGTCTCAGAGGTGCCACAGTCACTAAGGGCTCTTAATCGTCTTACCTATAAATAATAATAGACCGTGCTTAAGAGGTGAGCGCTTTCCTTCCCTGGCAGGACCCCAGTAAGTGCAGTCGCTCAACAAGGGGCTTTCGACGACCGGTGCCTGACCTCAGCAAGGATGGCTGATGGTGTATTTGGCCTTATCTCCTTGTTCTTCTCCTTTTACCTCCGCAGCGTGCCCTAGCTGCTTTAAAAACAAAGCCACATGCCAAAAACACAGGCATCTCCCGCCTGTTAGCGAGGCCTCTCGGTTGCTTCAGAGTCAGCTCGCTGCCGTCACTCTCCGCAGCGAGTTTTCCTTTATCCTTCTCGCTGGCGGCTGATGAGCTCAGCTTTTTAATTTTTTTTTTTTTTTTTTTTTTCCTGGAAGGACACCGTGCCAAGATGGCTCTCTTCCTGCGTCCTTTCAGCTGGTCTTGGCAGAGCGATACCCTCCAGCAGCTAATTGCGTTAAAGAAGAGGCAGCCGACGCAGTTGCCCTCCTGCAACTTGTGCCTTGCCTCTTCCGTGGGGCACCGTTGCGTGATAGAGTAGATGGAAACAAAAATAAAACTGCCGAGATAGGATATTGCTCGGCGAGTTGCGAGACCTCTTATTGCAGCAAGGAAAATTTTGATGGTGCCTGAAAGGCTGAAAGCAAACCCTGACTGGTCTAAATAGTTTATAATTTTGGTGGTGGAATGATAAACCCCCAGTGAAATGTTTTCCTAACTTCAGTAGCGGTAAAAATAGTAGGAAGAATTCGACAGTACACAAGAGAGGGTTGAGACGTGTGTCTCCTGTAGGGATACTGCAGCTCTTGAATGTCCCCAGATCCTTCTGGGGCTTTTTGAAGGGTTTGTTTTAGAAACGAGCTGTACTACCGTTAACGGTACCATTAGGGACAGAGTGTGTTTATTTCCAGGATGCTCTGGGTAGAAAAGATTATATGGGTAAAGCAGCCCAGGAAAGGACTCCTAGGGATCTTTTTTTTTCACATCTGAAAAAGTTGCCGACTCCAGTAGTCACTTCTGCATCCTACATAAAGGATAGGTAAACTCTGCCAAGACTGTAAAATACTCCTGCCTCTGCCGGCCCTGGTGGGAGAAGCAAACGAGTAGCTGTGCCTTCGCATAGTTCTGCTCGTGAACTTGCCAAGAAGCTGTGCTAGCCAGTAAAACAGTCTGTCAGCGCTCCGTTATTGCCTTTTTCCCCGTGCCTTATCTATAGGGAATCTCCTTTTTTCCCCCATCCCCGCCAGTATTTTCTTTCCTTCCTTCGCTTCCTTCGATTTATTGTTCTTCCTCCTTCCGCGTGGCTTTACTGCGCCTTTCCTTCCCCTTGCCTCTTTAAAGTCGCCGCGCTGCCTGCCTGCCCTGCTGCCTGCTCCGCTGCCTCTGCCCCTGTCTGCACCGCTGCGCCGGGCGATCAGCAGAAAGGGAGAGGGGGTCCCATCCCGGGGTTACAGCCCAAGCGCTGCGATTTTTCCTTGCTGGGGAATGCCCAGACGCCCTTTAATAAACTCGTCCCAGTGTCATTAAATCGATTGAAACACTGGGTGGTGATTTAGATGCTGTTTTTAATAAGTGAAGGGATCATCTTGAATTCATTACTGCTTCAAAAGCCACTTAGGTAAGTCAGCTTTAAAAAAAAAAAAAAACAAACAAGAAAACCCACAAACCAATAAACCCACAACTTTCCACCCCGCCTCCCCTCAACCCAGAAAATCCTAATTCTAAAATAAAATGGAAAGCAGTTTGAAATTAAAGTAAAGTGAAGGAGTGGGGGAGAAAAAGTATCCCCAGCATTTGGCGGCAGCCGTAACTCTCATCCGTTGCCCGTGCCTGTTGCCAGACTTTCAGCCAGGGATGCTTCGTGCCCGGTGGGGGACAGGAGGGTTCACAGCAAGGCTGACCTTTCCCGCTGTAGATGCTCGGCGTGTCGTGACCCCACCGCTCAGGCCTCAGATGCTTGCTGACAGCTAGAAACACCCGATACTTCTTCAACCTCCGTGTCAGCACCCCTGTTATTTGTTACCTCTTGTGTCGTGTCGCCTGGGATGTTTAGCACCGGCCAGATCCTGGATGCGCGGGGTGCTCCGTAGGCACGCGATGCTGCGGCTGTCCCTGTGCGGAAGCACCGAGTCAGTGGGAGGCTGAGGCTTGCGGGGGATCCTGGGAATGCTGGCTTCTCGAGCACCGTCTGTCTCCAGGGCATCAGACAGTTTCAGTGTTATGTTAGAGACTTCCCTGAGAAACTGAGAAGGGATATCCTGACCTTTGGCAAGTGATCCTCACGGGCCTCTCTGGTCTTAAAATTTGAACGTGGCTTTCCAAAGAGCAGCACATCGGGCTTTGAAGGCGTGCGTGTGTTGCACTCCCTGGTGCTGAGGGTGGCACGAGCTGGATTGAAAACAGCGCTCAGCAGCTCGAAGATCACCTGCTTGTTTGCTGTATTGGTGCCCTGGGGTGTGCAGGAGGCAGACAGCGCGGGATAAGCCCTCTCTCCATAGGGATTGAGCCTTGAACTCTCCATGTGCACCTCCTCATGTCAATGGAGTGGGCATTTGTCTAAACCAAAACCACATACAGCTTTCCATCAATATGGGGGCAAGTGAGAGCGCTTCACGTGTGATAGATGTTAATCACCCTAAATCACAGCTTACTGGAAAGTACTTGGAATAAACACACCTGGAACATATTTCTTTTTGAGATGGATCAGAGTCCCCCTCCCACCAGCAGTGCTGTGTGATAGATGGGAAAACAGTGGTGTGCCTTCCTCTTCTGACTGGTTTCATCTGCCTCTCCTCTGCCCTGAGCTCACGTGGATGCCAGTCCGTACTGAAGCGGTGGTGGCGTAGACGGGACATTGCCGCATGTGGCAAAAGGAGTGGTGGGACATGGCCTCCTTGCAAGAGGGAGTTTCAACTGAAGTCCTTCCTTACTTCTCTTGTGTTTTAATACATCTGTTTGAGAGCTTGGAAGTCTAGTTGGGAGGCAGGGATGTTGACAGCCTGAAGGAGGAGGAGTGTAGGTGGAGTTGGGTTGAATGGCCGCTATCACTGGCCATTGAATTTGACTCTCCTTTCAATTCCCTGCTCATCACTTTATAAGAAAAAGATGGGATTTTAACACGATCTTCATTAGTCTGAAGGGTAATATGTTCTACTTCCAGACAACTCCCTGTTACGTATAATCAATTTTAAAGGCAAAAGTTAATGCAATTTATAACTAGGGATAAGGAATTCTAAACCTAGAATTGCAGGCATCTGTATTAATGAATAATCATTCTGTAGGCTCGCAAAATGTGTGTCTGAGCTTGTATGGATTGCTCACGCCACGTAAAATGCGTTCACTTCTGGGTGGACTAAACTTAAAATAACATGTTCTCCTGTTCTCTGAGTAGAAGGGATGAATTGTGCTGCAAATATATTTGCAAGTACTATTTGAAGAGGTTATAGTGCAGAAGTTTGATTCCCAGCAAATTTTCATGACTTATTTCTGTGTAGGTAATTTAGGAGCTTTGGGTAACTGATTTCTGTGCTTGCCCAGAGGCAGGCTGAATGAGCCCTACTCCACAGCACGCTCTTAAATCGGCAGAGATTTGGAACGGTAGTTACTTGCAGCAAGTGATGTTTGTAAGGCTTCATGCAAACGCCTGCTTTCTGTTACAGCAGTGTGATTATTTTACTGGCCCTCGAAATACGTACGGCAATGAACAGACGTAACAAATATCTGCCCCGAGCAGTCTGACTGTCAAAAGACAAGAGGGGAGGGGATGATGTGCAAGTATAACCGACAATGAGATGATTGGCAGCTGTATTAATAGTGTTATGTGCTATAAATAACTTCGATCTGAAGTCAGAAATTTCTTGTCAAACGCATTTACATAATACTATTGAGTCAAAATGTAACGCCGTGATCTTTTTTTATTTCCCTCTAGACCAATCCATGATGCGGTCGAAAACGATCACTTGGAAATTGTCCGCCTCTTACTGTCTTACGGTGCTGATCCAACGCTTGCGACCTACTCTGGGAGAACCATCGTGAAAATGACCCACAGTGAGCTCATGGAGACCTTCCTCACAGGTGCGTGGCCACGTTGCATGGGGCTCTACAAGTCGTGGCAAATGAGGGGACATTCCCTGGCCCCTCTGAAGTCCCTGCTGCCTGCCAGGGATGGCTCCATGCCGAGGAGCGTTAGGGTTGGCTGCAGTAGCTCCCCCGCTGCCGGCAAAAACCCGGCAGCTGCAGGTGGGAAGCGCAGCCATGCATGGAGGGCTCCTTCTGATTGAAACTTTTAATAAGTAATAAGGATTATGCCGCTATCAGATTTGATAGGTAGGAGGTCAGCAGGCTGTTCCGGTGCCTTCTGTTTTCTGCTTGAAATGAAAATAAAAAACTTGCCAAACTGAATAGCTGTTTGTTAGGCGTAATCATGTTTTCCCGTGGTCTTGTTTTTTATCCTTCTAGTACTTGCCTTTTTGCAAGTTCTGCCTCATTTTATATCTAAGATGCTGTAAAACTGTATTAAACGCTCTTGTCTTTAAACACGTCCGTGTTCTAACATGGCTTTGGGTTTTTTACCTGTAGGTTTTGGATAAAGACGCTTGTGTTCCCTAATAACTTCATCTCTGAAAATGTTTGTGGTGTTCACAGTTAATGAGTTTAAGTACTCATCCACTTATCTGTTTAAATGGTACGGTGTAGAAAACGCATAGGTGTATCAGGACTTCAGTAAAGTCCAGTGTCTTGGACTTTTTAGTGTCTTGAATTCCAGTATCTTTTGATCAACTCAACTAGCAAATCTTCCAAATTACATCTCTAGAGGAGAATTACCAAAAAGAATCTTCGGAATGTATCTCTCTGGAAAAACCTTTTCCATCTGTTTCTTTGGGGCCACCATTTCACTCTCAAATTGGTGTCCAGAATAACTGCGTAGGCTGAGAAGCGTGGTACATCCTATCTTCCACAAAATTAAAATACCGCTCTCAGTTACTGAAGCTTAAGGTTGGGTCCATCCCTGTTAGACCTTGCGTGATTATTTGATGTAGTGGGTCACTATTCGATGTGATGGGAGAAGGGATGCAGGAGAAAAGCGAATTCCAGGAATGTTTGTGAGAATGGAGTGTATACGCTGTTCTTTGTAGCATGTGCATCAGGAATACAGTCTGGGTTTGTTTGATGAAAGGTATGGAGGATTCATAGCGAGACTGTATGACACACGGTCTGCTAAACTTGCCAGCTTTTTGTTCTCATCAGTATGTTTTTGTTGTTGTTTTTTCCTCTCCAGAGTATTTAACTGACCTGCAAGGTCGAAGCGTTGATGACCCTGGTTTGTACTGGGATTTCTATGGCAGCTCTGTGTGCGGTGAGCAAATGTTACCCTTTATTTCTTTGTATGCAAAGACTTTCAAAACAGGCAGCACGTGGGGGTGGGGACTGTTTTGTTTTTGTGGTGGAGGAAGCTGGGAAGGAAGGAAACGGATTTTATTTACAGATCACGTTATTGGAAGAAAAAGCAAGACCTGCAACAGTCTCTGCAATGCTGACTTGGCACCTTTATTCATTTTTATTTAGATCCGAAAGATGAATCTGGATTTGACATCTTGGCAAATCCTCCCGGCCCAGGCGATGAAGACGAAGACGGCTTTAGCGATGTGTTTGAATTTGAATTTTCGGATGAGCCTCCCTTGCCGTGTTACAACATTCAAGTGTGTCTCTCTCAGGGGTAAGAAAAAATACAGGTTTTGGAGTAAAAAAAAGCTGAGATGATCTGCTTGGGCTGGTGGCAGTTTGTGTCTGTGGGGGAAGGTGTTTGCATTTATGTAACGTAAATCAGAGAGCAATGCCCTGACTGTTGGGCTTTTTGAGAAATAAGGTAATAGGAGGTGAGAGGGGGAAAGGCTGACTTGTGGGGGCTGTGTTTTGAGTGCCATACTCCGAGCAGGACAAGTGACATTTGAACACAAATTCCCTCCCTCATCCAAGGCAGGCACCTGGCTATAACGTACCAAAATACAGCTGCTTCTAGCACTTACATTTGGATATCGTGCTTGTAAAGTGTTCTTAGTCTTATTTAACAAGCTGTTCTGTTTTGCTGAGCGGGCATGCTTTTGTGGGTGACGAAATGACACCATTACGGCTGTTCCAGACTTTGCAGCAAAACTGGTTTAAAGCTCTGAATTGGATCAAACAAATAAGAATCTTACAGAAGATGCTATGATACTTAATAATAAGCAAAGATCTGGAAAGTTTTGCTTTTATTCAAGATACAAATGGGCTTAGTAAGCAGCTACTGTTTGTCATTTGCACCAGTTTTGTTGACAGCCATGGCAAAAACACTAATCATGCAGGAGTGTGGGTTTTAGCACATTTTTATTATTTGGGTGATGGACATAGAAGTTCTCTGACGTGGAGAAGTACAAAGATTAAATTAAGAAGTTGTCTTCTTAATCTGAGAAAAACAACCCAACCCTGTGTTGGCTTGTGTTTAATATTGGCCACTCTGCAAGTCAGAGGTGCTGGAATTTCTGGTTTTAAACTATAAGCCATCTCTTAGCTTGCTGAGCAAGAGTTGGGCTCAGCCAGACGAACCTTTTAACCGTGTGAGCAGCCATCGGGGTGGCTGCTGACCCACACGCGTGCTCACGAGTCCTGGGTTTATAGACTCCAGTGCCCCTGCATCCCTGGTCCCCCTCCTTCCCCCAAGCTGCAGGCAGCAGTAGTATGAGTGAGTACGGAGACGCCTGCACATCTGTTACATTCGACCCCCTGGGCAACGGCCTTGGTGTCGGAGGGGTTGTTTGTGCGGCAGAGTTCGTCCCACAGCGATACGGTGAAGCGTAAAGAAGCCCGTGACTTAATGTCAGTTACTGGAGCCTGTTTCTCCTTTGCTTCCACAGACCACGGAACTGGCTTTTGCTCTCGGACGTGGTGAAGAGGCTAAAAATGTCATCTCGCATCTTCCGCTGCAACTTCCCCAATCTGGAAGTTGTCACCATCACGGAGGCAGAGTTTTACAAACAGACTTCCCTCAGCCAGTTGTTCTCTTGCGCTACAGACCTCGAAGCTTTTAACCCGGAGAGCAAAGAGCTTTTGGACTTGGTAGAGTTTACAAGCGAACTCAAGACTTTGCTCGGCTCCTCGCTTCACTGGTTGCATCCGCACGAGGACCCTCCCTTCGACATCCTCTGGTGAACCGTCAGGCCGTTTAATGTACAGTGCTCTATACAGTTACTTCTTTATGTATATGTGTTCAGATGCAATTGTTTCTGTAAAGAAAGGACACTATTAAATATGAAAATATCTTTCCTTTATATAAGAGATCTGAATTCCAGTTGGATGGATTTTGGAAGAATTTTTTTTTAACTTCAATCAGTTTTTACAAAATTGTTATATAATGTTTCTTTAAATGCACACAGGCTTTGGGATAAGTTTGTTATTACTCGGAACACATTTTTTTTTAAAAGAACACACCCACACATTGACTTTGTTTCATACAAAGCACTGATTACACAGAACATACTTTTTCTAGGTGATGTGATCAAAGTCGTGTGGCTTGTTTGGGAGATAGAATTCGGTAAGGCACTTGGTGATATTATTTTTGGTTTTTTGTTTACAGAATTACCTGCTTTGGCCAGGTAAGCACTATTGAATATAATTCAATAGTTTGTAATATAAATTAAACCATATCCATACGCATCAACTAATTGTAAGAACTTTTATATCCTAATTTAAAAGCTGTGAAATTTAGTTTTCACACATCAAACCGGATTGTTTATATATGTTTAAACATTTTATGCTCTTTATTTAAAGAAGACTTTGAACTATTTTTTCTGTACCTTGTAAAATATTGAAAAACTAACATATGTTGAAGTTGCTTGAAACTGTACATAAACTAAATTTTCTGAATTGTGTGTTTATGTTTGAGATCTGTGTTTTAACTTTGTAAGTAAATCTCCTGCCTTTGTATTTATATTTTACAAAAATTTTCTTAAAGGCAATAAAACTGTTGAGAAATGAAGAGGCTAAAGTGACTCCCATTAATTCTGTGCCTGGTTGCGAAATGAGCTCCGACTCATTAATGTTTATGAAAGGAGGCTCCGCGAGCGGCTCCTGAAGCGGAGCAGAGCTGGCACAGGTGCCAGCGAGCAGCTGATTAAATCTGAGGTAGAATCTGCGTCGGCTTTCTAAATTCAAGGTTACAAGAAAACATTGGGCGGGCGCCTTTTGTAGGACAGAGATTTAAAAGTGGTATTCACAGCATTTTCTGCATCGCCTTTTAGTTACGGAATTGTGAATAGGTTCAGTTATTTTTCCTCCTTTATCATCATTTTAAGTTGAATCGCCTGAATTCTCTTTTCAGTGGTGTGTACAGAGGGGAGGAAAACAGTACCAGGGTAAATGCTTTAGTTCTCACGTGGAGCATTAAGGCTGGGAGCACTCTTTGGGGACAGTGAACAGAATGTCACTTTTACACAGCTTGGGAACTTCCATCTTAAGAGGCTGACTTCCCAGGGCTTGGGTAGGCCCTGTCTTAAGGGTCTGGGTCTGCCTTTTGCCTGTGGAAAGAAGTTCTCACTGTGAACCCAAAGTCTGAGTGTTGCTCTGGGGCTAGTTTTAAGAGTAGTATGTCCTGTGACAGCCAAACGCTTCAATTGAGATGTTGAAATCGCGCTGCTCTTCTAATGAGGGCCAGGACATCAACCAAAAGGGTCTTGAGCAGAGCGCCTGGTCTGTCTGAGCAAAGCATCTGGGAAAAGGTTTCTCCACCTGGAGCAGTGAGGCTCAGAGGTTTTGATTAACGGAGACAGCGACAGCAGGCTCGTAGGGGAGCTTAAGAAAGAGCGTGAATTACCTTCGTCCTGAAGGTAAGGGAGAATGAGGGCTCATTCCTGAAGGTGCCCCAGAGGGAAAGACGCAGAGCCGATACTTCTTGTACTGTGTTGCCATCGAGTCTTCTGCCGGATGTTTGCACTGTGTGGCTTACAGCGCGACTTCTAGGGGTAAGGTGGTTTTGTAGCTGAGCCAAGAGGCGAGAGAGAGGTCCAGCAGCTGTCTGCTGCCAACAGCTGAAGTCCCATTTCTGTGCAGGACAGGGAATTTTTAGTCCTAACACAGCCACCAACATCTTTCTCCAAGTTTTGGATAAGGATGATGATGGTCGCTTCCGTAAGGCTTGCACACACACTCTGGGTTTCCTTTTAAGCCAGCCTCCAGCTTTGCGAGGAACTGAAACACCAGTGCCGGCTGCTTTTACCCCCTGATTTTCCCTGAAAGCGGAGGTGGGCCAGAAAAACGAAGGCAAGGAAGAACGTTAAAAGCAATTGTTCCAGACACGTTTATCTGATCAGCTGCGTAATGCTTGAATGGTTTGAGTTGAGCATAAATCAGCTTCATACCACTTCCAGGGGTGCGTGGCAGACACCTCACTTCTTGCTGTGCCCCGCAGGCAAACAGAAGATTGACACGGCTTCCTCTTTTGGCCAGCTCTTCCTCCAATGATCTTGAGGATGTGCTCCTGGGATGTCTCCGCTTAGTCAGCTTTCCACTATCTCCACTGAGTACAGTTGGGCCTTCTCCATGCTGGCGCTTGCACCCCTGCTCAAATACAGTAACAACCTCATGCTGTTGTAATGCAAGTGTGTGCCCACCCCGGGGCTCGTCTGCGCTCTAAAATTAGGGCCGTGGCGGGGAACACCTGATCGCAGTGCTGTCCCTTGACATAACGTAGCCGTTTTATCTTCTCTGGGATGTGCTTTTCTTAAAGAGGCTTTGCCGCCCGAGGGTGCTTGCGAGATAACGGAGGGTTCGACGGATGAGCACGGCAGCATCCCGCACGCTGCTGGGCACACGAAGTTTGGCTGACCCTATTCTGGGCAGTTTGGGAGAGACCGTCACGGGAGAGGCCTGGCTGCAAGCACTGTTTTGCAGCGGGCAAGCCCAGGGGATGGTTGCCTTGGGGAGAGGAGAGGAGAGGAGAGACGGCAGCGTGCTGGCAGGGAGTGAACTCGGTGACAGCCAGCGTAGGCAGGGGAGTCGAAATGCTGGCTGCCTTGTGCTGGCACCGGGACTGGCTGAATCCTGCACAGCGCAGGGCCGGGGACGGAGCTGGACCCAACCAGCACAGCGGGGCTGGGCTGGGCTGGGAGGGGGCTGAGGCTCAGCTTCTGGGCTGGTGCTGCTCTCCTTTAAAGCACTTTCTCTGTGGGCCAAAGAGACTTGCTTCACACCGCTGGCATTGCTTCAGGTTAATAAAAAATAAGGAAACAGAAACGCAGCCTTCGGGGACAGTAAAACCCTGCCGATCTCGTGTCCTGCCTTCTGCAAGGTGAAAGTGCAGCGTTGATGCTGTTGGGGCCCAAGCCAAGGTGTTGCCTTGACTTTCTGCCTGCTTATCACTTGGATTTGCCTGACTGGGAGCTTGCAGAGCCCCACGGGTGTGTTGGAGAACCACCGGTGCAACACAGGGAAAAAAAACCCCACCATCTCCAGCTAGAGCAGGCAGGTGAGCCTCACTGAAGGGAGTTTCCTTTGTCAAACTTTTACTTGGTGCTGGCTGGGAAATCCCAGGGAATACCCGGCTCCCGGCTGGCTGCCTGACAGCAAGGGAAGCCACAGCACAGGCAGTGCTGGGAGGTTTCCCCCAGGATGAGCAATGCTGCTGCTGAGGACTGTAAAAATATCGAAGGACCACAAAATATTGAAGACCTCCTTTGCCTTCTTGCCTTATCCAAGAGGACTGGGTTCTGCACAGTGGGGTCAACCCTGAGAGTTTCCCATTTGGGTTATTTCTCCCTCTGGACACTCTTGTTTCTTCTGCCTTGCTGTCATCTCCGCCTTTCGCTTTGATGGCCTAGCTGGAGGCCTGCGCCGAGGACACATAGTGGCAAGCAAGGGCCAGAGGCATTTGGTCCTTGTTGGTGCTCTTTGGGGAACAATCTGCTAAAGGGAGAGCCCAGATGCCTGCTGGAAGCCTGTCCCAGCTTCTAGTTTGCAGGATCACAGAGGCAGAATGGAAATTGTCTTAAAAACTGCTCCCAGGGGCCAAGCTCACTCCATGAATCAAAGAGTTTGAAGCTGACTCCTCCCTTAATTTCTGTGCTAAATAATGAAACTATAGATGGGACCCATCGCTTGTGCATTAATATGAACAAGGTGCCAGGGAGTGGTAAATGCAGGCAGCTGCCATTCCCAGGCTCTGCGGGACTGCTGGTAAACATTCAGCATCGTTTCTTCAGTTCGTACAGGAAAAAGGCACACATTGCTACTTTAAACTTGTACAGATGCAAGCCAACTGGAAAACAAAAAAGGCTATAATATCTGTTTAAAATTTTGTGCAGAACATCTTATTTTCATTTCATTATGGGTCCGGTGTTGGTAGGAGAGGGCTTGATGTCTCTACACAAGACAGAAGGGGTGAATACCACAGGCATGGAGATGTACATTAGGTCTTTCTTCAGCGTGCTTATTCACCACTGTATTTCTGCTAAGAGGACAGGCAGGAGAAGAAAGTGACTGGCATCCAAGAAGTTTCACTTTGTGAGCTTGTAGTGTTGTCAGGGAAAACAAATCCCCAAACAGATCTGAAGAAGATGAAGTTCTGTCTCAGCACTGTGTCTAGGTGGCCACACGCTCTTCCCACCTACATCAGTCTTGCTAGGTCTGTGTTTCACCTGTTAATGTGCTTTGCATGTGTTCACCATGGTTGCAGAGCGAAGAGATGGTATTTTCCTGCAAGTTAGGTGAGAAGGATCATTAACATCAACACCGCCTTCTACCCTCGAGCCTAGGGGTGACGGCAGCGCGTTGCTTGTTTCTGTTCTGCCAGCCCCAAAGCAAACCTTGTCCATGCCATCTGCACATTTTGCTCCGGCAGACCGACGTGACTGTAGACGGTTGCTCTCTTGAGCCAGGTATGAACCACAATTCTGCCACTAAATAGGTTTTCCTTTTGTTGTCACATTAATTTGCAACTCATTAATAGTGACAGCAGTGAGGTACTGCACTAATGCAGATTTGCATATTCATGACCAACTTATTATTAAACAAATAAGATTTCCCTAGCTTAGGAAGCACCCAGAGTAATGCCACATTGTACATTATATCAGCCTGGATGTTTTATTTTCTCTTTAATATGTTAATAGATGCAAGGGGTGCTCTTTTCTTAAGTAAATGTGCATCTATAAAATAACATGTGACTTAAAAGACCAGAATCGTTTAAATAGCAATCTATTAACAAACCTGCCAATAATTGAGCAGGAATACCTATTTAATGTACAAATCAATTAATCAATTCTAACTGTTGGCTTTGTTGCCTGATGACCGTAACGCTGGCTGTACCAGCAAGGCACAACCCAGTCACCGTGCCGGCGAGCTGAGCCAGGGCCGATCAGCTGATCCCATGATTTATGGTTTGTTTCAGTCAAATTGCTTGGTTTTCATAGCTGCTTGTGTTTCTTTGCCGCCCCCCGCCTCACAAGAGTGGTGGGAGAAAAATTGAAGACTCTGCCCGGCGTGGCACAGACTTACTTGTACTTCTCTGGCGTGGGTGAGGGAAATGTGGCCATTGTGGCTTGGGAGGGTCCCCCGTTTCCCGTGGGTGCCTCCTTGACACCAATGATAGTTCAGCCTTGGGGAGGAGGAAGGCAGCACTCTGGCCCCCCTGCGGTGTCACCACAGCCCCATGGCAGGGATGCTGAGGCTGGTGGGGTGGTTGGGGGGATGGGCATCGTGCCTCCTCCCAGTGTAGTTGGGAAGGTGCCAAATAAACCGTTGGGAAAAGCCCCTGGAGTTCAACAGTCAGGAGGAACAGGAGGTGCAGGGCACAGGGCTGTCCTGCAGGTGAGTATTTTGGTTCTACTGCTGGTAACAGTGAAGGCCCTTTCCCCACAAAGTAGCCTGTTTTTTTTTTTCTATCCGGCTATTCAAGACTAGCCGGTCTGCATATCAAAATGTTCTTCAGCTCCCTGCTACATCCACATTTTTCATTCCTTTCTGGCTCTTTTAACAATTTGTAGGGTACTGGGCATAATTACACGTGTGGGAATCAGGTGGTTATTGCAAAGTTCCCCTCAGTCCTGAAGGTTTTTTTTTTTTCCTGGCTTGACTTTCCAGAGGCGTTTGATGCTGTTGCCTAACCACGAGGCCAAACGCAGTTCGTACGCCATCCTGCTGTTTCCTTATGAGTCACGAGCCACCCCTTTGGAACCGCTGGCCCGTGCTCCCAGTCTCCCTGGGCTCTGGAACTCCTGTTGCTGATTAATTGCGATGGGTGTATGGCCCTGAAGAGACACAGCCTAAACTGAGGATGCTAAAAGGCAGCCCTAAGTCACCCCAGACTACATCCCCGCGGGTGCAAAGTGGGGTGGGGCTGTTTTGAAAAACCCGTATACAGCAACCTGCCAGCGCCCTTCTCCAGCAGGGAATAACTTCATTTTCTGATGTGGGATCTGTCCTTATCTCCATCTCCTCTCTCAAGTCCTTCCCTGGCACAACGAGGGGTGCCCGTGCAGCTGCAGCCCGATTTCCGCTGCTCCGCGGCTGCAGCCGTTTCCACGCGCTGAGGATGTAGAGGGTTAGGCAACACACGTGGCAGACGCTCGTGATGTCAGAGGCCGTGTTTAGTATTTGTAGCTGTCGAAATTTCAAGCAAAAGGCTCCCTAATGAAAAACCCTTTTCCAATATGCCATAAAACTCCTGTTTAAGTAAAGGCTACGCAAAGGCAAGTCCTGACAGGCCTCCTGAAATGAAAAGGGCAGATTATTTAACAGCTGATCAACACTAATAACCCTTGGCAAATACAGTATGCAAATCTAGCACTGGAGCCAACACACGCTGAAGGGACTCTTCTCTAACAGCCCGGCCCGGCTGCTCTCAAACTGCCGCCATTAAACCACAGAGCCCAGCGCTGGGAGTGGGGAGACCTGGGCTGTGGCTGCCACGTGTTGGGTCAGTGGTCTGTGGGTGCTTGTTTAGGAGAAGCTTCTCTGCCACCACAGGCATCTAATGGACGTTTGGCGTCCAACCGCTTGGTGGGGCCAGGCTCGGACTCCCTTGCTGAGATGTTGAAACTGGTGGCATAAAGCATCAAGGGAACTGAAACAAATAATGTGAAGCTGGATATCTTACGTCCCCGCTCTGTGACATCTGAGGGAAAATATCAGTTTTAAATATATGCCCAGCTCCCCTGGCCGATTTGGCTTCCCTACCCCAGGGACCTTATTTGTGCTACCCACCGGCTGCTGCGAGCACCTGAAGATTTGGGGTGCCTCACCCCAAAGCTAACTCAGCAGGGCAGAGGTTGAGACCGCTGCATGATAGAGCGGTCTCAGGGATCACTGCTGCTGGATGGGGTAGTCCCCTTTGTGAACATCCCCTGCTCCCCCATGGGCTGGTTGCACTCACTAAACTGGCAGAAGCCAGACCCCAGAAGGTGGGGAGGAGGGGTACAGGGTGGGAGAGCACCCCAGCCCACTGCAAAGGGAGGAGGCAGTGCTGCCTGGTGGTGGGAGCAGGGCAAGGGGTCAGGGATGGGCAGTGAAGTGTTGCCCTTTTGGTGGCAGTGTGGCGTTACCTTGGCTCGGAAAGATGGGTGAGCCTGTGCCTCCCGAAGCCTGGATGCTCAGCCCATCCACCAACTCCCCACGCAGCCCCTAACAGCCAAGTGACCAAAAGTGCCTGGTCCCCAAGGGGTTACCTCTCCTGAAACGGCTGCCATGACCAAAGAACCAGCGTGCCTTTTGATTATTACTGTTTTCAACAGCTCAGGAGTGAAGCTTGATTAGCAAAGTCAACAAAGAGATGCAAATATGCCACAGCAAAAAGGTGCCTTGTTAATCCGGGCGCCCGTGCCCTGGGTAGAGGCGAGCGGCAGCTCTTGCTGTTTGGAAACATTAGAGAAGGGAGGGTGTGTTGTTCTGGAGAAACTGGTGGCTCGAACCAGCTCACGGCTCTGTGAACACAAAGCAGCGTCTCTCTCTTCAAGGTTATTTAATGGTAAACAAGGAGCAAAGCAACCCGCTGCTGCCCAAGCGCTGGGGCTTGGGCTGGTCTGTGAGCACAGCGGGAGCCGAGGCTCGGGCAGCACAAGCTGGAGAAATCCAGAAAGCCCCTTCCCAGGCTTATTTCTACAGCTACAGACCACGTCAAAAACACAGCCTTGTGCTCAGCCCACGTCTGACTTGCCAGGGCTTCAAACATCCAGCTGAGTTTCTAACAGCGTTATAGTCTTTCCTGCTCAGTGTTTGCCTTAACTTCACCGGTGGTAACTCTCTTGAGTGAGCTTGGTGCTTGGTGGGGCCCTCCGTGTGGCTTTGGAGGCAGAGCAAGGTGAGTCAGGCCCGGAGGAGGAGGAGGAGGAGAGTGGGTCTGCTCGGCAGCTGGTGTGAATTGCAGCAAAACAGCCCCAAGGACGTTCCTGTATGCGCGCCCCTCTTCTGCTGCACGGAGGAATGCGATATCCTGGGCAGTCTGTTTGTGAAGGCATAAGGCATTTTTTAAAAAACACACAACGGAGACTTCTGCAGGGCTCGGTCTTTTTGTAAAGTAAATTTATTTGACAGGTTTATTTCTTTATCAGGTATTTGTCTAACCCTGTGACACTGAGAGCGCTGATTTCCTGGTACAAATGTTAAAATGTAAACTCCCGGAGATGTGTACTGTCACAGACAGCGCCCAAAATATCCTCACCCTGGATTCACGTTAAAACATCCTCACCCCAGATTCACGTTAAGTGTCCCGGCATGACAGCTGGGGACCCCGGAGATGTTGGGTAATCTACCCAGTGGTCACACCGGCCTACCATGATGCACAAGAGCCAGGAAAAGAGATGGCCCCAGTAAGAGGACAGGAGACAAGCTTCTGGCCAGTCCTGGCTGAGTGGCTGGTGGAATCAGGGGTTAAAATCAAGCCTTTTGCAATTGGTGCCTCCATCTGACAGGATGGGGAGATTAGAAACACCTTAAGCGCCTGAAGGTTTTGCAGCACCGCTGACTGATCAAATAAAAATACATGAATCATAAATCAATGTAATTTAAAGCAGATTTATTTAGAAATTGAGATCGGGCACTAAGGGGCCTGTTCAAATCACTCTGCCATTAGCACCCCCCTCCCCCTCAACAATGCTACTCTCTTGGGTTAGTTGAGGTGAGGTTGCAGATGCGCTTCCTCCCATTTAAATCAGACCAGGGAGTTGGGACAGGACAACTGGGGAGGTACCCAGAGTGAAGGAGGGTGAAGGTCGCTGCCTGGTGCTGGCCCCCCCACCGATGACAGCCAGAGGGGAAGGGCAAGCTTGCGGTGTGGCCGCAGCACGGCATGAGGCCTCAAGGCAGCCCAGCGTGTCAGGGACCACAGTCAGTCCCAGCAGGGATGGACACACTGGGGAGCTTCCTTCGCTCACTGGGACACCGGCTCGAAGCCTTTGCTGCACTCCTGCCATCATCTGTCTTCTCCCCTCCTCAGCACGCATCTGGTGCAGGGAGCCGCTGCAGTTCTGCGCGGGGTGCGCGTGTGCCTGTGTGTGCAGGGGGTGCTGGCTGCTTGTCCCTTGCCCCAGCCGTGCAGGACATCCCGTTACCTGACCCAGTGCAGGAGCCATCGGGTGGAAGGTTGGCTCCCTCTTCCCATCAGGCCTGCAGTCACCCTGCAAACACATCAGTTTTCCTAGGAAGGCACTGGAGAGCTCGAATAGCAATACCACCGTGGCATTTATTAATTTTTTAGCATAGCTCTCCCTCCCCCACCCACTGTGATTTGCATACCTGCTAATCCTCTGCCTCCTGCAATAATTCCGTGAAGGACACGGAAATTATATCTCAGCAATAACTCCTTGACTCTGAAGTGGTGGAAGAACCCGTGTGCCATGGTTCTCAGAGCAGAGACTTCCAGCAAGTGGAAGCAGAGGGGAGGGTTTAACCTCCTAAAAGCTGCACAATATCTACAAGAGCTAAGGAAAACCAGGATCTTGAGTACGTGAAACCCAGCCCCACCAGTCCTGGATGGCTGTGCCCCCAGGAAAGCCCTTGCCCTTGGCAAAAGTTTGCCTTGAGAAAATTGCTGTTCCCTACCAGCAGTGTCTCCCCTGCAGCAAAGCTGCTCCCAGAGGGAGAGGGGAGGAAAGCCCTGCTCTCTGGAGGTTTCATTGCTCCCCTCAGCTTTGGAGCTTGGGGAGCTGGGAACACCATCCCGCTTCCTGCACGTGCTGGGACTGAGCATGGTAGGGCTGTGCTGCCGGTCTAGCTCTGACCCCACGGGCTTCAGATGCCTTCTGATGAGCTCTGTCCCAGATCTAGCTAGCAAGAAGCTGCAGACAGATGCCTGACTCTAGCAGTTCAATTCATCACTTAGCGCTGTCTTTATCCTCTTCCCCCCACCTTCTTATTTCATTTTGGTTTGTGGCCGAATGACAGCTTTTCCAGTAAAAATCCTAAAGATGGGCCAGTCAGGTCCGGTGAGAGAAAGAGAGAAACTCCCTCCAGAAGTCCCTGTAAAACCCTAGCCGTTTTTTTTTTCCCCCGTCCTCCCACCTCCTCTGTGACCAAGAGGGGACAGGGCAAGTGGGCAGGGGAGGAAGGACAGCAGGGTGATGAGTAGGTGGTGGAGAGCTCTAGGGAGCTCACTGCCCTCATTTGGAGCCAACGGCGTGGGTGGAGAACAGAGGGAAGCACAAGAGAAGGGCAGGAAACGCAGTTTCAGGAGGAAACTTTTATCACATGGTGATAAGCCCCCAAACAGCAAGCATCGCTCAGTGGGAGAGTGACTAAAACCCCAATGAGCTGCAGCTGTGTTAAAACTGTGCTATGCTCCCGCTCTGCTGGAAAAATAGATAATTTTTAAGGCCTGAAAGCTGCATCTCTAAGGGCTCTGGTATCAGCAGAGCATCCTTCTGTGCCATGCGTGCCCCTCCTTGCTCCCTGCCCTGGGACGGCTGCATAGACAGCGTGCAGTGGTGAGGGAGGTGAGAGGTGACATTCGCCATCGTATCTGTCCTGTGACCCTGAGATACAACCCATGCTCCTTGTTGCCAAACACAAGACGGGACATCAAGGGCATCAAGGGCATCAAGGGGCATCAGGACAGCAAACCTGGCATATGAGCCAGGGCGAAGAAAGGCAACACCACTGTTACATACACCCGTGACAGGGAGCGACCTCGGACTCTCTAGGAACAGACACAGAGCTCAGTGGCTCACGCCGCGGGCAGGGGGAGGCGGGAGGCTGTGCAAGGCACACCTGGAGCAGGCAGGCTACTGCAGGCAGGCTGCGTGCTCGGGCTCACGCTGCGCGCAGCTTCGAAGCCCGCTGGGGCGATCATCCTCCAGACGCGTCCGTGGCTGTCGGCAAGGCTTGCTTCATCAGGTGGTGGCAGCGAGGTCTAGGAGGTTCCTCTTTCTGGACTATATTAAGGCGCGCACAACGGCTTGAGGGCGGGGGGAAGAGGACAGCGAGCAGTTGTGAAAGAGCAGCACGCCGGAGCTCACGAGTAGCTAAGGCCTTTTGGCAGCGTTTCAGAAAATGGGGTGGTCCAGTTAGGGAGCTCAGGAAATTGTCTGAGCTAGATTAAACATTTTCTAAAACCTTCTGGGTGCTTGAGAGCTGACTTGAAAGTTGGCAAAGTTAAATAAAACAAAAGTGAACACATTCCCCTCAATTTATTTTGTTGCAGGGCTAGTATAAAGTCAGGCTATTTTTCATTAGTTTGAACGTCCCCTTCCATCTGAAGGCAGGAGTATCTGCACAGTAAAATCCTGGGACGCTTGCATAGCCACGCAGGGGGCTGCATGGGACGTACAAGAGCTTGAGTACGTATTTCAAAAGCCGTGAAACACAGAACTTTTAGGCATAAAACCTGATTTCTTTCCAGCTTGCCCTGGATGTGCTGCTTGTTCTGCAGTAGCTGCATGCTGTCCCGCAGGAGACAGGGCTGCTGCTGCTCAGGTGAGAGAAGCATCAGATCTCAAATCAGACCTGCACAGCAGCAGCAATGGAAACAGCAGTGGGGTTTCTCTCTGAGAAGGATGAGGGGATGCTGAAATGCATGGTGCCTGAGCAAAGGAAGAGATCCTCTGCCCTCCTGCCCAGCGCGGGCAGCCTCTGAGAGCGCTGATGTCAAGCTGCGTGTCTCCTCTTTCCTTCGGAGAGCAAGTGGAGTAAAGGATTTCCACTGCTCACATAGGCTGTGTGCGGCTGGGAGCTGCAGAGCAAACGCACACCCTGCGCCTACCTGTTTCCCTGGTGGAAACAGAGCCCTTGATACTAAAAAACCACCAGCCTGGGAAATTACCTGCTCCTGTCTCTTGGGAAAAGTTTCTACCAGTGGAATTGGAGGCGGTATCAGGCACAGAGCAGATGTTGGCAGCTTCCTCGCTCCATGGAAATAAGGAAGTAGGAAACCCGTTTTGACAAACAGTCCCACATAAATCTTAGCCTGACGTTTCTTGCCTGTGTCCGATTCCGTGTGATCTCTGCAAAGGGTAAGCTGAACTCTGCTTCATTGACGGAGCCCGGTGCTATTAGCTATCCCTGTCTTTATGGCAGAGCTGCTTTGGGTGAAAAAAGAAAAGCAGTACGGCCCCAGGAGAGAGAAAGAAATCAGAACATAAATGTAGGTATCAAAGCAGAAAAATGCAGAGAGCAGCAGTAGCCCAGGGTATGTTGGAGAAGAAAACAAACTCTTATCACAGTAAGAGCAGAGGACGCCATCCCGCTGAAGGGAGGAGGCAAGGAGGACAGCTGACATCCTGCAGAGAGGGAATCTAAGGTCTGAGGGAGGGAAGGAGAGCACAAACCCAAAGGCATGGCATTGGGAAAGGATTCAGCCCTTAAAGACACAGCTTCACTGAACGCCACTGCTGACAGGCAGCTGGAGCCAGCCAGCCAAACAAGCTGTTTGCAAGCATGAGGCCAAGTGTGTGACCGTGGGTATTTTTTAAATGGTGTGGTGTACAGGCTCCTTGTCCTCCACCGAGTCCCAGGAGAAAGTGAGAGCCTAAACACTCACCTGGAATCTAGTTGGATGAAAATGAATTATTAAAAGAAGTGGAGATTTATTGCCTTTGAAAAATTTATTAACAGGACAAGGAGAACAACTTTCTGGGTGAGCAATGTCAGCAGGCAGGGGCAAGAAAGGGAGTTTTGCCTTTGAAGGTGGTGGGCTTAAGGGAGAAGCTGTCTCTGACCATGCAGGGGGTCAATAGCACACCAGCTGCCAGCCAGTGCCCAGTCCCTTTTGGCAGACGCCTGGCATCCGAAGGATGATGCAGAGGAACCAAGCAGAAATACTAAGGACACTTCTCTTTTCAGTGTAGAAACCTCACGAGTGATGGGAACTTTGGCTAAGCCCCTTGAAAGCCAGGGAAGTGTATTTTCTCTGCTTTTTGATGGAGCAATTGCCCATCCGCCCCCAGGCACTGGATTTCCAAGATGTCTCTTTTTTCATAGCCAGGAATCAAGAAGCGTGCTCTGACCTCTAGCAGAGGAGGAGTGACGCCGTGGGGATGAGGGAAGGAGGAACGATCCAAGAGAGGATTCCCAGCAGTGAGTCAGAGGGGCAAGAGACTGAGATGGAACTGGTAAAAATAGTTCGGGGAAGAGGGACAGGTCCTAAAAGAAAACAGTCTTTGTGCGAAGAGGATAAAATAAAAGCAGAAAGGGCTGAAGCAGCACTACAGAGATAGAGCTGAAACTGAAGACCAGGAAGAAAAGGCAGAAGGAGAATACAAAGAGAGGATCCTGCCAATCATTACACTTTATGTAACATTTTAACACCAGGGCTTATTGGAGAGATTGCTTTTTCTAGTAATCTGTGAGCGTTGCCTGTGCTGGCAGGTGGGGGTGAAGACACTTTCCCTCCCGACTGTATTATAACGCCAGAAATAAGTACAATTTTTCTCTGGAAAAGCTGCCGATTACGTTCCTCATGTCAGAATGGGGATACGTGAGGAAGAAAAGCTAAAGAAAAGACTGTCCCCATGTGCAGATACACACAGCACACATAGGCCCCTCCACCCTCTCACAGCTTACCTATGGCTGGGTAGGAGATGGAAAATTACCAGTGTAACCTTCAGAAAGCTGATTGCAAGAACTTCTTCCCATTAATGCTGCTAGCGGGACTGTGATTGCATCGTTTAAGATAGCCACAATCGGCCAACAAGCAAAAGTGAACTGTACGTGCACTCTGTGTAAAAATATTTTGCTTCGCTTGCTGTCTGAAATTTTGATCTTGGTTACAGAGGTGTTGAAGACAGCCCAGTGGTTTAGGAACTTGCCCTGTCTGATGATCAAAATTCACCCGTCAGTGTTCAGTCGCCCGACATGAGACTGACCATGTGAGGATGCCTGCAGTGCTTGCTCACAGGTGGAGTGGTAGGCCTGTTCCGTGTCACAAGCACGGCCGGAAACATATGTTTGGAACCAGCCCGCTAGCCAAGGGCATTTGTGTACATCTCCCCATCACAAACTCTCAGGTGGATTACATGGCAAGGTACAAATGCACAAATAACACATTTCCTAAAAGGTAACCACTTTGTCCACCTCATAGTAGTCACACTCCCTTAAGTGTTTTCTGGTGAATCCACCTCATGGTGGAGATGGCAAGGAGTAAAAATTCCTACTTGCGTCTCTACCCTGTGAAATACCACAAGATAGCTACTACTCTGAAAATGTGGATTCCTCCCTTCAGTGCCCAGACCTATGAAAATGAATGTAGCCATTTGTCTTGTCACTTCCCCCTCCTTCTCCAGGGGATCTGTCACACCAGCAAATTACAATTACAATGGAAGGGATGAAACTGGACAGGCTCTTGGACTTCCCACAGATTCATCCCTGCTCCTCACCTGCTGTTCATCTCTGATCATCCGCTTCTGTACAGGAAGGGAGAGAGAGGACCCTGCTCTGCCTACGTCTTATATTTTCTTTTGAACTTTTATTTTTCCTGTCTGTGGTTGAACATCCTTGCACGCACGTAACATTTCATTCATGTGCGTAACAGTGACGCTGGCCACACCACTCTCAATGCAACAGAAGCAATTTGCTCATGTTGATTTACTGTAATGGCTGCTGTCTTTTCTTGACCAAGATGTGAACTTTTGCTTTCTTAACTGAAATGCACAAAGTAATGCATAACGACGTTACTACAGCTCAGAGCTGTGTCCCAGTCCAGAGGAAGACATATTGGAGCTCTGATAAAAGCTGCAAGGGAAGTCTCCCTCTGATCCCCAGGGCTGTGGTTTACAAACCAGATGGTAACTTTTGTCTGTGGATGGCCTTTAACCACACTAAGACACATATTTGCAGAAGACCTGGCCTGCTGATAGAGACTCCGTATTTGCAAACAAACAAGCTCCCCAAGAAAAAAACAAATTTCCTTTTTAAAGAGTGTTTCACTGGAAACAATACCAAAACCAAGTCCAGCCCGTATAAACCATTATATTCAAAACCCAAGTAAACTATCTCCCCACTCCCCATATCTTGAAAATCCCATTATCTTGGGAACAAAGACTAACAGAGACCGAGCTCTTTGTCAGAGCTGTCCTCTTAGCGCTAAGTCATGCGGTGTCTGCATCGGGGTGCTTTGTAGGTAAGCGATTACTGCTGTTCTCTACTGGCGCTTCTACTCTGAATGTAGACGTAGCTGCAAAGCTGGCTAGATAAAACCACAAAACCAGCCCTGCCAAAGAGCAACCCAGGTAGCTTCAGCAGGCATCAAACTAACTGTGACTAGTTAGCTTGATGAGAACATGCCTGCGTGAGGCAGGATCACGCCAACACTCTCTCACAACTGGCATGGCTGTGGTGGTGGATGCACTCGGAGCAGAGCTATCTCCTTGTAAGAACTCCCACGTGTTGTATTATCCCTTGCAATGGTGCGTACAAATACTTATCTGTAAAGTAAGTTAAAACAAGAAATTTTGTGGTAATTGCTGGACACTTGACCTGAGAAAAGAGAATGGATTTTTTCACCGCATTGAAAAAAATAGGACAAGCCGCTAACTTGTCGATATTTTTATTATGCTAGTTAACATACCTCAGACAGGTACACAACAAAGCCAAGCAATTGTGGAGTGTGTTTGAGCTGAGAAAGGAAAAAGGAAAAAAAAAGAAAAAGTTCTCTAAAGGAAAGTTCAGATCCATTTCAAAGCACTTTAGCTCTAAAAACACCAAAGGAGTTTTATCAAACTTCCCAGAAAAAAACTTTCCTCTGAGAGGAAATAGGGCAAGTGAGATTTCAAAGGGAGAGATTTTTCTTCCTGGGGTGCAGAGATGATGACTGAAAAAACTCCAATGCTAAGCCTCCTGAGCGTGCATTTGTCCTGAGTTGTACGTAGCACGGCTACTGTCAGACTGTAATTAAGACGAGAATATGTACTAGGTACACTGAGTAAAGTTCTGGATTAATCTTGGATAGAGTTGAGACCCTAGATTCACTCAAGTAGCTGAGTTACCACAAAGCACTCATTCACCAACCCTTAAAAAGAGTGTAGCCTTTTAAATTTTTTTATTTTTTATTATTTAATTCCTCCACTAATTAACAGCAGGTAGTGAATAGGAAAGTGTTTATCCTCCCCCCTTCAGCTCACTACCCTGCTGTGTTATGACAGATGGAATGTTAATTAACATGACCTGGCACATAATATTTAATTCAAGACAGAGTATCATGGAAACATCTGACTGCCTCAGGGCTGGTCATCTACCAGGTACGCCCTGAAAAATCCCTCCCGTGTGCTGTCCTAGGGGCACTAATGGCTTTTAGTTGAGCTCATCCAGAAACAGGCTCAATGCTGTGCCTACACTAGGTTTTCTGGCTCCTTTTGCCCTCGCTGCTGCTCTCCTGGCGATGGGGTGCAGGTTTGCTGCCCGGCTTCACCTGCTGCCGCTCCTTGGCCCCTGCAAACCAAGCAGATCTGGCTTGTGGGACTGCCTGAGGGCTCTGGAGGGGCTGGAGCAGCACGCTGAGGGGAAGGGTCTCCTCAGGGAGGAGAGGTTTGCGGAGCTGCCTGAAGGCAGTCAGTCACTGGGTGACCTCCTGGTTCAACAGCCAAACGAGACACGTGTCCCTGCTCCACGGTCCGTGTGCCTGGCCTCCTCCTCCCTCATGCAGGCCTGGCACACCTCCTCCTTCATGTTTCACAGAACACCACACCACACTGGGCACACCAGCGTGCCCAGTATACCCAGTGTGCCCAGCTGCAGTCAGCTCGGGGCTGGAGGCCATCTGACCTCAAGCCTGCCATGATAGGACTGGGGCGAGGGATGGTGGCATCTGTGGTGTGCAGCGGGCATGGGGCTGCGCGGCAGGACGGAGATGCCTTCTCCGGGGCAAGCAGAGCTGATGTTGTAAGGGGTCAAGTTGATGGGACAAAAATGTGTGTTTTTATGTACTCGGGTGACAGCCCTGTCGCATAGACTTCAGTGCCCCGTGGCGCTGCCTGTTGCGCTGTGGGACCAGCCTGCTCTCCCTTGCGCAGACAGAGCCAGCGCGTGCCTACCGCCATCTCCTCAGACAGAAACCGCAGGCAGTATTTAACGAGAAACCACACTGAGTACGACTTACGAAGCCTCAGACCGACGCCAATACATCCACGTGGTCACAGAGCGAAACAACAAACAAACAAACACACACACACACACAAACGTTCAGTGGAGGCTTTTTAAAGGTCTGTGTTGCCACAGAAGGACTTGAAAGGGGATTTGACTGAAAACTAGCCTTGAAGAAAAGCACCTGACTCCTCTGTTCTCACTGGGTTGGCTCCAGCCAAGAGAAGGCAAGGAGGAAGCAAGCGCTGAATTACAGGTTAGGGTATTATTTTTGCAGTAATTGGCGCATGGTTATAAACACAAGTAAAAGAAGAAACCTGTTCCCTGCACCTGATGCGGGCACCAGGACGACAGCTGCTTGGGAACGGAGAGGTGCTGAGCCCCCACACGTCCCCCCACCCCCTCTGCAGGGCGACAGGCGGAGCTCAGTGGGAGCAGGGAGTACACAGAGCCCTGCACGCCAAGCAATTTTTATACGGGAGTCACAATGTGAGCGCTTCAGTGCGAGACGCTGAGTCTGAGCAACTCAGCTGGGATTTTAAGTTGAGGGTATTCCTTTAAAATAACACTATACAATCACAGATACAGGAATATACTGACACGGTGAAGAAGCTTCGCAAAGCTTCCCCCAGCCCTGTAAGTGAAAGATCAGACTTTCTGTTATCTTTGAAAGCACTGATTTAGCAGATGAGCAAGTAGATGCTATCTCTTAAGAGATTTGGGCCAGTCATTTCTAATAATTTTTACAAATATAAGCAGTATTGTGCATGTGAACACACATGCGCACACAAACACAAGTTTTGAAATGTAGGAATCAAAAAACTCTGTCTGCAAAAAACGATATAGTTTTGTTGCCAGGAGCAGCCCTTCTGACCACAGATATCTAAAAGACAGAGTGGTCTTTGGGTACTATTTAGTTCCAAAGGGGCTATAAAAGGCAGATGGTCTCATTAGAAACAATTTATGCATATATATTTCTAGGAGTTGAACACTGCCAGAATTGGTTTAGCTCTTTCACCATACTGAGGAAAATATCACCACTTGCAAATGTTTCCAGTTTGCAAAATAATGACCTATCCAAAGTAGCTAAGCAACTAATTACTCAAATACTAGAAGGTTATATGCCAATATTATCACATTGTTGGTCTCCTGGGCAAACAACTTCACATTCCTCAAACTGCCATATAGTGTCATTAGGCTGTGCAGAAAAGTCCTTTCTTAACAGTACAGCAGCAGCCCCAGCGCCCCTGTGCTTATGCCATCATTTCAACTATTATTTCCAATCTCCAAGTCAAATCACTTATTAATTAGAGAGGCAACTCTAGCAAACCCAATTACCCGCAGGCAGTTTCTTCCCAGATGTGAAGCCCTTCTTGGAGATGGACCATGATCCCAGTTGCTGGGAAATGTTTGTGATTTTTCTCTCCTACATAATCAACCTTTACACTCAGCCATGGCAATACCTCTCCTAGCCCCTGCCCGTGACATGTCTGCTGGATGCATTCCTCCCTCAAGCTCCAAATCCTAGAGAATTCAGCCTATACAGCCTCAGGATGTGTGGAGACAGCCATGTGCAGGCATGTGTACTTTTAAGGCCTGTACGCAATGTCTTTGAACATTTCTTGGGGGCAGAGCAGGCAGAGCACAAAGAAAGCAATGATGAATTGTGTAGAGAAGTGGGGTTGACTCAGGAAATGGCAAAAGACAGCAGCTCGGAGACTTGGTTTTTGGATTCACTTAAAACAAACAAATACTTTTGATGATGGATTTTTCATCGAGAACGCAGAGAGAAGCCCTGTTTCATCAGGGAGAGAGCATTTGTGGAAGATATGCAGGAACTGTGTGGAACATGGGGTTTGTGCGCCTTTGTCTCTGCTTTTTAGGATGGTGTGAAGATAGCGTGCATAGCAACAAACACAAACCGTTCTCCCCTGTACATTAGTCGTTAGAGGAGCCATCACACATGTTTAACAAGCGCACTCCGCATGCAAAGACTCCTTTTGTGGGACTCGTGCATTTGAGTTATATGGTGGTGTTGGAAGAGTGGATATGGTGCCTATAGCCAGCCTATGATGTGTCTCATGCTGCGTGTAGGGTGCCCAAGACTGAGAGACTTTTTTGGCAAATATCAGGTCTGTCCTTCAGAATAGTTGAGGAACTAGTAAGTACTTGAGGTTGCATATGGGATATGGGAATGAAGAAAGAGAACAGGTATGGGGATTAGGAGGATGCGCCTGTTTTCCTCAGATAACTTTCTGATGATAATATGTCTTCAGCGTGGCTGCATTCCAGTTCAGACACTCCCTTGGGAGATGGTCACTGGCACTAATTACGCCCATACAGTACAGAAGTGTCCTCAAGACATGAAACTATAGAAAAATCTGCGTCAGCATGAGTGGCTGCAAATTATGTTCTAGCGTCCTGAAAATAGCCTTGCTTTTGGCAGGGGTTTGTGTGGCACCCATCCTCACACCATCCAACAGCCTCAGTTTGTAATATATGGCTATACCACACCAGCACTGTAATAAAATACTTTGCCATCACCTTCTCTCCCATGCACGCTTCAAGTCCTGTCCCAGTCATTTTCTGCTCACCCTGCTGCTGTGGGCCTGCAGCCTCTCTTGTAAAGGAGCCAGGATTACCCAACTGAGGCCACGTGCCTTTATTCTTCTCACCTTGCCCTGAGAGACAGGGTGATGCTATTTTACAGTCTGTGAACTCAAGCACAGAGGCTACTGGCCATATTCTAGGATATTTACGCATCAGTGTCACATGGAAAATCTGCAGCAAACAGGGACTCGAATCCATATCTCTTAAATCCAAGGTTAGTAGATTAATCATTTCCTTTCAGCCATCTGTCCAACAGCAAAGTATTTCTGAATTTGTATTGGACTTCTCCAGGAGGAATTAACCACTGACTTACTTTTACCTCACAGGTGATGTAAAAATTAAGAAAAAAAAAAAAA
>WHYT01016575.1:138343-189681 GCA_009806455.1 Tetrax tetrax | reverse complement strand
TGAAAAATTAAGAAAAAAAAAAAAAGAAAAAAAAAGAAAAAAAGAAGAAAGTACTTAATTACATCATAGAGAGATATATACATATAGCTTAAGCTCTTGACTTCATCTGACTTCTCCAGGACTGATCCTCAATTTGCCGATAGTTGTATTTGCTAGAAGAAAACAAATGTACGGCACAACTGAAAATAAGTAACTAACTTACGAAGAAGTTACCCTCACCAAACAATACAGAAAAATACAGGAAAAAAGGGATTTAAGTTGAAGCAAGCTCTCCTATGTGTTTATGAGTCAGCCTACAGATTTCTGGGGGCAATTTCCAATTGTACAGCGCCATTGAATACGCGCAGCATAAAGCACCCAGTATATCTTTATGTACTGGTTCGTGCTCTCACCCATGTGAGGTGATCCCCATAGCAACATACTGCCACAGCAATACAGAGCCTCTAAAGGTCAGCCTAGAAAACAACAATAGTATTTCACAAAATCTCTAAAACAAATACTATTTTATTTCAGCGACATGAAAATTAAACACTCTCTAAATTCTATCAGACCAAGGACATTCAGGCCTCCTTTCAAAGCACGACAAGGAAAGCTTGCTGGCCTTTACGTACTACTTTCTGTACTGTTTCACCTGATAGACACAACCTGCCAGTGAAATTTCTGAAAAAGAGAATTGGACAGAGCATAACTCGGTCCTTCTTGCATAGGAGTAGAAGCTGCAGGTCTAACTTTTACAGCCTATCATACCTGACGAAATAAAAGATGTATGCAGAAGAGCTTCACCTACAGCTCTGCACGCAGTTACTGCGTATCCACAGGGAGGCCAGCATGGCAACCACAAAATGCAACCATACTGATCCTTTCTCACACTGAGCGCATCAAGGAAGACAAAAAAATCCTTACTTAAAATTGAGAAACCATCTAAGTAGCATTTATTCCAACAACTATAAAACAATGCCATTTACAGAAAGTTCATACCTCTTTTAGCAGCTGTGCCAAGGGGGCTTTTTAGCTATTAATGAACTGTCAGTCATTGCAGCTCAGATATCTGAATGATTGGGAAGGCACAGGTGTAGGCACAGTACAAACTCCCCTCACATAATGGCTGTGTCTTAGGACTTGTGAACACAAACTTTCAACCTTTCATTCACAGAAGAAACCTGTCCTGACATCTTTGACCCATGATCAATCATTCGTACGCTTCACAGAGCTGCCCTCCCCTTCAGAACTGTCCTCTGTTGCTGTGGCTTGTTGGGGTAGGGAAAGTCAGGAGCAAAGAGCTTTGGGAAGACCAGCTGTACTGTGTAGCATCTCTTGGTGTTAGCCTCATCAAACTAATCAGCTGTAGGCATCTAAGGAGAGAGCTTCTGAAAGCCGGCGTTCTTGGTTCTTGGAAAGCGAGCGCTCTGGAGGGAGAGATCACTGCTCTGCAGTGCTCCTGGAGATGGGAAGATTCGCACACCTATCGATTTTGCACTGGAAGGTTACCTCCAGAAAGGTCTCCTTTCCCTGTTCTTTCTGCTCCTGTCAGATCTGTCTCTGTTAAATCAACATTACTGGATCAGGACATGAGCTACAGCCAGAGGCAGGGGCAGCCAAATCAGGTTAGGACAATGCAAAATCACATCTCAAACAAAAAAAAAACCCCAAAAACATAAAAAAAAAAACAAAAAAACAACTCCCAGAGAGAGAGAAAGAAAGGAAACCCTCTGCATTTCAGTGCTTTGAGCACAAAGTATTCAAGAAGAAGATTATTTTCATTTTCTTCAGTCCTTGTATTCTACTTGGGTGTGCAGGGGCTGTGAAAACTCTAAAACCAGACATTGGGACTCCCCCTGGTTAGGACACTATAGCCCATGTTGCTCTTCTTTACTTCTCCACCACCACAAGCCCCAGGAGTGCTACAGGACTGAGGAGTTTCTGCAGGGCAAATTGCAAGGTGCCTGAGGAGTGAAAGCTCCCTTTGTACTGGAGCAATTGATTTTTGTCAGAGGGCTCTGCAGTTCCTTACTGCAGGCTGGGATCAGAAGGGCGCAAACCCCGCTTTGTTCCTTCCTTCACTTAACTGTGTGTCCTTTTCTGCCACTCCCAAAGTCAGAGAAGAGAATTTTGGCCCAGGCCTTTGCAGAAGATAAAGTCTAAATGTCAGGTGTCTCCCTAGGCAAGCAGCAAACACTCCTTTCACCACAGAGCACTAGAGGATGAAAAATTAAATCCAAAAGAAAGCATGAGCCATCCATATATCACTCCCTAGGTTTCGCAGTACTAACCTCTCACCAGTGCAACAAACATCCTGTGCTCAACCTGAGAAACAGTCAAAACACTAAAACGTTTAAAAGGCAATAAACCAGGTCAAGGAAAACAACCTTGACCACAGCAGGTCACTTGTAAAGAAGTGACCTGACCTTGTGACAAAGAAAAAGGTATGAAGTGGGGTGAAACTTCACCGAAGGCACTACCCATGACCAGAGACTGGAGATGGAAAGCAGGGAAAACTAAGGCAGAGCTGATTATGCCACCAGTGTGACAGAGAGAAAAAAATGTGTTTTTTTTTTTGTTTGTTTTTTTTTTTTTAGTGTCCAAAGTGCAGGAAGGCATAAAGCAGCCTGCTGCAGTGTTAAGAATGATAAGAGATTTTTGAAAGTAAATTCATGTAGTAAGGAGAGAAGAGAATAGTCCTGCATAATGCCATCATCTCTAGTACTTACTAGTTGTTGTGTCTTCTTGCTTACTTAGGATATATTCTGTTTGGTGTGAGGGTCAGCTCTTGATCTGTTTTCATTCAGCATCACACACAATGGGATCCTGGTGTATGTTTTGCTGCAGAAATAGAAATAAATATTACAAAGGTTTTCTACTAATTCATGAAATACAAGTGGGCAAGTGAATAAGATGAATAAAGTCCTAAGCAGTCTGAGTCTCCATTCTGGGAAGATTGCATCTACCTCTCATGATATTTTAAGGGATTTTTTTCTTGATCTGGCAACCAGAATGTAACTTGCCCTGCCAGTAGAGCACTATCAACTTGGATACCGTGAAAATCCATATGGGGTGTGTGGATGCACCCATGAAGCCTGAGTTGCACAGAGAGTTTGGGAAGTCACTCCTGTGGAAGTGTAGTGGCTACATTTGGGGTACTTATAGATAGTATATCTGTAAGGTATACGGGTATAGAGGTAGGTAGGGAGTGCTTGGGAGATACGCAGTTACAGCCATGAAGCCAGTACTTGTGTGTTTGCATACATGGAGCAAGACTGGTGGAGAGATGTATTTGATTCGGAGCATTTGTTTCTGCCATAGAGTTTGTCCGTTACAGCAGCGCCTGAGAACAGCCTGGATGGTAAGTACCAGTGCGGTATGGGCAAGTGGCAAGCACAGACGAGGGGCTTGTGATACAGTGTATAATGGAGCTGGGGTGTGACTGAGGTGAACGCCATTGCAAGAGTGGTAACAACATTTCCTAAAAGGTAACACGCTGGCTCATGACTGGGTTTTTAGACTTCCCTCCCGTAGTGGTCTGATCACACCACCTTGCTGTCTTTCCACTCACTCTCCTGCCTGTAAAAGATGGATCATGTGTATCTCTGCTTTTAGTGCTTGTGGATCTACAGATGTGTGCACGCTTCAGCTGTGTGTGTGGCTACATTCAGGAGCAAAGGGGTATATGTAGGGTGTGGAGCAGGTCTGGTCCGCAAAGGAGGCCAAAAGAGAGGGAACTCTCTGCATGGCGTGAGGTGCTGTCTTTGGCAGTGTGTAACTGATGGGTATGTCTTGCTTGGAGAGGGTTCAGAGGAGGGCCATGAAGATGATCAGAGGGCTGGAGCACCTCTCCTATGAGGACAGGCTGAGAGAGTTTGGGCTGTTCAGCCTGGAGAAGAGGAAGCTCCGGGGAGACCTGATAGCGGTCTTCCAGTATCTCAAGGGGACCTGCAGGAAAGATGGGGAGAAACTCTTCAGTAGGGCCTGTTGCAATAGGACAAGGGGCAATGGTTTTAAAATACAAGGAGGTAGATTCAGATTAGACATTAGGAAAAAATTTTTTACAGTGAGGGTGGTTGAACCCTGGCACAAGTTGCCCAGAGAGGTGGTGGATGCCCCATCCCTGGAAACGTTCAAGGCCAGGTTGGACGGGGCTCTGAGCAACCTGATCTGGTTGGAGATGTCCCTGCTCCTTGCAGGGGGGTTGGACTAGACAATCTTTAAAGGCACCTTCCAACCCTAACCATTCTATGATTCTGTGATTCTATATTGTGGTGAGGCTTGCAGAAGCTGGCCCTCGTGTGAAGGGTTGCCCGAGCCCTGTGTGTGAGAGGTCATGTGCGAGGGCAGAAGGGCACAGGGGAGGCTGCAGAGGGGCTGTGGGTGAGGGAAGAGGTGTGCAGAGGTGGGGCTGCTGGGCCCTGTGGGCAGGTGGGGTGCACCCATGGGAACAAGATGTGATGGGGTGCGTGGAAGTGTGTATAACCCTGACTCCGTGTGTGTGTGTGTGTGTGTACCGGCAGCAGGGAAAGGCACTTGGGAAGGGCTGATTCTGGAGGAGTTGCTGGGGGCTGGCTGGAGAAGGAACTGTGGAGAACCAGAGGGTGTGAGGCTATGGGGGGGCTCTTTGGGGAGGCAGGGGAGCAGCACTGCCAGGGTAAGCAGTGGCACAGGCAGAGCATGGGGAGCAGGGCAGCCTAAGTAGTGCCCGGGCAGGGCAGGCAGTGAGGCACCGTGGGCAGCAGTGTGGCACGGGCAGGCCAGGCAGGCTGTGGGTGGCAGAGGCAGGGCGCAGGCAGGCCAAGCAGCGGGTCAGCGCAGGCAAGACGCAGGCTGGTCCAGGCTGCACTGAGCCCCACCACCGTGCTTACGGCAGCAGAGGCGGCAGCACGGCAGTGGGCAATGAGCCTGTCGGCCGCCCTGCCCAAAGCTGCTTGGGCAGGGTTGGGCTGCCTGCGGGGGCACTGCCCTGCCTGGGAGCAGTTGTGTGGCTCAGCCCTGTTTGGAGAGGCACCATGCCAAGAAGGGGTGGCCATGCCCTGTGCCACGCATCGCTGCAATACTTGGCAGTGCTGTAATTGCCACCTCTGGAGGCTGTGTCCCATCTTTGGCAGGAGTAAAGGAGTCTTGGCAAGCCAAGGAGAGTAGTCACTGTTATGCATCTAGGAATACAAGCCTCATCTTCACATCGCGTGCATTAATCCTCAGAGCCGTCGTCATTAAGTGCCGTTCCCCTTTCGTAAAGGGGAACTGGAAGCTTGGAAAGACTGAATGATTTGTTCAAACTGTTGGGCAAAGCTGAGAATGGAACCTAAATCTTTGAGGGCCTCCTGCTGTGCTTTAACCACAAAATGAATCCATCCCTTCCCGATATGCTTGTGCAATCCATTGTTTTCAAATTATGTCCTTACGAGGTTGCACAGATGTTGCTGGGGGTTGCATTAGACCTCTAGAATGATCATTAATGGGGAAGATGTGGAGGAAGGACAGAACGCAACTTAGGTCTCCAAGTTGCAATGTGTTTGCAGGAGTGTGAAGTGGAATCATATAAACGCTCCAAGTGCTAGACCCTTTTTCCCCTAGGAGGAAACTAAGGCATAGAGAAGCCCAGTATGATTTTAACTCATACTGAAAATCTGTGTCAGAGACTAATGCAAAACCTACTGATGCTGATGTTCAGTCATACATCACAAGCCCACCTTCTTCTCCAGGTAGTTTACTCTCTGTAAAAAGACACAGTCCATTTATCTGACACACAAGAGTGTTCCCCACAGCTACACATTGACTGTTCCTCACCATCCACAAGCTCATTGGGAGGTTCCACTGGGAAAGTGGTGTCAGCATAAGGATGCTTTGCCTGGTTATTATGTCTTTCTCCACTGACTTTCCCCCTTTAGGTGGACATTAACTCATCATGAACAATATTGTATGTTCTCTCCCACCAAAAGAAAGGAGAAAGGAGGGATAAAGAAAACAGGAGAAAAACGAACGCTTATGTAATAAAACAAATAGAAAAAGGGACTGGGCGAGGGTGAAGACATCCATCCTATAAGAATAAGAAGTTAGCTACAGGGGGATGCTGAGCAGATGACTTGTGTCAGCACTGTCATTCTCTAAAGAGGCTGAAGGGTCTGTAAGTTACCCAGTGGTGCAAGTGCTGTGAGCTGCTGGAGACACGAGTAGCAAGAGAATAGATGTGGACCTCCATAAAAATTTCTTCTGCTGGTGTTGTGGATGGCCTCCACTTGACTTAGTGGAGGATAGGGAGGAGACCCTGCAACTGTTTATGCTTGAGGTGGGAATACTCCTCCTTTCTCCTCATCAGTGTTACTTGCTCTTAGGTTTGTGGCTTTTCTTGGGCAGTAGCACAGCAGAACACTCCTCTGAGGAGTACTGACTTTCCCCAGCAGCTTGCTCAACTGTGGTGGGAAGGGATGATCTTGAACTTCTCCTTGTCAGAAGCAGCGTTCCTGGCCATCTGTGAACCTCAGCCAAATTTCAGCAAGGCACTCAGGGCTGCTGAATCTTGACTTGCTCAAAGTAGCTGCTCTTGCAGATCAATGACCCTGTGGCTATGACAAACTGCAGCCCAGCCCAGGAAGAACAAACTTAGCCTCAAGCCTTGTTTTGCTGCTCTGCTTTCCGTGGCCCCACATGGTTGCTCACACTTCCCTGCTGCCGCTGCCTGCGTAGGGAAACTGAGACCAGGGACTGGCTTGAAAGGACAGGCCCCCTTGGCCTGACCTGCTCCAATAGCCATTTTGTGTTCTTACATGCAATATTAAAGCAGTGGTACCAGATCTTTTGCAAACACTTCTTCTACGCTTGACAGTTTTTGACCCATAGTTTCCAAGGCAGAGAAAGCAATTGTAGTCTCTCTTTTGCCATTACCACCCATCTGGTATAGTTATTTCCAGTGTCACGGTACTTGAGCACTATGGACGCCCTCCTCTTCAGATAGCATTTGTGACTTGTCTTCTTTCAGGCAACACCTGAACAAGAGAATGGAAAGAGAAAAGATCAAAACATTATTTAGTGCGTTAAGTTTTGTGGAAAAGTGGGAAGACCAGCTCCAAACCCTATGCTTTCTGTAGTCCGTTTTGTTTTTTACTTCAAGGCCTGTTTGAAATCCTCCCACAGAAAGATATATCTCTCAAGGAACTCCAGTATCTTGAACAGGGAGAAAAACCTTGGTGTTTCCCATTCCCTACTCCACCTTCTGTCAGTAAAACCTGTGGGTACCGAGCAGTAATCAGAGAGGTTTTTCTTTGGGGTAGTGAGTGCACAAAGCACACAAGATCAGAAAGCTTTCTTAATGTTGAATTTGAAGTTTGGCTTTGTGGTAAATTAAAAGAGAGCTGCCACCCAAAGAAAAATGGATAAAGAAACCAGCATTTGTCTAGTGTGTTGGTCTTTACAACTCATGAGTTCAACACTAATGAGTTATGGGTTGGCCCATGAAAACATAATGTGTAAATTAGGAATTTAATGATGTGTAAGATTAAAAGCTGTGCGGGGTTGCATTTATTTAAGGCTGCCATCTTGTGTTCAAAGAGGAATTACTTTATCAGACAATGTCCCTTTCACTAGGTTTAAATTGATTCCGTTATGCGTGTTATGGAGGGTACGCAAGTGCCCGAGACTGCCAGCTGACAATATTTCCCACTAAATGCCCTTTCTGTAGCTCTGTTTGCAGCTTCATAATAGCAAACATACCATGCAAGCCATAATGACTTCATCTTAACTTCCAGAAATAAATAAGTGCAGATTTCCCTCCCCACATCCCTCTCCATAAATTCAGTTGCAGGAAAGCTGGGATTCAAGAGAAGAGACGTAAAACCTTAAGTCCTTATTGCTTCTCTATTTGACTTGCTTTCCTGAAACTTCACTGCTAAGTCTTCTACACCCACCCAAAACCTCTTCCCTTTCAAAAAAAAAAGAAAACAACCCCAAAAAAGTCTCCCAAAACCAAACCATATTAACCAATGAGGAGGACCTTTACACGTCCATTTTCACTGCGATGTGTGTAGTTAACTTCTAGCTGCTTGTTGGATGGCGTCATGGTAGTATTTTGCAAACCAGGAATCCTAGTTCTCAAGTCATGTTCTGCTGACGTTGACAACCGACATGAGCTCTTTTAGGGGCTTGACACTGATCCAAGCATGCATGCTTGAGCTTCCTGTGATGGCCAAGGGACACTCTGTGGGAAGGGCTTGGTCTATTTTGTACATCCTGATCAGCACAGTTTAAAGTTGCATAACTCCTTCTTGATGAAGCAAAGAAAAAGAAAGATGAAGGCTGAGCGCCCTGCTTGTCTGCAGAGCCTTGATGGAGAACAACACTGGTCTTATTTGGTTCATGTATGTAGCAAAGTTTTAAAATAAAACCCAAATCAACTAAGGTGTTTAAGGTGTTCAGACATCTAGTTAGGTATGCTGAGAGGCCCATGTTCCCCGCTTAGCTACTTCCTGAGCTTGTGGGCAAGTTCCACCCATCATCCATTGGTTAAAGCGACAGATGGAAAACCTGTTTTCAGAGCCTCACCCTGCCTAATTTGGGCAGATCTAAGCACTTCTCCTAGCAAAGTGGCCTGACCATCAAGCTATTGACTATCCCAATCAGAGCCCATCAGGACTGTAGAGACTGATGACATAACAGAGCTAAGATGGTGGCTAACTTCGTGATCTTGTGGCTAGGACATACCTCTGAGCTACAGCAGAACAAGATACCAGTCTCTACTCCAAGGAAACATGATGTGAAACAGCAGCATTAGGAGAGACTGCACCCATAGAGGTTCACGTCTGGGCCAAGTGGAGTTCTGTGACAAGCGTCTCCCCTACCAACGAGTGTCCTGAACCCATGGCTGTTGAGGAAAATATGATAGGTGGTTAATAGCAAGGCAATGGAGTGGAGCAGTAAGTCTCTAGAGAAAATAAGCTTCTGTTGCCAGTCTGAAGTTGGGAGGTTGACTCTGTACAAGAGATGTGGTTTAAGCCTTACCCCTTTCATTAGCATGTCCTTCTGAGTAGTGGAGGGGACTTCATATTTAGCATTTGAGCTACCATGGATGCCTTTTTGAAGCCATGTATGTTTTTAAAGTTAGGTTCAGATAAGACAAGCTTGAATCTATCTATATTTGCAGCTGATCAGATACGGACGACCCCACTCTGAAGCTGTCCCTATATTTGTGTGCCATGCTTGTGTACAATTTACTCCTCACTGCATATTTATAAAAGCCATTACATTACAAAAGCAGAACAGTATAGCTTTTCATACTTTACTTGTCTTCTTTAACTGGAATAGAGACCACGCCTTACTATCTGTCTATACGGTGCTTAGCATTGAGTTGCTCAGAGTCTCAGGGGCAAGTTCAACAGAAATATTAGCAATAAAGATATCTGTCAACATGCTAACAGGACATAGTTCATATTCCTGCTTTCAGTCTTGTTTCCTAGGGACACAAAAGTTAGACACACACACTGTTTATCTGTTAGTCCCCAACTATAAGCTTTTGAGCTCCACTGGCTAGTATGGAGTCAAATTTGGCAGAGGACAATGGTGACGGCAGTACTTGGGGGAGAAAGCCACCAATTAGTACTCCCACCAAAGAAAAGCTGGGGAGAAGATGTCACCCATGCTGTTTGGCATCTGACAGCTCCTCGGTCCAAATCTACATATTTCTGGTTGAATCACAGCATGTGCTGTCTCTTGCCAAGCTGAAAGGTTGCAGAAGTGGTGTGAGGGCATATGCGCGCATGGTAGGAGTCACACAGGACAGGAGGAGGGTGCTGTGGAGATGAAAAGATGACCTAGTTTGGATGTTTAAGGAACATGGAAGAGATCTGAAGCTGTGGCAAGCTGGAGACTACGGGCTTGGGAAGGATTTGGGGTGCTAGAGTGGAAATTTCATAGTGAGATAAAGTTTCAAGTGTCATAGGGAGGAAGTTTTGGGGTGTACAACTCAAATTTGCAGGGTTTCATTAGTTCCCCTGCATATAGAGCAAACCACATGTGACGGATGTACTTAGTTTGTAGTTTTAAATGTCGAGAGAATTTTTTTAAAAAGTTTGCTGTTCTGTCTGTAATGGAGTGGCTGTTGTTTTATGGAAGTTCTTATGAGGGAGAGAATTGCTCCAGAAAGCTCAGAGTAATATTGTTTATTACCTGCACTACAGGAGTCTGAGCCTCCAATGCAGCAGGCGCCATGCAAATATGCTACTGTTACAGTAAACGCAGAAAAGCTGGTGGAGAAGGCAGGAAGGCAACTTTTTCCCTTGAGTACTTTATATAAAATAAGGATTTGGTGGTAAAGCAAACAAATTTAAATGATACCCACAGGGAAAAACTTGGTTTTGGCCAGGAGAAGCTGGCTTCAGTACCTGCTATATATAAAAACCAGAGTCAACCAAAGCATTCCTCTGAGCTTGCTTCTGCCAGCACCTAAGGTATCTAAAAGAAACTCAATGTGGACTGAAAACAAGGTTACTACAGAGGTTGTTCACTTGCAAGAATAGCCTGAAATCCTGTCCTGAAGCCGAACACCAAAATGCCTTGGCAGTTCAGTCATTGAGCGGCATTCCCTCCCAGCCAATGTCTGTGACTGCTGCTCTGCTGCCTATTTTTAACAGGATGCAACTATTTATCATGTTTCTGGCCAAGATTTTTATAGTGGAGGCTCCTGCCATCCATCAGCTCCAGACGATTCATGTGGAATAAGAGCTTCTCTCAGGATCACTTTGAGTTCTCCAGTTTAACAAACTGGCACATGACTTTGCCATCAGATCTGGGGAGAACTCAAACGTTGCAGTGGCGTCCAAAGCTTCCATCTGGTCCAGCCACCGGTGCGTGTCATGTAGATCTTCTCTTGGTCCTAACGGCAGTGGCATCCGACAGGCAGAGTGCTGTGCTGATGGGAGCGTCTTAACTTTTGTCTCTGCTCACACGGCGTCACAGTTTTGTCAGTGCGTAGGGCCAGGAGCAGGCCAAGGTTTCCTTTGTGTCTCCAACTATCTGATGTGGCATCTATAATATTTTATTCTAAATTTTAAAAAGATTTGGGTCAGAGGTGAGAGAAACAGAAACATCCCGAAAGATAGTGTCAGGGGACATGGTGAAATCCAGCCCCCCTGTTTCCTGTCCCTCACTGAGAGCTTCCCATTGACTTCAGTGGGGCTAGGGTTTTTGTCCTCTCTACTTTTAAAACTTTGCTGACATGGATTTAACAAGCTTTGAGATCCATCGGCTTTGCACGGCATAGGGTATACTGCTGCCTATTTTGCTCTGATTTCTTTTCAACAGATATAATATTGCTGCTGTTAGAAATGTAGGGAAGAAGCAAAACCAAATAATTTTCTCTCTGCTACGACAGACTAAAATAAAGCTTTTGGTAAGCCTAAACAGTAGAATTTTATCTCTTATGCACTGTAAGGCCACACTTACCTTTACATCTGTTCCTTATTCTGCAAAATAACCTGCCCTGCTCATGGTGTAAAGTAGAAGAAGCATATGTGTAAATATGAAAATCTGGTTTGTATCTACTAGGAAGAATCAAAATGTATATTTATTTTTAGTAGTACTTTTCCCCCACACAAAATGGCATGATGATGGAAAAGACTGTAAACTTCTCAGCTGCTTTAAAGTCAAGTGTAAAATGTTTTTATTTTACTTCATTACACTTGCACACTCTCACCACAACACTCCAAATACAACAGAAACCGCTGCTGACAGGCCCTCCTTTGGTGTTACACACTACAGAAAACTCATCTCTGCCCCAGTCCTGCTCTTTCCACATCATTTTCATGTGTGGATATTAATTTATGTATTCACTAGAATACAAACGTTCCCCTGTCTCTATAAGTTATAGAAGCAATCATCCAAGGAAGCATCAGAAACTCCTAAAGTCAATTCTGGTGTCATAATTTCATACTCTAACCTGAGATGCCAAATCACGGGCCTTTATAGATGAGAAGCGGGTGTGTGAAAGCACTCCCTTTTCAGAATTGCAGACTTTATTTCTCTATAAAGCATATTTATGCTGGGAAATAATAAGCGGCTAACATGGCAGTGCAAAGGGGGATCTGTGTCCCTGGGGACAGCTTTGGGAGCTTGCTTGGGTTCTGGGGAAAGGGAGCACCCTGAGCGCTCTTGGGCAGGGGCTGTGCTTTCTTGCTCTGCATCCTGCGCACGTAGCACAGTGAGACTCCCAAGATCAGCCACAGTCTCTGATACAGACGCATTAATAAATAAACAACAGCAACAGCAGTAATAACGTTGAGTAACCCTCTTAGCCTACCCCATAATGTTATGAGCAAGCTCAGGAGGGAGGGTTCATCTGCGCCTTCTCAGTCACATAAATCAACCAGCCTGGCAGAAGGTTTCTGATGCATGCAAACCCCCCATTCATTAAGTACTTTGGGTTCCTGATTTTGCAGCAGCTGTCCCTTGGCTAAACTTGACCATTTCTTGGGCCGCTTCATCCTCTCTTCTCAGCTAATTTTACATTGCACACTTTGGCACCTTGACTTATGATACCTTTCAGCATTTTCCTCCCCAAGGTAACACAAAAATCCTCTAGAAAGGAAGTCATAGAGCAGTAAATACTACTTGGGATAACATTTCAGTAAGAAGAGCTCTTTTATGGACCACCTAAAACTATGTCCAACGCAACCGTGGGCAACCCTTTCCCATATTTGATTTGTGCAGCTGGGAATGCAATTTTTTTTTTTTTTGTAGCGGGGAGAAGGAGATGTCTTCTGGGATTTTTTGTGTTTCATTCTTTTTCTTCCACATCGAGCTCCTGAAGATGATCAGCTCACTGTGCTTTGTCCTCAGGTATCTCTGGAATCACTCCAGCCACTGGCCTCAACTGGTGTCTCCTGAGAGTCAACAGTGTCTCATCTTGCTCCTGGGGCAGATCACACCTTACCGAAGGCGCATCTGAATCCTGCCAGTCGAGGGTGCTTGTGGCTGACTTGGATTCCCAAACTTAGATCCTTTTAAAGCTGTCCTGTCTGGAAACCGTGCAGCACCTTCAGTCCCTGCATCCAGAGCATTTGCTATTACAGGACTTGCTACAACGCTCATGAGAACCAAATCATTTTGGATGATAAAATATTACCCCACTTACAGAACCTGATTTAATTACACAGTGCGTGTGTGGAGAAAGCAGGGGATGGGACACAGAAGCAGAATCTTTCGTGTAAGGCAAATTCCCAAGCAACCAGCTAATAGGAGAACATTGAGGATGTTAAGCAGATTAGACACATCAATAGAATCTACATAAGTGATGCCAAATTTAGTAACAGCAAAGGAGAAAACAGTTTTATTTTAAGTCAGACTCTGCTAAGCGACGGTACCAGGTTTATTCAGGGTTATGGGCTGTGTTTCTTTGTAGCACACAAAACATTAAGTGCAGAGGAAGAGTTAACTAAAGTAAATGGGGTTGAAATTTCTGCAAAAAGAATGATGTACTGTACCTATGCATTTTATAGCACTAAGTAAGTAGTTTAATGTCTCAGCCAATATCAAACACTTCATTTGCAAATCTTAGTGTGCTGGGCTCCCTAGTGGTTTGTGTAATAAAATGGGATGGTTAAAGGGTATGTCCTTGCATTAACTATTCCCTCTAAATTTGAAGGGCCCAGCCGTTATGTAAATATTTACTATAATTAACTGCTGGAGTTCACTTGTTGTCCCAGTTTGCAGGAGTTGTCTGAAGTTACTTTTACCCGTAGACAGGGAGACGCTATCTGTAAATAGTCACTTTTACTGTGACCCAGTGTGGTGGAAGAGGAGGTTTGCCTTGTCCTGTTCGTCACATCTGACCACTACAGTCATCATCACCCTGTTTTAGAACCTGCTTGCAGCGAGTTCCTCACCATGCATAGGCAGTTTAATTGGGTGGTGGATTATCCATAACAAGGGTACGAAGCTGGAACTGCCCTTGTGCATAACGGCCTAAGCTGGCCCCTGACACAGCGCTGCAAGGATGCAACTATCTGCTTCGAGACCAAATCAAGACATGAACCCCATGTGTTCCCAGAGTGCTCATTCTGCACTACTAATCTCTGCACACTTCAGATGGCTTCTTAGGCAAGGCCGTTGGGGTGTCTCTGCACTGTGTTCCCAAAACCACAAGTTGGGGCTGGACAGAGGTGCTTGAGGGCACTGCAAGAAGTCATCTCAAGCCCAGCTAGGTTTAGTAGCTCCATCTCAGTACGGGCACCGCCGCATCCAGGTGGTTTCCTGAAGAGCCACTCATATATCTCTGCACCGTGCTCTGCAGCGCTCTGCAGCACTTCACCTCACTGATGGGCTGTGCTGGTTTGAGCTGCAGTGTCAGCAAAGGCCAGCACTGGGCTGATGCGGTGGTCTGGAGCCCAGAGCGCAGCTTGAAGACACCTGGGAACTCGTGCTACCCCAGGTTGGCAGAAGTAGCCCCAAGCCAGAGCTAATGAGCTCTGCTGGATCTGACCAATTCTTTGTGGACTGTCTCAGCTGTCTTCATGTCATGCAGACTAACACACTTGGAGGATTCTCATTACTTGTGTTTCTTCATTGCCTGGGGTGCTCCAGCCCCTCTGACTACACTGCTCTGTAAAAACAGAAAGAAATCAAACTCGAGCTTACAGGTGGAAACAGGAGAGACAGGGAAGGCCAAGGAGCAGCAGACGTAGCACGGGGTGCCACGCTTATCTTTGCGCTGCGTGCCAAAATATTCTGGCTGTGCTTTTTATTCTCCCGTTCTCCCTTAAAATAGCGTTTGATGCGTTTGGCTGCTACGCTGCGCTCATACGTATGTGTGGGCTTCTGGAGCTGTCTCTGAATCTATACCCGGGAGGAAGGAGTCTTTAAAAATTAATACTGCAAGGCAGCTTTAGTGGCAACGCTGGCAGAGCAAACGGAACCGCTAGCAGGGAGAGCCCGGGATCTGCGGGGGAAAACAGGACTGGTGGCTCTGTGCCAGCAGAGGTGACGCACTCCCGCTCCCGCCGAGAGGAAAGCTGCCTGCTAGCAACATTCGTGTTTGACCCTTTTGTGAAGCTGTAAGGATGAAGGCTCCGAAAATAACCACTAAAATGCCCCTTGCCTGGCCCCCATGATAGAGGCCCTCTCTCTGCCTCCCTTCATCTGCTAAAAGAAGGGATCAGAGATTCGATAGCGTTTCCTAGCGTGCTGTGCCTTGCACTCCCCTGCGTGTGCCACGGTGCCCGGGAACACGGGCTGAGGCGGACTAGATGGTCTTTTTCCTAACGTGGCACAGCAGTCTAAAGGATTTACATCTTGACCCTCCCTTTGCTTCATGTTCAAATCTTTCCTCCCTGCCAGGACACCAAGCCTACAGCAGTGCTTTGGCCCTGCAGATTCAGCTGCAGCGGCGGGTGACATCCGTGCTATGCTAGCACTTGCTCTTGCTTTGGCCAGTGCTGTTTGTGTTTTGCCAGCTACAGATGTCCTTTGGCTTAGGATGGGGTCAGCGCTGAAGAGGAGAACTGGCTGGGAAGGCAGGAAAGCAACCACTTTTTTTTTTCCTTTTCCCTTTTTTTTAAAATTTTTTTTTAATCTCAGGCTTTATTAAAGCTTCTAGCATTTCATCTCAAATACATCTAGAACACCTTTAGCAGTCCTGGCATGAAGCTAAAGCACAGGGACATTGAATCGTCTGTCTAAAGGATTCTGGCTGGTGTGACCCCTGCATGTCTGATGACTAGGCTGCGGAGGGAGCCGCGGTTTTATGACATTAAATATTAACAGCTGGATATTAATAATGAAGGCTGACAGCTCCTTTTCCAGTTCCTGAGCTTGTTTCTCCCCCAGCTGCCAGTCCTGCAGGATTTGTGTTTTTTCACCGCCTGAGCATTATGGTCAGGGCCCCCTGATCTCGAAGGGTCAGGGAAAGTAAGAAAAATAATATGGATGTGTCACTGCTGTGCATAGGAGTCGTCGCTGCTTGCCTGGGCCCTGCGCTGCACGGGCTCTGGCTGCCTCTGGTTAGCCTTGTCACAGCACGCTGATTGGAAAGCAATTTACTGTTACAGGCAGAGAAAATGTAGGAGGCTAAGAATAAAAAGGGGGGGAAAAAAGTGGCATCGGGAGGCCTAACAGCAGATCTTTCTGCATTGCTCGAAGCTGGAAGAGAATAAGCCATTCCAAGGCGTTGGTGTTTTATTGGTGTTTGGCTTGTACAAATAATGTAGTTAAAATTTTCATACTGTGCCCTCCAAAATTACATTTTTCTCTCTTCCTTGCTTCTTGCCCTTTCTTGCCATCAGCTGTAGCTTCCTTCCAGCCTAGGACAGCTGAAATGCTGCTTCAGTCTGGAGCTGTATCAGTCTTGTTCCCAAGGTAATTTACAGGAGACGCTAATGCACGAGGCAGACGATTCCCTCCCACCAGCCGCACCACCACAGCTGAATAAGTCACGTCTGTAGCTCAGATCAGGTGGCTGGAGGACAGAGGAACACAAGTCCTTTCTTGAACTCGTGACCCTCAAGCCCTGCCTTGCAATATGCTAAACGTTGCTGAAAAGTCATCTCAGAGGAATTTGAACTGGGCTTTATTTGAATAAAGAAATACAGCACAGAGCACACAATAGTTGCTAATAAATCACAGGTTGGTTTTATTTCACTAGTGCAACTCTGCCTTATTTTTTTTCCGTATTGGACTTTTCTCCAAATTACATTTTCCCAGTTGTGCACTTTTGTTCTTTTTACTATGTGACAAATGGAGGTGCTGTTTATTATTTATTCTTTGGCTTTAATGTTGTGCAAGCTGGATCAATTCAGTTTTTGATAAATAAGTCTGCTTTTTGCAGAAATTACCTAGTTGGATCAGTACTCTTTTCTTCTTTCTTTGCAAAGGCTGACCTCTAACCCTGTCTACTCTACAGTGAAACCCCATTTATCCGGATCACTTTTAAACTCAGTCCTGGTCAAATCTAGACCACATCCTCTACTCTGACCTCTATATCAAATAACAGCCTCGTCCCCTTTTATGGAAACGGTTTCCAATGTTCCCCATGCCTGTAATTAAACAGAGTGACCCGATGCTTTAGATTGACAGCAAGTAACTTGGAGTAAAACTTGGTTTTATTCTGAGTAAAAGTAACTTAGAGCAGATGGCTAAAAAGAGATGCAGGGAGAGCAGGACAGAAGGTTTGGGCTGTATGAGGTAGATCTGCACCATGACGTGAAATGCTAAGCATGAAAAGATACCTCAGAAAAAGGTAAGGATGCTTTCAGCTTCTTAATTCTTCTTTTTAACCCTCTTCTGTGTGCTAAGGTGTGCCTTCAGTTCAATATTTTCTCACATCTGAACACAATTGTGTTTGCTCTGTTATTCAACACAACATTAGACATGGCTTTTGGGTCAGAGTCAGCAAGGAAAAGGCATTTTGGGGGTGTATCTGTTGTCTGTATTTGAGTCGCTGTGCTTATAGTACTGCTGAGTTGAACTAGTGTAAAATCAGAAGTGTAGCTGCTCCCTTGGTCATTAAATAAAAAATCTCAATGAGGAAGAGGTTGTCTGTCTATCTTTTGAAACTTTGATATTCACACAGTCAGGAAGCTGTACGAGGGAGACAAAAAGAAGACACGAAGAATTATATGTGGAAAAGAGACCGAGGCGAGATTCTTGTGTAACCAGAACGTGGGCTTTAAAGAGTATTGGGTATCATAAAGTCTTTAGTAAAAAGATGAGACTTGGCAACTCAGGGGTTAAAATTGATCCTTATTTGCTCTTGTCTGCACTTAAAACTAAAATGTGTTCAGTTGTAGTGATTTTTTGGTGGTGACCATGTTCAAACATAGTTACACGCTGTAGTAAGACTAATTCCACGGACATTTTGATTCTGTCTTTTCCATCCATGTACCTGTAACCTGTTTGGAAGAGGGACAGGCTGTAATAAAATAAGCACTGGCCTCACCAGCTTTCACTACAGCTTCAGCCATAGTAGGAACAGTGGTGGCTGGAAGGAGAAAAAGATCATCTGTGGTTCTTGGGATCTTCTGTCAGATTAGAGAGGGCTCCTGATGCAAAAAGTAGCCCAGGGAGTGGCAGGGGGAGGCTGATCTGTGACCTTGTTCTGCACATCCGTTGGGATGTGAAGACATGCCCAGGTGCTCAATGGACAGAGCAGGTGGTAAGTAGTGCCAGTGAAATACTGGACACCTTTCCTTTTCTTCTGTAAGCGTTAATGGGAGTCTCAGGTGGGGAAGGGTCTAACCCAGCAGAGTCAAATGTATTCTGGGGAGGAGGCCAAGGCTGTGGCCTGGAAGGGACGAATACACTGGATAGAAACAGCTTTTGCAGTTCTGACTGCAGATTTTGCCTCTCCACTTACCTTGAGGGACTCTCTCCCACCCACATCTTTCCTTAAACAGCAAAAGGCTGGGTTCCTTGCTGGCAGGAGCAGTCTACAGCCTGTTCCCTGGAGGTGGAAGTGGCAGAAGAAGCAGGATGGGGAGTGTGGGTGAGGATGATATCCAGCTCTGGTGAGACTTTTGTTGGAGAGTTTGGTCACAGTACTAGAAACCCTGGGAGGCAGGGGATGATAGGGTCCTAGGAGGCTACATGGCAGTCCTTGGGGGAGGACAGGAGGAAGGGGACAAGCAGCCTGATCCTGCCCAATCTAGGACAGCAGCAAGCTTATGGGAGAACCCTTGAGACTGCACTGCTCTTAGTCAAGAGATGTGTCAGAGAGGACAGGTGCTGGAGCAAAAGTAGTTTTTAAGTTAGGTCGAGACAGAATGTCTCTGTAAGTGAAGCGCCCCGGGTCAAACCAGTGTAGAGCCAGGGAAGCCAAGGGCCTGCAAACCAGAGAGTGACAGAAGTTTCTTGCAATCCTGTATTTCTGAAAGCCACCTCTTCTCTGGTTTGAGATGAGCAACAGCAGCTTCAGGGAGTAGGTTAAAGAGTGTTGTCCTACAATTAGAGGCAGGATTGGTCAGCAGGAAGAGGCTGTCCCCTTCCTTACAGTCCTGAGGCACTTCACTCTCCTGTGCGAAGTGGGTGTAAATGCCTTGATGCCCAGGGGCTGAAAGAGTTCAGACATCACTAAAGGTGAGGGGATGTAGGGTTCATGCATCGGGAGATAGTTGTGCTGGATTTCTGCGAGACGAACTGTTCCACTGGCTGGAGGTTAGAGATGAGAGGCAATGGGAAGCTAGACGTGTGTAATTGCCTGTAACTAATCAGGCATGTACACTCATCCTTCCCCTCCTTGTTCTTCTGAAAAAAGTACCCTCTCAGACTCTCTCCCGATTCCTGTGGAGCCAGCAATGAGGCAGCTTATATGGACATGGATGCTGTGAAGTGCAGAGCATCGCTGACCTCGTGCTGTCAAGCTGGAGCACTAGGACAGGCACCATCAGGATGGTCTATGCCCTATCAGCAAAAGGGGCTATTTGAAAATGCATAGCAGCTGTGACAAACCTCAAGAATTGTTAGAAGAATAACTTGGATCTCTTTATCATAAAATCACATAGTATTGCTGGGGCATAGATCTTTGCTGAGACCCTGAGTCGGGAAAAAGATGTAGGATGAAGGGATGTTTGTTCATAGCAGGAGCTTAAAATGATGTGCAGTGAGTTCTTTCATACTTAATATTGGGTTTGAGTATCTTGGTACCTGTATTTTCAGTGGAAATAATTAACTATGACAAACTATGAATTTTAAATCAAGTTGGACAGAGGTAATTTGGGATAAAATGAGAGCTGTTCTTCACAGAGAAAATGTTGAAGGTACAATTCCCAATCTTTGCAGTGACACTGAGCAAAAGGTGATTAAGAAAAGTTTTAGGGTAAAGCTTGTGGCACCCATTCACATACTCAGCTGCTCCTTTAAAAAAAAAATAAAAAATCACAGTTTCTCAGTAGAAGGGATGCCTCCTCAGCAGGCAAACCTTCTTCAGGAACCTGCCGCAACTGCTGCTGCTTGGGAGCTCATAGTGGGAGAGGGAAATTGCCTGCAATGAAGCAATGGGCAAAGCTCTGTGCATCTTCTCTAGCTTTTGAGCTGGCTGCTCTTCTGAATCACTGTGGTGGAGAGGTTGAACCTCTGGGCTTAAAGCAGTGATCATGATCCCCTGGTTTAGGGTGATACCCTGGCTTAGAGTGAGGCACGAAAAGCAAACATACAGCACTGCCCTAGGGAGTCCAGTTGGTTGGCAGCATTAGCAGTTAGGTGACTATATTAGCATTTTAATCAAATAACTAGATATCCTAGAATTATATGTTTGAATCTCTGTAGGCTAAACATAGCTTCAGAGGCAAATAATTTCCATGTAATTTTAGGGTGGAGAATGTCCTTTGGGTAACAGCTGCCTGCTCTGCATGGGCATTAAAAATCCTGTGGCACTTTATTGAAAGCAGAGGTTTGTCTCAGAGGCCTCGCTTATAACATCCCTCAGCGTGCTGGCTGTCTGCCCGGCTGCAGTCTTGACACCCAGGAGGGCATGCAGTTCAGGGGGAGATACTGCAGCTCCTGTTCACTACATTGTTTGTAGAGTGTCACGGGAGCCTTGATATAAATGTGGACCGCTTGCCCAGGTCACAGCAAGGATGACCTTGCTGGCATCGGTCTAAGCATGTTTGCTCATGTGGTACAGTGGGTGCCCAAGCCCTGGGAAGAGTAACATCTTTGAGGACAGGAAAACAGATTGTCCAGTCACAGACTGGCCCAAATCTTGCCTTGTCAGCAATATCTGACGGCTGGCTGTATTGACCTGGGGCAATCCACTGGTTTCTGCAGTGAACACGCATCTACAGGCCCAGGTTCAGTAGGAAAAGTTCTCAGGAGGGCATCCAGGCTGAGCTAAAGTTGACCTTACATATTTGTTTCATAATGTCAGAGATTTTAAAAGTTCTAATGATAAACCATCTGGAATAAGTTTATTTTCAGAAGAAAAGAGTGAAATAGATGTGAGCTGGCAGGAGCTTTCAGAGACATTTCCCCCACCCCCCTCTGTTTATATATTATGCAGAGAACTCTTCAGGAAAATGGGATACATGAAGTTGAGCATTTCATGACAAGTTGTCACATTCTGTGCATAAATTTCTGTAAAGTGCTAGGCACCAGTGGTAGGATATTAGGTCACTCATTGCTAATCCTGGAAAGTTTAGGGGACTTTGCATGTCCTTTGAGAGTGTGCCTTTGATGGAACAAACATTGCCTGTCCAGAATTATTCCTTCATGGCATATAATCCATCCATTTATTTGATAGAGGTACCCATGAAAAAACAGAAATGACCCTACAACACTCCCAGTACTAATATCAGTCCTGTCTGCTGTTCATCTTCATATCTTCCAGCTTTCTACTTCATGAAGTAATGAAGAACTAAAAGTAATATTCAGTCTTTTTTCTTCTTAGAAGCACTTTACAAATAGTAACCTTAATTCCTCTTCTGCCTGTTTTCAGAAGTTTATACATCAGTTTTTCAGAGGATTTAAGTACCTACAGTGCATTTGAAGGTCTTTGAGTGACAGATGTTAAGAACCTCTGAACATCTGAGCCCTATTAAACACTCCCCAGGTGCATGTGAGGGATGTATCAGAACCAGCAACAGAATTTGGATGGTCCCAGCTCCAAACCATGGTCTAATCACACTTCTTTCAGATGCTGTTTGCAGATAATGGCAGAAGGGCATTGAATTTCTGATGACTCAGCATTTGCAGGAGAGGCTTGCTTTAGGACATAGCTCTTCTGCACTTACGAGCTCCACTATTACTCCAGCACTACTTCTGAGTGGTGCATGGCATCATTGTCTTCTCTAGGTACTACTGGATCAAGCACTTTTTTCTCTCAGCAGTGTTAGGACAAAATTTCATCCTCTATTTTCTCATACTCCCTTCCTTCTCCCTACTATTTTGTGTAAACCTCTCACAGAAGCAATAGTTTTTTCTGAAGGTGTGTTTGGAGTGTTACTGCTTAAGCCCACAGGGAGGGCATATCCCTCACATAAATTGTGGCTGATGGTCAATCTGGACAATGCTTGTACCATTGCACAGACACTGCCTAGATGCAGGAATGAATTACTGAGGTCTCCAAACCTGCAATTTGCCCAGATGTTTTCAGTGGTACCCTCAGAAGGCAGCAAGTACTGATAAAACTGTTCTGTAGAGCTCAGGATGTAGTTCTCTTCAACTCCATAAAACCACTGTCAGGTAGAACACCCCTGAGTAAACCTCACTGTTGTTAAGTGCCCTCTCCATAGCCTGTCCAGCCTGTGGAAAAGTCCCTGATGTAGGGGACTGCCAGGAGCTTGCACAACATTGCATATCCAGGCTCTTCATAGACAGTGTGAACAAGAGAGAACTGCTCTCATCACCCCAGAACTGAAGCCAGATCCCCTTGGTCAGCTAGTTTGTTCCCACTGCACTGACCAAAATACAAGCCTCAATCATAATATTAAATCTACCCCAACTCCCCACCATGCTGTATTGTCTAGGTAAGGAGGAAAGGGGAAACTTTGTTTTCATTCCCTTCAAATTAATTAGAAATTGATGTGGGGGGAAGACTCATCCACACAGTAATAGGGTTATTATGTTTCATAACTGCATCTAACAAAGAATGTGTTGCGCAAAATTCAGAGTCAACAAGAGTCTCTGGTATCAGGGTCAAGTCAGTACATCCTCTATAACCAAAGCAATTCAGCTCAGCACGCTACCTGTGTAGAAGAGAAGCCTGGGTGGCCCTCCAGACCTCAGAGCTCTGAGAAGGCTGGTAAGGTATTGCTTACTGGCGTACACAACAGTCCTTTCCAAATTTGAATTCTCAGTGCTACGTTTTCTCTTTGCATACGCCTTATCACGAATGCAAGTGGTTAAGCTTTCCTCCTCCTGTTTAAAGATCACGTTTAATTTTTCTTTTTTGCTCTAATGATTTAGATGAAATATTTAAGCTCACTGCTGTAAATCCCCTTGGGACACCTGCCAGAAGGTTGTGAAATCTGGGTGAGGGATGGTGGAGGGGTGTACACTGCTAATTAGTGGAGGCTGGCAACCCCCTAACACTTCGGCTCACGCTCTTGTCGACGGCTCCGAGGTCTGGCTTTGCAGGAGCCAATTCATGCAGGCGCTTGGAAACGACTGGACTCTGGCAGCAAGTCCACTCTGACAGAAGAGAGCCAGCAACCAGCTTAATGGGTTGCTGCAGCCAGCGAAGTCCTCTGGTGAGGAGCAGTGAAGTGAAGAAAAACAAAGCCCATTCCAACCGCTGCCACAGCAGACAACAATTGAGAGCAAAGAATCATTTTATTACATATGGAGGGGGGGGAATGAGGGAAAAAAAAGAGAATGAGATGACATTTTTTATAGCTAAAGGTTTAATGGTTTCTTTCCTTTCTCCCCTTCCCATTAAAGGGGACAAAAATACACAGAAAGAGAATTCCACAGACTTTCATTCTTCTTGTAAGAAAAGAGGGCACAGCTGAAGGTTCTTCCTGCATTAAGTTTTCAGAAGGAAAGTCGGTTCTCCTTTCTCTGGCTCCTCATAGTGGCATTTTTCTGGCTCCAGCAACCTAATAGGTTGATTGCTGAGCCTCTTCTGTTTCAATTACTTTTGATTGATTCTTAGGTCTGTGTCAGCCACTCGGTGCAGCCACCATCCCAGGAACAAATCTGCAGCAGCTGAAGATGAAAATAGCTTCCATGACTACTTAGGAGAGGAGTTCAAGCATCTTTTCTAAACGTGAGGTTGCTGTAGCCTTCCCTCAAAATCGTGTCTCTGGCCAGGGCTGCTCGCGATGAGGTTCCTGTTCCTGATGGCTCACTGAACTGTGCTGAGCCTCAGCCGCAGCTTGGAAAGAGGATGAAAGGAGTTTTAATATCATTAGGCTGCTCAACTTGTGGTTGCTGGAGGGCACTGCCGTTACACCCCAGGGAGAGGGACTGTGGCCTGGTAGAAGTCCCTTTAGGTTTTGCGAGTGGAGCGGGACAGGGAGACGTGCGACATACAGCTGTGAGATGAGTCCTGGGGTCTTGCTTTCTTGTTTGGGTTTTTACTGAAGGACCAATGGGAGAGGGAAAGGAGAGAAAGGAAGTTGGGAAAAGGAGTGGAGGTGATGGCAACTAGTTCCTCACAGAAGCAGCCAGCCTCTGCAGTTGCTTTGTACACATCTGACTTTTCTTAGCAGCAGCAGCCTCAAGCCTTCAGACTGGCAAAGGAGTAGTGAGGACAGATGTACATCGCTTCCCTGGCTGAGAGTTAGTCTGGCTTCCTGGATAAGTCAGAGCAGACTGAGAACGAAAGCAGTCTGGTGAACTGGGGCTATTTGTGTCAACAGTAGGATTATATTTCTGTATTTTTAATTTCCTACTGTTGCTGTCCAATTCAGCTCAGCATGGGATCACAGCATAATGCAGGCTGGATGGGACCCTGGGAGGCGCAGAGCAGGGTTAGCCCGGGGCCAGACCAGGCTGCTCAGGACTGTGTCTGGTTGGCCCTTGAAGCCTCCCAGGATGGAGCCTGCTCAGCCTCCTGGGCTGCCTGCTCCACTGCTAGACTATCCTCATGAGGAAATTTTTTTCTAGTCTGAATCTCTCTTGTTTCAATTTATGCCTGTTGTCTCTTGTTTTCCTGCCACACACATCGGTGAAGTTCCCAGTTCCCTTTTCTTGATCACCTTCCTATAGCTATGGGCAGGCCTCACATTTGCCTTTCTTTAGTTGTCAGGGAAATGCCTGGACACCCACAGTTTTTTTGAAGATGTTAGTGCGTGGCCCTGCAATGGCCAGCTCTCTTGGCACTCTTGGATGCAACTGTTGGGTCTCATGGACTTGAAGAGACCAAGATCTCTCAGGCAATCCCTGAGTCAATGCCTGTCTGCTTGCTATTACTTTTCCTCTGTGCCTAGAGGCCTAGGAGACCTTGTTGCTGAAGACTGAGATAGAAAAGTCTTATCTGAGCCCTCTGTCACTAAATCACTTTCCCTATTCAGCAATGTGCCTACATTTTCTCTCTTTAGCCTTTATGGCTAATGTAGTGGTAGAAACTCTTCTTGTTATCCTTGATGTTCCCTGCAAGTAACAACTTGAAGTGAGCTTTGGATCAAAGGTAGCTATGGGGGACCCTCCAAAAGGCAACCAGCTCATCACATTCAAAGAGCTGGGCTCCCAGTCCCAGCCTGAGGTGGGCTGATGTAATAGGGTGCTGCTTTAGGTGACTCCTGGGGAGAACTTGTCTAAAGCAGCAAGTGTGCAGCAGTGAAAACTTTCATGCTTGGGAAACCTGGTGCACCCAGTGTTGAACTCGGAGCAACTCTGCCAGAGAACTGCCTGTCTCCCTGAGGATTGTCCTCAGCAGCCAGGCAGGAAGAGAGGCATGTTCATGTGCCTCCTGACTGGTGGGGCAGACGGCTTTGTCTGGGAAAGATGTGTTCCCTTACAGTTAAAGTGTTTTCCAGAAATACTTCCTTGTGTCTGCTGGGAGGAGCTGGCACAGGGTAGGAGAGCAGCGTTTCGGAGGTGAGCTGACAGATCTCATCAGGGTTCCCTTCTTCCCACCCTGAAAAATTGAGTGGTGGTGCCAGTAAGGTGATCCAGCCCCACACTCCTGCCCATGCCCCATGAGCACTGTGCTCCCGAGGACCCATGGGTCCCACCGTAAGCGAATAGTCAGAGATGAGGTGCTCCCTCCATTCCTATCCCTCCGGTACCCAGTGGTGGCAGGGAAGGAAACAGAACTGCCTGCAAAGGCAGGTTAATATGAATGGACATGCTGTGAAAAATGGATACTAAATTATCCCCTGATCCAATAAACCTCTCAACCCACGCTCTCAGAAAAGCTTCGGTGAGTCGACAGGCCTCACGAGTTGCTGAGCAGCTCAATAAAATCTGTCTCTGCCCTGTCAGAGTGAAAAGGGAAACAAATGGCAGAATTTGGGGCCCTCCCCTGAGGAGGCCTCGCTCTTGCACAAACGGCTCTGCCTGTGATGCCAGCTCCCTGCCCGCAGCCTGAGGGGACCACACCGCAGGCAGCTGCCTGCAGCAGGACCCTGAGCTTGTGAGGGTTTCCCTCCTCCCTCCTTGGCTTCCAGGTGTTCTCACTGAGAGGGATTTCACCCACACGTGCATGACGGCTTTGAGGTGGAGGAGCCATTGGAGCGTTTGCAGCCAGCCCCAGCAGAGGGGCTGCGATGGTGGTGTGTGGATGGAGGGACAGCCCCCTGTGCCATACCAGCCTTGCCATGCACCCCAGGTTACTCAGTTGCCTGGAGGTGGCTGCCTGGGTGGGAGCACCCATACAGGGCTGTGTTTGCCTTTGTGGGGGGCTACAGTCAGTGCCCTGCCCGGAGGAAGGGGCTTGATCCCATTACACCAACACCAGTTTCTTCTGGCTGTTTCTAATGGGGGCTGTTGCATCTCCGCACAGAAGTGTAGGATGATTCATGAGCATGCATGCATATTGTATCTGCACTCAGGTTGTGTTAATCCTGTTTAGTCATTTTTCAGTGGATTTCATTTAGATACCAGGCTGGGACTCTGCGTGCCCTTGACAATATTGAGCAACACCATTGCTCATATTTAAACTCACCTGACATAGCTAGTGATGGTAAAATTAAAAGAGACAATGACAGAAAGATCTCACCCAGCAGCAGTTTGCCTCCTCCCAATCTCTACTCCTGTATTTTCCCTCTCTCATCAAAACCCAAGGAAAAGGGGCACATTTTGCTGCTCACCTGGAAGACCAGCAGTTCTGAGCTCTTCTTGATTGACCTGCATGCCCAGGCTGCTCCAGCTAAGCCTGCAGAGGAGGATCGGGCACCACCTGCCGTGCAAACCCTCTTGTGAAGCCACAGCAAACCCCTTGCAGAATGTAAAGCAGGTGATCTGTGCCAGCAAAGACTTTCGGCCTCGCCGCTGCGAGCAGCTCGCTCGTGCTCACCCAACTGGTAGCAAAGCCAGAAATAGCCCGGGGTGCTGGGGCCCAGCACCCGGCTCTCGCCTCTGATCTGTGGCTGCTCTCCAGCTCTGCCAGTACACTCCAGTTTGCTCTTGTGGCCTCTCTTGCTGGCTGGCGGAAGGCAAGGTCCGCTCCCCAAATGGCAGCTGAAGACACAGATGTCTTATTCTGTGGCTTTTGATACTAAGCAAATAAGTCACAACTGGTTTGCCACACTTTTTTTTTTTTTTTTTTTTGGCTATTATCAGAGCTGAAAATATGGCTTCTGTTAACACTGCGGCAATGGGAAGAAAAGACTTGTCCTGCAGTTCTGGTTTAGAAATAAAAATAAAAACAACTACAGAGAAACAACTTGTGCCCCTTGTGAGTAGATGTAGGCTTTAATTTCATCTCAAGTTTCTACTATCATAACACTTCAGAGCAAGTGCTGTAGTCATGAGGATCCAGGTTTGGAAGGGGCATTAACAGCATCTAATTTTCATTGGTTTTAGTGAGCAGCAGGTGCCTAAAAACCTTTAGGCCTGGTGTGGGGTTTCTGTGACTATACTCTCAGAAACTGCTTCTTTCTATTAGATGTGTAGTTTCCTCTACTGTTTTCAAAGATAACTATAGAAGCAGGGCTTTGTGAAGCTTAGCAAGTAATAGTAACTGGCCATAACATCTAAGTAATTATTAGCCACTCACAGAAAGATTAAAAGGCAGTAATCTTCTTTCCTTTTTGTTGCTCACTGTTAATGGCTTCCTAGTCTACCTACTAAATGGTTATCAAGGCAGTGTTTTGTTGCAGAAAATCTGTAGTGTTAAAATTTGAATTTACTGAGAGTAGACAATAGGTTCACTTGAACGTGAAAGGCAAAACGGTAACAAGATTTAGTTTACAGGGACTTTGTCCCAGTCTAAATGCAAACAATGCTTTTCAGATACTGGTGGCACTTGAAACTGAGATCAGACGAAAGCCTTTGTAGGAGCCAGCGGCAGTGCTTCGCAGTCTGCTCTCCAGGGACCTGTTAGGGTCCGTGGAAAGCAGCAAGGAAAACTAGACTCATCATTGTAATAAATTCTGTCCTGTGTGGACAGCCCCACGACTACTTTCTAAAAGGTGCACTTCTACCTTTGAAAATGCGCAGGGTCTGCAAACTAAAAAGTCAAAAACCAGGGCACTAGGAACAGAAGAAAGTACTTGGCATCCAGTAGACTTGGGAAATACTGAATGTGGGATGAGGAGCCATGGCTAGACTAGTCATGATCGTGTAACGAGGAGGGAAAAAAATAAGTCTTTCCAGCTCCATGCCTCATAAAATCCAACTTAAATCAATCCAGGATTTTGCCAGTCATGAGTTATTCAGCAATCCGAAGGTCAGGCCAATGGAGTCTCCATCTCACATCATCATCTATTCTCTTTATTCCCGTACCGCAGACAGGAAACCAGGAGACAGAGCTTGATCACTGCAATATAGGCAAACATTTGGGCCCAGACTGCAAAGTAATTAAGTGTGCATTAAGGTCCTCTCCCGTTTAGCAAAGTCCTTCTGTACATGCTTTAAGTGCCACTGGAGCTAGAGACACACAAAGAAACACTTACATTTCTTCCTGGATCACTGCTAACTACAGTATAAATATTTAGGAATATATTTAAAGACTCTCTGGGCTGAATACAGCTCTTACTGCATAGACAGCGCTGGAAGAATTGGGATCTTGCAAGTTGCCATTGCAAGTTAAGCTGCATGGTAGGTGCTGGAGTCAGCCAGCCAGCATGGAAAGAGGGCTTTCTGTGGCAGCAGGAGAGCAAAAGTGGGTGAAGAGAGGGTTAGCCTCTTCTGCAGCAGGGTCTGCAGAATTACAAGTGCATTTTATGTGCATTTAGGATTGGACGTTTATACTGAGATTGTTGCATCTATGTTGGGGGTGATCCTGGGAAACTGAAAAAGCAGAAGCCAAAACAGTTCCCTCTTTTCTCCTATGATGTATTCTTTCCTTCTCTGATACAGCCTCCCAATTTTATAGAGGGGAAGGAGGGCAAGGACCTGGTGCAGGATTTTGAACTTTTGGGGTGGCAGTACAGTGAGTAAATCAATGTCAGCGTGGTTTCAGGCATATATGACTCCTTGTATTTAGAAACACACGTGCACATTCATCAAATTAATATTATTGGTACAAATGGCAAATGATAGATTGAACTGCTAGGCAGGGAGGAGGGCCAGGTCCCTGCCCTGAAGAGTTAACAGATGAAATGTAAAGAAGGGGATGGTGCTGCAGGGGGAGAGGGAACACAACATGAGCTGAGGCACAGTTGTTATTCCTGGCACACTCTGAAGCCTCCTTCCCAGTCTGTTGCGTGCCTTTGATGTAGATCATTCCTCCTTTATTGAAAAGCTTTCTTCCCGAGGTGCTCCAGAGCCTTTTGTGCTCCTAGTTTTCATCCTACCTCTCTCGGTGTTCCTGCATTGTCTTCTTTTGGCACTTTTCTCCTCCTTACTATCAACCTTCCTTAGGACATTGCCTAAATGCCCCTCCTCACTTCTCACTTTGTCTCTAGGTAGTTTTATCCTGCCACACACTTCAGTGATCATTTCTGCGCTGACGACTCACAGATCTATTTTCTCAGCACTGCTCACACAGTACATTCTCTGGCAGCTCCTGAAGCATCTTCTTCATGTCCCACCACCATCCCCGTCACCAAGAATTTAACATCAGTTCCCAGGTTAGCCCTCAGTCCTCTCCCTTCCTGCACACTGCTATGGGAGTTGCAACAAGCCTTCTATCTGTCCCAGAGGCTGACTGTCTCCCAGAGGCTGACTGTAATGTGTAAGTTCTCTGTCTCTTTCGTCCCACACAGCAACACAGGCAGGCTTAGGAGCAGCCACCATACTCAAGGCCGGTGGGTTTTGTGCTCCCGTGCCACTGGGGGAAATCCACCCCCTTGGAGAGCCTGCCTCTCTTCTTGCCAGTTTGTGCTGGCTAGTTTGTCTGCCCAGCAGAAAACTCAAAACCCCTGCTTTTCAACTAAATTTCATGCCCGTTTGAAAGAAAGGACTCTATTTAATCATTCCAGCAGTGTCTAAAAACCCTAATTCCTTCAGCATAGTGACAAACAGTTCTGATTATTTGTAGAAAACTTTGAAAAGCATTGAGTGTATTTTATTACTCATGAAAGGTGCCAGACTGGCAGCCATGGTGACTTGTTCTCTATTTACCTCTAGAGCTGGACGACACAAGCAGTACAGAATGTCTCTCCGCTCCCATTTTCAAAGGCACATGGCGGCCTAGCGCCATTAGATGATGGTACTTTCTGTTCAACCCACTGAGTGCCTGGGAGATGAGTGAAGTACGTCAGGTTGCTAGTGGGAGCAGCTGGGGAAGCCCAAGAGGGACTCACCATGAAAACAATTGTCCTCCCAGAGGGCTGTGGATGATTTGGTGTGTGAAGCTGCGTCTGCTCCTGTCTTTTCTGGCAAGCCAGGTCTCATCCAAAGTCAGTTACAATCTGTGGAATTGCTGCTTAATGGACTATGAATTGTCATCTGGGGATGTATGGAGGGAGTAGACCCCATGCTTCCTCATTAAAGCAGTACGTGCAGTAGATTTCCTGGAAAAACCCCTGGAGCTTCTCTTTTGCCACCAAAAGAAGAATTGGAAGACTAATTTTGAGGAGCCTTCATTCCAAACCTTAGCCATTACTGTTGTAATCCCACACAAAAGCGAAGTCTCGCAGATGCTATCTGCACGTGAAGCAGCAGAGGTTATGGGCAGCCCCCACCAGCCCCGGGCGGCAGTGCTCTCTCAGAGGCCAAGTGCTTGCTGCAGCAGGACCTGGAGACTTCCTTCAGAGGCACCCTCTTGGCCATGCAGGACTTCACTCATCCCTGCTTTGCAGCAAGTGCCAGGGATATTATTCAGCAGAGAAGTAAACAGCTTGCAGGATCTCTACTGCTTTTCTTCTTAATGTACCTCCTCCTCCTGCCGAACTCTGCAGCAACACACACCAAACACAGATGTGCAGTGACATTTTTAAATCATGCGTTGATTTGTTAGGTTTATGCAAAGAGAATACTAAGCACTCATTGCTACTGTTCAGGCTGGGTCTTGTATTTTCTTTACGTGCACCGATGTTAAAAATGCAAAGAAGCAAAACTTTCAAGCACTGCCAGTTTGGATAGAGTTGTTTTTTCTTCCTAAAATTAAGCGTACCTTGGTTGGAAGACTTTCTTCTTTGTCAATAATTAAACAGCTCTGCACTTGTTGAGGCAGCTCTGAATGTAGGTACCAGGATCAGCCAGCCTTGACCATAAGAGGCCAAATGTTTCTACCCTGTCTACAATATGGATTTTTTTTTTTTTCAAAGAAAAAAAGTCCTTTTAATATTAACCCTATCAACTCCAGCGGCAACAGCAGACCTCTACAGCAGATGGGATGCCAAGTAGCCACGTGCACTGAAAGAGTTGTTTGGGTTTGGCCTGCTTTGAGCAGAGTATCATGTGAGGGTGCTTCCTAGAAACAAACCAGGCACAGCTGGTTTCTGCTTGGCCTTTTAGCGTTGAGGTAGAATTCAACTGCTGCTGGTGATGCTGGGAGAGGATTGCAAAACACCTTTAGTGCAAACAAAGGGGAGGGATTTCTGCCAATGGTTCAAATTTATATTTCCCTCAGAGAGTATTTTTGAAGCATAGTAATGAAAGATCAAACAGTATCGCATATTTTGGAAATTAATCATATCCTGGAGGATGTTGCTGTGAGCTCCAGTTGAAGATGGGCATGTGAGAGTGTTGGTACAGAAATGAGAGAGTATTTGGCCTCTGGCAAAGGCCCCCGCTTTAAAAAATAAAAAAGAAATGTGAGGTCTTTATCTCTGGTCCAGAGCAGTCAGGGCAGAATCTCAGTAGAAGGAACTCTCTGCTGTCCTCTGCAAAGGACACGATTTATTTACTCAGAAAGCTGATGAGCTACGAGTCATCACCGTGTACCAGGCAGGGGAGCTGGATGCTCATGCAGATGTGCAGGAGAGAGTCCTGCAGGACTGAGGGGCAGAGGAAGGGGGAGCTTTCTGCCTTGATCTTCAGGCAAAGCTTTTCTTCTCCCGTGACACCATTCTTATTTATCTGTCCTTTTGCCCATCATTTGGCAAGGTAAAGCGCTCTCATTTTGGAATGACTGTGTGCCAGGCAGGGGAAGGAGGAAAGGCAGTAGAAGAGCTGAGACACAGAGATGCATGCTGTCTCCCATGCCTGTGGGTAGCAAAAGAGGTGGAGGATTAGTAGAGCAGTGGGAAGCTACAGTGTAGGGGCAGGTCCCTGGAAAGCAGCAGGTAAAGGAAGGCCTAGTGTCAGGGCTGTACTGGAATCACAGTGCTGGAGGGCTGCGATGAGATAGAGAGAGCCCTACTTTGGCCTCAGATACTGAGCCTGAGGCAAATGCCTACAGTCAGAAGAAAGCTCTCCTGGCCTGGAGGGGTGCCTTCCCCAGTCAATCATAAAACGATAGAATAGTTTGAGTTGGAAGGGGCCTTTAAGGGCCATCTAGTCCACCCCCCTGCAAGGAGCAGGAACATCTCCAACCACATCAGGTTGCTCAGAGCCTCATCCAATCTGGCCTTGGATGTTTCCAGGGATGGGGCAACTCCCACCTCTCTGGGCAACCTGCGCCAGTGTTCCATCACCCTCATAGTAAAGAACTTCTTTCTTATATCTAATCTAGATCTACCTCCTTCTATTTTAAAACCATTACCTCTCATCCTATCACAATGTAAATGCTCTGGAAAATGTGGGGACACAGGATTTCCTGTGGCTAACTTTTCTTCTTCTCAGAGTCTGCAGGTCTGGAGATGATCTCAAAAAAACCCTTCAACAACTATCCTCTTCCTTCCCTGCTCCTCGACACATTATGTCTCTTTATCATGCTGGTTCCTAGTTATCTGACCATGGTCCTATGTCTGTTAATCCCTAAGCAAGACCAGCATGGCTGAGGAGGCTGATCCCAGCTGCTGGGAGCGGATGGGTAAGCTGGAAAGTCCAAGCACAGCTCTGTGTCCTCCCCAGAAAGATGAGTGAGGGCTGCTGCTAACGGAGACAGGTGAAAACCAGACCCTTCCTCTCCCTCCTTTTCTGCTTTCTATTTCTCCTCTTTATTTATGTTAATGTGTTCTGCATTGGAGCCATAATTAAATACATATTCATATAGAAAATGTACAAAGCTTTTGCCTGTACTGCGAAGCTCTCTGGAGCTTAACTACTTGAGACTTGTCACAGGAAAATATTTCTCCCCATGAAAAGAGGCTTCCTACAGCTGGGCTATATTATTGCCTTTTAATATTGCTGGCTCTGCCTACCCTGGGAAGGGTTTTCTGACAAACTCCTACCCTGGGAAGGGTTTTCTGACAAACTCCTCTTGGAGATACAGCTTTTGCCAGTATAACTTCCACCAGTTTCCTGAAGAAACTGGGGCTTTCGTTGCCAGAGGTATCTCACTGATGGTAGTAATTTGTTCCCACACTCTTTGCTAGGCTGGCAAAACTTGAAAGTGTGGTTCACTGTTTTTCTTTCGGTGCCTTTTCTCCTAAGTTAGCTTTTCTATCCCTGTGCTTACCCCAGCTGTTTCCCTGGGCACATCTGATCATCTATTGTCTTCACAATAGCTCTAAGTAATGAGAGGGGTGGGAAGATAATGCTATTTGGAGGGTCTAATCAGATGCTGGTTCCCTGTAACAGAGCTGTGTCAAAATCTGGAGCCTGGTTACGCTTTAGAAGGGAATGCAGTGATGGAGGAAGCCAGGACAGCAGAAATGGGATTTGGAAGTTGATTTTAAGTAGGAAGCCGCATCAGTATGGCACAGAGGGGAGCAGGGGACAGCCTGGGTGGGGAAAACTTCCAGCAGAAGGCAAGGTCTATGGACAGTGAAGGCAGCTAGCAGAGACAGAAGCATTATCAAGACAAGACAGACCACGATCACCATGATGTGTCAAGGCCATTTCTGTTTCCAATATCTCAGCCTGATGTTGGAATCACTTTTGCTTGGATCTGGCAAGATGAGTGGTATCATACGCATATTGGCTCTGTCTTAGGATTTCACATCTTTAGACAAATGCTGCACATGACGAGTTGGAAAATGGAGTCCTGGATGTGTCAGTGATATGCCAAAGCCCTAGTCACGTCACTGCTACAAACACAGTATCCCAGCCCTGTAGTTTAGTTTGTGTGTTTATGCTCTGTTAAATAAAACATCCTGCTCTTTTTTTTTTTTTTTTTTGCAGTGCTGATGAGATTGAGGAGAAAGGCCTGAAAGTTTGAAGTGAATTTCTGAAGACTCCTATAGGTGAATTGTTTAAATAATCCTTAGTGCAGTGGATATTTTCATGGATCAAATGCCTGCTTGATCCGGGGCCACTGGATAAAACATCTCAATCCCTCCTTTCCAGCAGCCATCTTATCTGAGATGGTCAAACACCTCCTCTTCCACCTGCATGTGCCTCTCCAAACTTCCTGTAGTCTGACTCATCCTCACACAAGCGATGCAAGTCTTGGCAGAAGATTAAAATAGTTGAGTGACAAAGTTACATACCAAAGCCCCCACCCCGTCAGGAACATGGCAAGTGGCAGTCTTGTGTGGGAGGGAAAGGGGCAGCTTCCTCCATCCTGAAGGGAGACTTTTCACGCTATGCAGCAGAACAGGTCAGGAGCAGCGGCTTCTCATGACGGCACCCTGCGCCACCCGTTCCCTGGCCCCTGCAAAACCACATATGACTCCTGGATGCTCACTGTGCTGGAATGTCCTTGCAGCTGGCAGCTGGCCTGGCACAGCCCTGCCTCCAGGCTCCTGGCTCAGTACCGGAGGGATCAGAAGATGATGTTGGAAGAAGCAGATGAATTTTGGGGCTACATGATCTTGTTGATGAGGAGGAACTGATGTGCTTTTGGGTAACTCTTGGTGTGATGTGCTTATTTTCAGAAACTACACGAAGCCCTGTTCTCTGAGCAAGGTAGTGATTAATCAAGTCTGAGCTTCATAGTCATTTCAAGCAGGCATATGTAGGTACTGCTACAGAAAACAGTGATTGCACACACAAAAGATCAACCAGATTGAGTCAGAACAAAGCCAAGTATCCTATTACTCTTTGCTTTGCCAGTCACTAGCAACAGCAGCTGCACACAAAATGTTTCGGTACCTGATGTACTGCTGTAGGCAGCACGATTGCAAGAAGTCCAGGCTATCTTGGACTTCAGACAACGGGATAGATTATTTTTACACCCAGAAAGTTGGCAAAGCACCAGAGTCAGCATAGGGTGTGTGCCCAGCGAGACTATGGAGTTCATACTGTATACCCCAAAAGTTTTGTGAGGTGCTCCTGTAATACAGAAGCACGTTAGCAGAATCTGTGGTTGGTCCCTGTCTGAGAAAAGTTCATGAATTCTTCTTACTCAGGAACACAAGATCACTGTGACTGTGTTGGAGCCATAACCAGGCAGCCACAGCTTGAATGTTCTGCCCTATAATTGAGAGTACCCCTTTGAAAAGCCCAAAAGCCACAGTTGCAATAAGCAGTTGCTGTAGTAAGCAGAAGAAAGCTCTCCTGCTGGCTGCCTGGTCCTGCTTCCCAGTGCTCACTCGCTTGCTGGATGCAAGAGCATGTGAGGCCACACAGTGACTTGAATGAAGGAATTAGTCTGGATTTGGGGTGCTGGTTGATGAGAAGCTCAACATAAGCTGGCAATCTACACCTGAAGCCCAGAAAGCCAACCACATCCTGGGCTGCGTCAAAAGCAGCATGGCCAGCAGGTTGAGGAAGGTGATTCTCCCCCTCTACTCCATTCTCTGGGGAGATCTCACCTGGAGTACTGCTTCCAGCTCTGCAGCCCCCATCATAAGAAGGATGTGGATCTGTTGGAACGATTCCAGAGGAGGCCCATGAAAACGATCAGAGGGCTGGAGCACCTCTCCTGTAAAGAGGCTCCTGTAAAAAGGCTGAAAGAGTTGGGGAGACCTTATTGCAGACTTTCAGTACTTAAAGGGGGCTTATAAGAAATATGGGGAGAAACTCTTTAGCAGGGCCTGTTGCGATAGGAGTAATGGTTTTAAAATAGAAGGGGGTAGATTTACGTTAGACATAAAGAAAAAAATTGTTTACAATGAGGGTGGTGTAACACTGGCACAGGTTGCCCAGAGAGGTGGTAGATGCCCCATCCCTGGAAATGTTCAAGGCCAGGCTGGATGGGGCTCTGAGCAACCTGATCTGGCTGAAGCCGTCCCTGCTCCTTGCAGGGAGGTTGGACTAGATGACCTTTAAAGGCCCCTTCCAACCCAAACTATTCTATGATTAAAATTAACTAAGGAAAAAAAGTGTGTATGAGGGATCAGTTCTCGTGAAGCCAAAGATGAAAATGACCTCAGTGTGAGAACTAGTGGCAGGAGGCAGGGGAGGCAGGGGACAGTCTTGTCTGGCAGGGAGTGGTTTAGTCTATGATCACCAAACTGTAGTGTCAGCTGCTGTCCTCTGCCAGGGCCAGGCTGCCAAACTTTTTCTGCCTAGCCTCACACAAGCCTATAGACTGAGCCAGCTCCTGGAGATCAGTGAATGCAGAGAAGTGTCTCTACAAGAACCATTTGCTGCTGGTCGCTTAACACTCGAAAGCGTGAGCAACCTGCCTTCTGCTTCTGCCTCAGTTGTGCGCAGTACCTGTGGTCTGGAAATGGTCCATCTGGGCCGTGCCTTTCCCTCTGGGTAGCTGCTGGCAATGCAGAACGTACGGTTTCCCCGTCTGACTGGAAGAGTGGGTTACGTTTAGCCTTTTTAAGATGTCTCTGACTGAAGTGGTTGCATCAGGGACCAAGCGGGGTTGTGCAGTAGGTTGAAGCCACTGTGCCATTCTCCTCTGAGCTTGTGCTAGTGCAAAGCACAGCTCAGTTGGTTCAGAGAATCTGCCCCAAATGCTCAGTGCTGCTGCAGGGAAAAAGCACAAGACAGGACAAAATTAGTCTTGTATTTATCATTTTTCCACCAACAGTCTCTTATTTATTAGGCATTTCAGACATGCAGAGGACACAAGCAAGCTAGAGTGTACTGCTATGCCTGTATGGATGCCTTGTAATCAGACTTCACTATCCTGGTGGTGCTTCCTTTCCTAATGTGTAGTCCTGGACGCAATTCCTTCATCTAGCCTGAGCCTGAGGAAGTGAAAGATTTTACCGTATTTCATGTGAGATGGTTAAGGATTGGTTTCTGAGAACAAAAGCAATCGGGCTTGTGTGACTCTTGTCTTCTTACCGGCCAGGAGGAGATAATCAATAATTCAAACTTAAAGCAAACCCAGTAAGACACAGAACTTCCCTTGTTCCTCCTTTGAACTTCTTGGAGCACTCTAGTCTGAATCTTTGCCATTTGCTTCACTGCTCCACACTGTGCTACCTGCTGGGGTTATGTCTTTACCAGGTATACCTTGCGATGCTGTAGTGCATGTGGCATCATGTAATTATCAGGGTGCTGTTGTTTAGACATGCTTTAAAAACACATTTTAATGCTTGGGGTTTCTGACTGGATTGGGGACCCCTTTTATCGTCTCTGGAGCTACTCTTGGGAGACAGAATTTTCCTCAGTGGTAGGTATTTCTAGGGTGAGACCATTTGTCTTGAGGCCATGGCTGTCTCCACCTTTGGTCTCACTATTCTGAGCACTTAAAAAATACTAAAATGCTGGCTCTTAAATAATACTAAAAATAAGTAATGATTATTATTAATTCCTAGGTTCATTGCTTCCCTGAACAAGGTAGATAATAGTGCTTATTGGTGAATCTAAAGTCCTGCTGAGGGAATTCAGTATAGAATGAATTTTCTGTGCAGGAAAAGAAGGATAATCAATGATGCACATCAGTGGCTGAGGATGGGAGGGTTTCAGGTAAAAAATGATGTGCTTCAGGAAGCTTCAAATGCTGTTAAAATTAGAGGTGAGGTGGGCTAACCCTTCCCTCTGCCCCCTCCACTTCAGAGGAGAGTCAGAGGAGGAATCAAACATTGTAGCTCCCATTGTCAGAATCACCCCAGCAGAAAAAAGAAATCAAGAATGGATGATGGGCTTAGGGACAACCGGGTAGATGCTGAGAGCAGAGGTGGTAAACCTGCAAATAAATAAATAAATACATAATCAAGCAGATAGTGTTGTGAGAATATCTCCTGGAGCAATGCACTTAAAGAAGTTTTCAAACCCCAGAAAGTCCACGTTTCTCCCACCTCACACACATCTTGCTCTGCTCTTCGTCGCTCATAGACAGCAACAGAACCCCCCTGCCTTTGATTTACAATTAAATTAAGAATTACTTTGGTAAAAAGCGGCGCTTTTCCCCGCCTGCTTTGTTTTGTGCCTCCGGGCTGTGCAGACCCCTATTGCTTGCTGTGCGAGAGACAGCGTCATAGGGCTTGTGAGGAGCTGCAGGAACTGAAACCAGTTCTATGATTTATGGCACTAATAAGGCTCAACTGCCATTTCTTGTGGTTTCCTCCCAAGTTGTCTTTGATAATTTCTACTTGTACTGTGTTTATTGTTGCTGCTGCTAGGGTTCAGTTGGCAGGTAACTGTTGCACTGTTTTGCAGGATCTGCTTTTTTTGGCTTTATTTTATAGTTATCATTATTAATAAACATCTAATGTTTGGGGAGTGCCAAAGAGGTCAGGTAGGCACTATCCCCCTGCTTCCCCTTGTCGTGCTTGGTGCTGTCAGAGGGATGAAAGATGTATCCTGCCATGAGGTGTTTACAATTGCATGGTGACAACCCGCCTTTCCAGATCACCTCCATGGCAGGAATGCTGCGGCAACTCTGCTGGCAGCCGTCTCACGACCAGACAGCCCATGATGGGGCTGTGCATGCTTGCTCCAAGGGCCCTCGCACATAAAGTCCTGCCAAGTCACTCTGGGATGATTTCTAAGAGTACACGTTGCTGGAGGATATTGCCTCTGCAGGTGAGCAGCCACGAGGGAGATGTGGCTGGTGCTTTCTCTCCGGCACAGATTAGCACCTTGGCTGTGAGCTGCTGCAGCAAAGACAAGGCACATCCTTCTTTTCTGCTGTCGGCGCGACAGAGTCAGTAACTGTCAGAGGAGAGGTCCCGTGGGCAGTGTGCAGCTGCCTGCTTTAATATAACCTCTTGAATTGCCCTAGCATGAACTTCTAGCGTTGGCACTTGAATACCTTACCCTGGCCCGAGCAGGTCTAAGTGGTGGGGGTAGGTCCCAGGCTTTTGGTGGCAGGACACAGTCGACACCAAGAAACTGCAATGGAAGAGAAACAGGATCCCACTGCTGTCTGGGAGAGAAAGTGGTGTTGAAGGGATTGGAGGTGGAGAGGCTTCTCGGGGAATGGCAACAGTGAAGATACGCTGCCCTCGCCTTAGTCAGCTGGTTGCAGCAGAGTTGGGTGGGAGCGAATCCATCTGTACCCTCTGATTTATGTGTTTCTCTTGTGCTCACTTTTGGGCTGCTCGCTGCCTGCTTTCATAAACTTGGCTCTAGGAAAGTCTGTAAAAACAACTGAACATTATCACCCAAGGATACTGGGGAGTCTTTACTGACACTCACAGCTCTGCTTTGATAATTTGCCTGGTAGAACACGTGTGGAGGATTACGGGCTACACCACAAAGATGCTGCTGAAGAGTGGCTGTGCCGTTTTTCCTTGCTCCTGAGCAGTAGCAGTTCGTGGCTGGCTGCAGCTGTACAGATCATGGCACAGCTGAGTCTGGGTTTCCCCTGCTTTGTTCCAGGCTGCACCTAGCATGATAGGGCAATGGTGGAGGTGGAATTACAGCAGTAGGTCACACTGGTTGAAAATTTCAGTGTTGTGGAAGAAATATAGCTGCCTGCTCTGCTCTAGCTGGATGCATGTGTCTGTGAGAGCTGGGCAAGACAACAGAAGGGCTGAGTGAGAAAGGTGATGGCCGCAGAGATGAGTGCAAAACTCACTGCTATTTCCCACATGCCAAGATCTTCAAAGCTGGTGAGATCACCATGTTACCCTTGACAGTTGGCCTGTCATCTGCACCAGGGCCACAGAGCCTTTCTTTGTCAGCCTCTCCCATCATGGTTGCCAACTATGCATCAAACAGGGCTATTACATATTTGCCTGAAAGGCAGAGCAGGGCCCTCAGTGTCGGTTTATTGAGGAGATGGTGTTACTATCAAAGCTAGGCAACCTTAACAGCAGAGCACCTGAGACTTGGCAGTACCTGACACCCCAGAGAAGATAAAACCTCAGAGGAAAAAAAAATTAAAGGCATTGTAATATGAAAGTAGCAACCGAAGTTTCATACTGCAGCTTTCCATACCTGATTGAACTGCATAACATCTGCATTCTGGAATCTGTTGTGTTTCAGGATGGGCCTAGGTTTGAAAGGCTGCTAGGAGCCCAACTTATTTCTTTTTCTGTTCTGATTTCTCAAGGTGATATAGTAACTTCTTTTAGCGCCTTCCGAGGAAGAGGCACACAGGCTTTGGCCAGTGGCGAGCCCCATATCCTCCGCCACAGAGCCTCACTGCTTCTCCAGAGCTACAGCCAGCGGTAGTTCTGGCTGTGGCCATAGCATTTCATTGAGCCTTGGCTGAAAAGAGAACCGAGTCAAATCAACAGCTCCAGGACCAAGCATTCCCTCACTAACTCAAGGAAGTTAGATCCATCCATCTGCTGCTTTTTGGAAAGTAGTAAATGATTACTTCTTCCCCTGCTGCACACATACACACACAAACACCCACAGACTTCACAGTCTGAAGATCTGCTGTCTTTCCTGCTAGAAGGGCAATTTCTACTGTCATTTTCTATGCTCATTTGCCAGTAAAACCAGCTCTTTTCTCAGATGAGGTTTTGAAATAATTCTTGCAGGCAGCTAAGAGGACTTGCAGTTATAGTACTTGACGTGAATCTTCATTACACTGTGCTGGGCTTCATTACTCTTTCCTGCTATGCCAGTGAAGGTGAAGTGGGGCAACCAAGGCTATTCAGAAGGTCAGCAACAGGATCACCATTATGGCCCTCTAACTTGTCTTCCAGACCTTTCAGGAGCCTCTAACCCGGGCTGATGTTATGAAAAGCTTCACTGCACTGTTTCCATCATTTGATCACTTGTAGCACAACAAGGCTTTTGAATCAATCTGCCAGTTATTTATACTTTGGAAAAGAGCATTCATAGATGATGTGGAGGGTTTTCCAGGTGTTAGTAGGTAGAGTGGATCAAACAAAACTGCAAGTCACTTTAAACCAAGGAAAATGTTTTGCTGTAAAGATTTTTACTGTTTGAATTCTTTTTCTTTGGACTTTGTAAAACTAAGAAATGTTCCTTTTTGATTTTTTTTTCCCTTTTCCTTTCTTTTCTTCTTTATCTCTTCTACTGCTAGACTTCTCCCACTTTGTGACTGAGGAGGAAAGAGTAAGATGGGGGGTAGGAAAAAAGGGTCAGAAGACAGAAAATACAAGTGGCACATGAAAATAAAAAATGGATGAGATTCAGCTGCCTAACCTTAGACAACAAGAGATATATGAGATACTTCAGGATTCTCTTCAGCTGCAACTTTGCAAAGGCATGGTCTGTGTTAGGTCCTCTGTCATGTCTGCAGCTGCGTGCAGATGTTTCGGATACTCTAGCACATCTAAAGGGCAACAGTCACCCTGGCTAGGGCAGCAAAATAATCTTGGCTTCTATTTTTGTTGAACAAAACAGAAATTTTCTGACAAATGCATGGAATTTTCTAGATTTGAAAAAGCACTGACATATTTTGAGGCACTGAAAAATAACATTCTCCCTTGTACAAGTCTATGAAAGTCTCCTTAGAATCAGCGTCAAGATGGTAATGCATGGCATGCCAACCCGGCTGTATTTGCTGCCATCTTCTATATACGTGCCATTAGCTGGCAGGCATGCACAGAAGAGAGGTTTCCATAAGCTGTTCTTTTTAATGTAAAATTACTTCTGAGTGTGTTGAACTCATTTATGCCTTTAGCTTGTAAGGTGCTAAATACAGTAATCTAGCTTTTCTCTGGCATGCTCAGTCTTTTGCATGTATACCTGCCCCAAGGTATTGCATATATGATGACTATAACTATAATTTTAAAGTGTTTTTGTGTTAAAAAAATGAGCTTGGTCGTGCTCATGACAGGATATTCACTATTTAACTGAAAATCTCATAACTTAAATAAGCATTTACCATCAACCTAATCTAATCTAATCATAATCAATACCGATACTGAGGGATCTTGTAAAACATGACCCACGTGGCAAGTTCTTCCACTTGTTAATTATGCCCTTGGAGGCAGCAGTCAATAACTCCCAAGGGTTAGATGGTTCCTACTTAGTCAGGTATTTTCATGGAGTGCCACTGACATTCAATAAGGACTTCTGCAACCACAGAAAACCTTATACTATGATATACAAATTAAAAGGCTGAGGAGAGATAGTAAGTACTTAGATAATTGGTTTTTTTTTTTTTTTAAAGAAGCTGGCTGTAGAGCCCTGCAGAGTAGTCCTTCAGGGAACTGATGAGACAATTTTTCTTTTTCAGAAAAAAAAAAAACATTTAAAAGAGGTTATGTCTCATCCAAAACCAACACAGCAGCCTGAACTAGCTCATAAGTCACCGCAAGTACTTCTTTCAAAAAAAAATGTCCAAACCTTTGGCTTGAGTACTTCAGCATAGCTCCACAGAAGCTCTTCCAGCATCTGGCAAATGAGAATCTGTCCAAATTAGTATGTCTGCTGATATTCAAAGCAGATAATCTTGTTCTTTTATCTACATTTAATAAGAAAACATTTGTGGTGAGAGTAGTTTATGAAATAGAAAAACTTTGTAGAAGAAAAAATAGAAGCAAAAGTAAGCTCCTTGCCTTTTCTTCTTGTGGAGAGAAACTTGTTTGTAATTTTGTTTTAAGATGCTGATTTAAGTCTTACAAAAAAATACATGTGGTTGGGTTTTTGTACTGTAGCTTGACCACCTATGTTAGTTAGTTTAGAAGAGCATGAGGGGAAAGTTGGATGGCTTGCCTATACTGCATATCCGTGCCAACAATCAGTTATTGTTCTTTCCTATTTTAATGGACTTATCTGCTTACAAACAAATCAAATTGTTCATCTGTGCAGTATGAAGGAAAGGGCCCTGGAAACGAAGACCAGGACTGTTCTACTGATGACAAAGCTGCGGAGGATGAACAGGAGAGGCAAAGATAGGGGGAACACTGATGCCTTGGACTGTGATCCATAAAGACCCGCTCTGAAGGCAGCGTGGAATTCCCACGATGCCCAAGCAGGGGCCACCCACGCACATCCTGCTAGAGGGGCGGGTCCTGCCTCTGCACCTCCTGTGAGATAAATGTAAACTCACATCAGCCTCTGTTTATGGGCAAACTGATGCAAGGCATCACCCATGTGGGTACTAATTGCCTTGCTTGCATCTCGTTCAAGCTCAGTCTACATTCAGATGATGCTGTGTGTCATGCTACAGTAACTTAAGAAATGTGTGCCACTGTGGCTGGAGATGGTTGTCTCACAGGAAAGACCTCAGAACTATATGGGCATGTACTCCTAGTCTATTGCAAATGCAAGTGAAATGGGTTGGTTTCTTCCATGTCTGAAACTCATCTTACTTTGCAGTACAACAGATTGAGAGGTTGCAGATAGCCAATGGCTCTGCCTCAGCTAAAAGATATTTCTCTACTAGGTGTGGTAGCATTTTTATCCACTCTAACGTGGTTACAAGGATAAGTCTGGTCATGCCCTCATACGTCTTTCTTTGCCTTGTCTGGTTAGACAGTGCCCCTTTCAGAACAGAGACAAGCAATGTGACATTTCAGGTACTACTGCAATCTTAATTGCAAGTCATTCTAGTAGCTGAGGTGACTAATGTAATAAATACACACATGTGCGTTGATACAGACAGCACGCACTGCAAAAATGACTTTGCCAGTCATTTCACTTAACTAACTAGAAAATACTATGATTGGTATTCTGCTGCTGAAGTCTTAGCGGTGCCTCTGAACGGCATACAGCTGGGCCGCACTCTTAAAAATGGCATCGAGGTACGAATAAATGCAGCTTGGTTCAGCAGGAGAGGAGAAAACATCACCTCAGTAGGAACAGAGGAGTTTGGTTAGGTTTTATTTCTCTCGCTAACAAAATGCATATCTTTGTTTCATAATGAACACTGCATTTAATTCAAAATGGAAAATTCAAGCACCCAGAGGAGCAGCGAGAGGAAGAGGAAGAGATTCAAAGGAGGAGTGTGGAGCTGAGAGGGCCGTCCCTCTCTAGTCTACTGGCCTGGCTGGTAGGGGACAGTCTTCTTCATTCCGGGGGAAGAAGTAGGCTCAGCGAGTTGAAGATGCTAACATGACCCTGACACCGTGCAACATTAAATACTTAAAAAGATTTGGGGTTTTGAATTCAGAGACCTCAGCCTACTTGGTTGCCATGGCAAACAATCACCAGTAGAAGTCTTTTAACCTTTAATTAAAGATACACAAAAAGGAGGAAAAACAGTTTAAGCACTTGAAAAATAAAGTATTAAGTAAGATCTTCCTTTTTAAAAGATCCATTATTCCTCTTCCCTTAGCTGTTGACAGTTTTTATAGCTATGCTTCCCTCCTTTTATTTAAGTTCATAGCAGCAGTAGCTGTTCTTGCAGAAAGAGAGACACTCACTGAGACAGACTGGGTCTCTTGTTACGACTCATTTTTGGACTCTGCTCTGCTCACTTGAAGACACACGTATGCGTAAGGGAAGAGAAAAGCCAAGACAAAAAATATGACTTCCCTTTCTGGTATTGACTTTTACTTGCAGCCTCACTGCTAGAAAAAGACAAGCACAACACATGGCCTTAGCCCCTTTGAAATCTACGAAATTTGTACTAGGGTCTGCTCCTTTCAGACATCGCTTTTAGGTGTCTCCCTGATTGCAGTTCACAGCTGTGTGGTACAACCTGTACCCCTCCTGTCTAGACCCGTTTGAGTAAGCAGAACATGAAGGAAAGAGAACAAGGAGAGAAGAATGTGAGGAAATGACAAAGCAACTAAGAGAGGGGTGACATCAGGACACCAAATCTCATCTTCCAAGTGGGTTTCTACAACTGAGTTGAAGTTGGTGGAGCTAGCAATGACATTGGTGTGTCTCCTGGCCGGAAACTAGCCAGAAGGTCTGATCAGCTCAGGTAACTAAATGCCAGCAGTGTCTCAGTAGTAACTTAGGTCTCAAAGCTGGCAATGAGAACTGTCAGGATTTCGACTTTCTGTTCATCTGTCCTATCATCAGTATCAAAATGGATGTCCCCAGGAGATGATGAACATGCCAACAGCCACCAGTTTTGTTTAGCTCCTGGTACACCAGTTTTGGTCCATTGATTGGCATTCATCTTTTGTATCAGCCCTGGTCTCAGCACAGCCTTTGGGTGATATCAGGAAGACTTCCTGTCTGAACTAATTTGGTCTTCCTATCTTTAACATGTACATGTACAGCAGACTGAGCTGTATTTTTGTACCTCGGAAGCTTTAGTATAAGGGTCTCCTTGATGCAGAGCTTGTGCAGGACGTATAACACCCTCTTCTGCTGCTGTGTCGGCCCTTCTAGTTTCCCAGGAGAGTGCCACAGCTATGAGAGCAGGAGGATCCTGGTGGAGGCACTCTGTCAGTAGCGCTTTCATGTGCCTTAATAGTCCAATACTCATTAGCATAGATTGGGGAAGCCAGGTGAATAATTTCCATGTGGGAGTCTCAGGTGAGGATCTAGAAAGACCTTCTGCACAGACCAGGACACATCAATGGCGAGGAGTAATACCAGCTCACCTTAGTATGCAGCACACAGCACAACCTTATGGTATTCTCCCAGGAGATAAGTGATGCCGGTTCAAGTTCCCCCAGGCAGAGGAGGAAATTAAACCCAGGACTCCCACATCCTTTATGAGTGAATAAAAAGTGGCTGTCTTCCTCTCGGCTTTGTGAATATAATCCTGACATTTTTTCCAGGAAAGCAATTTGCTAAGTCCACACTGAATTCGACAATCGTTCCAAGACAATGGAAAAAGCATTTTTCAATGAGAAGAATAACGACTAAAAAAGAGATTCTTCTGAACACGGTGACAATAAAACAACCAGACAGACCCCACCACTCTGCCACTTTATATCCAACAGCTGTGGAACAGGGAGGCTCTAATGCTCATAGGCAATGGAGGAACTTATCTGGCAATGTGAAAGCTTGGTAGGAAAAAGACATTTTGAGGGAGTAAGGAAATCCTCTGGGAATGGCAGATGAAACTTGAACATTGTTTGGACTGCTTTGAGTCCTGACACAACTGCAGTGGAGTACAGGAAACGCTGTGAGGAACAGATCCATTCTGTTTGCTGAGATGTGACCAATGTCCTGGTTCTAATTAGGTACTAAAGGCCTGAGAAGGTTCAAACTTCATGTTTGTAAGAGTTCAAAGAGGGAGCTGTATGAGGCCTTGCTGGCAACTGTAAGTTTGAAGGAGGAAGCAGAGGAAAAAGGGTTCTTTACTTATCCAACCTTTTTTACTGAACTCAGAACTGTGTCAACTGGTGGCCATGTCCAGCATGGACAGTAAGAACACATGGAAGTCAAAATCTGAGCAGTGAAATAGTCTGCTGCCACAGAAGACCCACCTGTAGAAACAAAACCAAATGTCAAACAACTGTGTTTTTTTTTTTTTATCCCTGGCAGCCTCTTTCCAGTCTTCTCTTGGGAGAAGAGTAGCTCACTGTGCGTGTTTGTGTGTGGATGTGTGTTTGTGTGTGCACATATGCAGGGCTGAGGATGGGCCTGGCAATAAGTAAACAAGGAAACTTTCAAGGAGCAGTCAGCCTCCTGAGCTTTGTCATGAGCAAGTACGCCTGTGATGCCAAGCAGTGTCAGCTGGTGGCTGTTGCTCCACCCTGCACTTCCCCTCTTGTTCTGAAGGAATGCAATTATGGTGGACGCACTGCTTCCTGCTTGGAGCTCAGGGCTGCGGAGGATAGGCTGGTAGCCTCAATAGGAGGGAAAACTGAGGTTGTAAGTGTGTGTTTGTTGCCTGCTTTACAGAGGTGGGATGAAGCAGTAGAAATGTTGCTCAAATCCTACAGCATCAGGTCATGCAACTGGCCAGTTTTGTGTGGTTAAATGGGGATAAAGGAACTATATGTCCTCTTCAGACATTTCGAAAGGCTGTGGGTTACAGCTAGACCATCCTCAGTAGAGGTAATGTTTTATTAGCAGTGGCATTATAGTGATGTGAGTGTGTTTGATTGCCCCCCTGTCTGGACAAGGCCTGAGTATTCCTTCCAGGGCAACACCACCAAATCAGTATATGGGTTGTCTGGAGATGTACAAAGCCATGGCTGGTTGTTGAATGAATCAGTGCTGTCACTGAGGTGTGATCCACAGGAGAGAAGGACACAGGTGCCAGCCTGTGGAGGTCAGACAGCATGGGAGATCGTGGGGGAGAATAAGCAATGATAGTTGTCTGGAAATGAGTTATGTCCCAGTAAAAATGTTTAGTTTTCCATTGGATGAGTTCCCTTTTTTCTAGCTTCCTGCTAGGGCACTCAGATGCTACTGCCAGCAAGAAGGAGCAAAGAAAATATGTGGCTGGAAGTTGGGGAGAAGATGAGACGTTCTCTTGGTCTTACTCTACATAACAAGCTCATCTAGTGTGACCATGTGAATGTAAGCTCCTCTGGTCTATTACCCAGAACTCATGAATGCCACGCTGCTTCATAGCTTCTGTGTTTTTGTGAAGGGAAGGACTTCATCAGATGAGATGCAGAGTGAATTAGACTGCAGATAGGCAGACCACTGGGCAGGAGCACACATCTGCCTGTGGGAATGTGAGGTGGTCCTTAGCAAATGGTAACGAATATAAAGGCGAGCACGGAGGCTGCATGTTTGTTCTGACACACATCTTCCTCACCTCCCTCCAGCCAACGTGAGCTCATGTACACCCCTGTACGCACATGCATGCTCAGGTACAATCACGTGCAATAAGGAGTGAACAGGGATGGAAAAAAAAAGAGGTTTGTCTGGCCGCAGTGGCCATAAAAGAAAATTGCTACTGTACCGGCCAACACCGGCGGCAGCAGCAGCGAGGCTTTCTTTATTGTGCCTGCTCTTACTGCTGTGCACTGGGTGCACTAAATGTTCTGAGTAGAGAAGAAGCAGAGATTTGCTGAAATTACCTGCTTGATCAACCTGGCATCAATCTGTGCAGGTACAGCGGTAATGACACCTGGTGTGCTGAGAGCCCCCTACCTTCTCTGTGGACGGTGCTCTCACTAGCTACTTTTCCCGCTGCCAGGCTGGGACATAGGACAGAAAACAAAGACTTGTGCAATCAGACTGTACATCAACACCTTAAACCACTTTGAGTCCAAATGATGGTTGGTAAGAAGAGCAAGACTGCTTGCTGATGCCCTTGGATAGCATACTACAGCTCTGTGAGAGGCAATACACAGGGATACGATGACGTCTTATGCACAACAAACTCGGCCTTGGAGCCTGTAGCATAATTCCTTTGATCAGCAAGACTGGGGTTACTGTAGGGTCGGGGTTGACATAAAACCAACCAATCAAGCAAGACCACCTACATATTTAAATTAACCTTTGTTCTTTGGGGCAATACAATTTTCTTTAAGGATTTTTTCCTCTTCTGCATGGAGCTCTGTGTGGCTCTGTTTGCCTCTGCGCATCATTGCTGTGATAGATGCAGGCATTGTACTTAGGCATTCTGGTACTTAGGCCCCTAATACTACAGAGGAGCAATGTGCAAGGTTGCCAGAGGTTTTTTTTTAAAATAGTCTTTTGAACTCAAGGAACTTTCCAATAATCACTACGTACTTTCATTTAAAAAAAAAAAAATAAAATCAAAGAAACCAACCCCCAAATGTCTTTAAATCTTACATGTAGTTTAAAAAATGCACAAATATTCTTTCATTTCTTTTTTTTTGCAGATGGGGAACGGAATCAATTTACCATGGTTATACCTCCTGCCAATTGTTTCGAATTTCCAGGATTTAATCTTTCATCCATGTGTGTATCCACTATTTACCTTTGAATGAGATAATGCATAATGCATTGGGCTTTATGGAAATGAACCAAGAAAGCCTGCTTTTTTTTTTGAAAGGAGAAAATTGTACTTCCTTTATGGCCTAGAAAAAATTAGTGCCAATATTACAACAATAGTGAAGGCACAGAAACATGCAGGTTAACTTAGTATGAGCTCAGAAGATGTCATGCATGAGGCGAAGCACATACAGTGCGGTGGTTCTGCATCCTTCCTCTACTTGAGGCTTGGTACTGGCAAAGTGGCATCACTGCTGTAACATAAACACACATGGGATGCTCACTGTCTTCTGTCCCCAAAGGAACTAGATCTTTGCTAGTGCTCAGGGGGCTTTAGGAATGGTGCAGTAATGTGATCAAAATGTAGAAGGAATGTGCGGAAGGCTGTAAATACACCTGCTACCAGCAATATGACAGAGGGCCTTGTGAATAACAGGAGGTCATAAAATGGAGGATCATTTTGAACAGTAAGTAGCTAGAGAACACTCTGTAGGTGTTCTCTGGACACGATTATCCTTGGTTTGAATGCTACTTTCCGCTGTACCCACAGCAGAGAATTAAGTAACTGAAATGGATCCTGGCTCTTTTTTTCTTTGCAAAGAAGCAAAGTAGCAGGTAGCAGTACCTTTGAAGTAAATCAGGTGTGATGCTATCTCATGCTCTAAGTGTCGGATCTGTCTGCAACCGTTAGTAGAGAGAAAGTAACACTCTGACATGCTTCTCCTCAATCTCTGCTTCACACGCATATATGTACATCCACGGAGCCTCAAAGACCTAGAATCAGCAGAGGTCTTTTAAGATGTTTCCTGTCTAAGGAGCAGTGGGTGTGAGCAGTAGATGGCCTGTTACGGGGAATTTTGTCTCAGCTTTCTTCTCATGACAAGATTTGGTGCTTTTTTTCTGTTGTCAGGTGTTTTTTCCCCAAAGCTTTTACTGGCTAGAGCAGGGATTAGACTCTTCCTGAAGCACATGCACGTCTGGCCTATCTGTTGATATCTGGCTAACTGTGACAGAAGCATAAAGGAAAAGCAAAGAGGTCATGGACATGGAATTCAGTGCACAGACAGGATCAAACTCCAACACACTGCTCTACATCAGGAGATGGAAAAATTGGCTGTGCCTTGCTAAGCTAGCTCTCATTCTCTTACTCAGTGGTCAACCCACTGTCCTTCCTTCACAGAAAGGCCAGAGAGGTTAGGTAGCCAGAGGTAGCACCAGGAAATGTAGTATTTAGCTTTTAACAACATAATATCCTCATGGGCCTAGGTGAAGAAGGAAACTGTGGTGTGTGGAGCACCACAAACATATAAGGATGACTCCCTTGCAGTTGTCCCTGTGAGATCAAGACCATGTAGTATTACGTTTTGCTAGAAATGCTATTCCTTTCTTTTTGAAAAAAGTAAGCCTGTGTGTCTTTCTCCTTCTGGTACAAACTAGGCAAAACAGTTACAGTCACTGAGGGAACACAGTTGGAGAACCAGCATAAGAGTGAAGAGATTCAGGACAACAGATAGAATTAATCACATTGTGCCATGGGGCTGATGGTCCTCATGAAGGTGTATCTTCCATTTAGAAATCATTCAGCAGTACAGGAACATGCTGTTTGATGACACCCCATCATTCCAAATCAAGAAATTGTCTTTCAAAACAGCTTTTATGCATAGAATCATAGAATCACATGGTTGGATGGGACCTACAAGATCATCTAGTCCAATGGTTTTCCCACTGCCATTGGTGCCAGAGCTACTAAACCATATCTTGTAGCTCCTCATCAAGCCGCCTCTTGAACACTGCCAGGCATGGCGACTCCACCACCTCCCTGGGCAGGCCATTCCAGTGCCTGACCACTCTTTGGGAGAAAAAGTTTTTCCTCACGTCCAACCTAAACCTCCTCTGGTACAACTTGTGGCCATTTCCTCGGGTCCTGCTTGTTGCCTGGGAGAAGAGGCCAAACCCCTGCTCATCACAAACCGCCTTCAGGAAGCTATAGAGTGCAATGAGATCTCCCCTGAGCCTCCTCTTCTCCAGACTAAACAATCCCAACTCCCTCAGCCGCTCCTCATAAGACTTGTGCTCCAGACCCCTCACCAGCTTTGTTGCCCTTCTCTGGACACATTCCAGGGCCTCAATGTCTTTCTTGCAGTGAGGGGCCCAAAACTTAACACAATACTTGAGGTGCGGCCTCACCAGCGCCCAATACAGGGGGATGATTACCTCCCTGCTCCTGCTGGCCACACTATTTCTAATGCAGGCCAGGATGCCGTTGGCCCTCTTGGCCACCTGGGCACACTGTCGGCTCATGTTCAGCTGAGCATCAACCAACACCCCCAGGTCCCTTTCCTCTTCACAGTCCTCCAGCCACTCAGCTCCGAGCCTATAGCGCTGCTTGGGGTTATTGTGGC
>WHYT01016575.1:19228-138323 GCA_009806455.1 Tetrax tetrax | reverse complement strand
CCTTCAGGAAGTTATAGAGAGCTATAAGGTCTCCCCTGAGCCTCCTCTTCTCCAGACTAAACAATCCCAACTCCCTCAGCTGCTCCTCATAAGACTTGTGCTCCAGACCCCTCACCAGCTTTGTTGCCCTTCTCTGGGCATGTTCCAGGGCTTCAATATCTTTCTTGTAGTGAGGGGCCCAAAACTGAACACCAGAGGAGATGCAGATCTCATCCAAGACAAGAAAGTAACTGACCTTTTCCTCACTGCAGAATTGTAACAGGTGGCTCATAGATGGTCCTTGTTTCATCCATCTGACTGGGGAAGAGATGCTAAGCATGAGCTGTGTTGCACACGGAAAAACTCCTGCATCTGCATGCAGTCCTCCCAGTTCCACAGGGGATCTACTTAGGCCCTACAAGCTTGGTGGACATGGGCTTGAGAGAGCTGAGCATGGTAGCCTCACATAAAGAGGTGTAATTTCTACAGGGAGAGTAATCAATGAGGGACTGCTGAGGGAAGACATGGAGCCTTGGTTGCAGCAGATGAGACTAACTTGCTAGCAAGGTCTCCCTCCAGTAGGCAATAGAAAAAATTACCTTGGGGAAGATTATAGCAAATTAATTTGTCTCTGATGAGAGGTTTTGGAGAGTCTCTTGCAATTTTATGCATGTTGGCTGGACAGCCTTGCCCTGGCAAGTACCTTTGCCTGTGCCAGGGACACAGGTAGCTGCTGACTCTTCCATTGGACATGAGAGGAGCTTTTTAAAAAGGCTGTGCTTCTTGAAAGACAGAATAGTTGAGGTTATCTGGCAAGGCATCCCTGTTATGCTTGTAACTGGCAGTTGTAGGCAGAATGGAAGGAGAGAGATTGGTGGATGGTCAGATTAGGATATGTGTCTTCACTGGGAAGAAGTTGGTAACTTTTGTGCCCAACACAGGTCTAGAGAAAGGAGGTAGAGCGAGTCTCTAAGGGACAAAGATCAGCCAGTTACAAACATTTGTCAAGGTGACTTAGTCACCTTGTCAAGGTGACCAAGTAACTTGGTCCAGGCCTTCTTCTGCCAGATTTCCTCCTAAACATCACATTTGAAATCACTGTTTACTACCAGGTGTTTTCCCTTCTTTGCATGAAGATAAGTTAATCAGCCCCCTAAGAGAGGGCTTGGCAGTATCTACTTCTCCCAAGAAGAACAAGAACTCCCACAAATAACTTTTCCAAACAGGAGAAGCTGGATTGCAATGGTGTTCAGAGCTCACAGATCCCCACGAACCAAGGAGACACAGTTTTAGCTAGCTGAGGAATGAGCACCACCCCTTTCCGTACTTATTACTAGCCTCTTTTTCCATTCCTGTATGCCTTGGATATCTTCCTGGTAGCCAGGCACCTACCCTGCCAATGGACAAGAGTCTCTCAGAGCAGTTTTCTCGTGCACTAATCACTCACTCACTCTTTTCTTGCTGGCAGGGAGTGGGAGGTGTGCAGGAACCCAAGGGTGTGAGCCTCAAGCAAGTAGGAAATAAGGCTGTTCCTGTAGTCCTGAAAAGAGAAGATGTTAGGGTGGAACTCCTCCATCTGATTGTCACCATGCATTAGTCAATGACTGCAGAATCTGGTCTCAATCAAGAGTGATTAATGAATTACCCATGTTTGTCCCTAGCAGATGTTTGCAGCGTGTTGGCTAAGGTTTGGGGTGAAACGAAGTGCACCATTTAACGGACAGACACACTTGCAGTGAACAGTGAAGATGAGTCACACTGCATCACTTTTTTTTTCGGAGGATGAGGAAAGGATTTAACCCTCACTGAGTGAAGGAGTTGCTGATTTAGTCAAGTCGAGAACAGGATGCGACACATTGGTCTGGTGCATTGACATTTGCATCGCTGAGTGAGAGTGCTTGTTTTCACTGGCAAAGCAGCAAGACTGCCTTTTGAAACATTTAAAGGTAATTAAGCTTTTGGAGGAAAAGAAGGGAGTATACTTTGAAGGGAAGCTTTGAATCTCTCTGGACCTACCAGAATGGCTACAGAAAATACTTCAGCATTTCTTTGTGTGCATCTTTTTACACTGTGCAGTCTGTTTTGGGAGGTGTACCTAAATACTTACATTTGCATTTTACTTTCACTTGATGTAAGAGTGATTTCAAGGTAATGGGCTAACAGCAAAACATTGCTGATCTAAAATTAAAAGTATGTGTCCTTCTAAAGCAGGGCAGCTCATGTTTAGAGCAAGCATCAGAAGGGTGGGAGAGGAAGACATCTTCTCCACTGACTAGCACGGACTCGGAGACCTCTCTGGCACACAGCAAAGGAAGAAAAGGCATGCTTGAATGCCTAAGTCCTGAATGAATTTTGCATAAAGAAAAAAACCTCCAACTTTTGCCCTGTAAGTACACCCCTTCCCTCCCGGCTTTGAAGTTCCTTGGGACACCGGTACTAATTGCTGGTGGCTAGTACCGTACACAGGGGCTGCACTGTGCCAGGCGAAGGAGAGAGAAACCTGTCAGGGTTGTGTGGAAGAATCCCTGAGCATGTCCAGTCTCCACACACAAGCTCAACTTATATCTGTTCCTGGATTTAAAAGCACTACAGACAAGTGTTACACAGGCACAGTCTAAGTGCTCTAAAAGCTAATTGGGACACGAAGGAGGATTTCATTCTTTAGTGATATCAAGGCAAATATGTGCCCTTCCTCCAAGGAAAATAAAACAAATGTTATCTCCTTCCATAAGGGATTGAATCAAAAGCAATAAAAAAGTCACCAATACAGCACATGACAGTATCACAGCTGGATCCTGGCTCAGTCTTCTAGCTCTCCATGCTGCCACATGGAGAAAGCAGTGCTCAGCCTGCTGACTTCAGGCCCTCATCCACAGGATGTTAGATTATTGCCCTAAGTCCTCGTGAATTTTGCCTGGCGGCACACTCCAGACGTTACATTACATGTGTGCATTAGTATAGGAGATAGAAAGTAAAATTAAACTGAGTAGGTAATGCCACATCATATTCTAGTAGGGTTTAAAAGACATATCCAGCATTCACTAATGTCCGAGACTGAGGTCCATATGCATCAACACATCTCTCTCTCAGCTTCCGTATGATACAGAAGCCTGCAGACCTACAGGTTGGGCAGGATTTGTGCCCCTACCTGGACATCTTTCTTGTGCTCTTGTTCTGGAGAGTTACTCCTGGAAACCAGTGCTACAGCTCTTGAAAGCAATGATAGTGAGGCATCTTAAAAGCAATGATAGTGAGGCATCTGTGGGCAGATATGCAAAAATGTCTCACACAAGGGTGACCAGTTATTAATTGTTAATGTAGGTAGGCCAAAGCTTATTTGGACCATGGCTACTCTGCAGAACTTTACAAAATTTGCTTTTATTCTATTCCTTGCCTACCAAGTAGCATTAATCTCAGCAAAAGCGAGCAAAAGCAGGAATGCTAAGGTGAAGCAGCGGGTACAGGGGTTGTTCTAGATGTTGGGACCCCCTGCCCTGCCTGTGTCCTCACCTAGTTGACAAAAAGCTTAAAACAATGCCAGGTGCTCACAGTCATGGGTGACTGAAATCACCCAACCCCATCTGGCCTTGGATGATAAGTAGTCCTGGGCACCACCAGTTCCCACTGAGAGAGTGGCTGAGAGTCTTGGGTGTTTGAGCATCTGCAGCAGGGCCCACAGCATTGCTGGGGCACCCAGCAATGGTGCTAGCCATGGTCAGGAGCATCATCTGCAAAAAGTCCTGAGTGCGGACAGAGCCTTTGGAGAAAATGTAGTTGTGACTGTGTTTCATCAGCTGCCTGGAACGGAGTGGGATATGTTTTTATCTGGAAGCCTTTGGCAGCCAAATCAATTTTCTCATCCTCCGGAAGGGCCAGTTTCCTCTTGAGGACAGACCCCTGGCATGACTGAGCAAGTTGCTTTCAGGATTGGTGTCTTCCAGTATTTACCTTTTGCCCAAAACCCGTGGTGTGACTCTCAGGCCTAGCTTGAGCTGGCAAGAGGAAAAATGTCTTATCATCTCTCTAATGATCTGGAGCTAAACTGAATCTCTTTGACAAAGGTGGTAATGAAAACGAGGTCTAGCTTCTCTTTAACATGGTTTGTAAAACAGCTTTATGCAAACCAGTTTTAAAGAAGAGTTGAGTCCTACCTCTGGTAGCCAAGCGAAACTGCTATTGCCTCTCACGCAAGAAAAGTATTCGTAGGCAAAGATTTTTGAAAAATGTTAACGTGATTTCCTAGGCCGATGCAGAAAGTCCCCTCAGGGTTGAAATCAGCCCTGTGTTTTTTAAAAAATAGCAGAAATAGGATGGATGTTCCAGCTGACTAAAGTTTTCAGAAAATTTTAATTAGCTGGGAATGAACAATAGAGAGATGCTCGCATAACGGGAGGCAAAGCACTGTACTGGGCCAGCTCGGTTTAGGGAAGCGATGCACCTGTGTCAGTGCAGTGTCCTGTGTCTGCTAGTGACTCCTGCCTTTGAGGACCCCACAGCAGCACTTATAGGCCGGGTTACTGGGCCACACACCCACCGTGCTCCTAAGCCAGCATGGCTGAAGCTGGCTTGAGATCCTTCACCCCTCAGCCTGTGGTCCCAGGCCTGAGAGCAGCAGAAGGTCTGTGGCAGGTTGTAGCTGGTAGATGCCAGTGCTGTGTTGCTAATTTTCACGTGTGATGCAAAATGGTGTACGAGAGGAGTCATACCTCAGTGTTACCTGGATTGATAGCATCTTTTAGTTAAGTGACATTCCCCTCCTGCACTCTCCCCCCACCCTTTTTAAGGGGAAAATAGAAGAAAAGAAATGCAGCTTGCATTCTGATGCTGGGTCAGTGGATACGGGATAATTCAAATTCAGCACCTTCCTCCAAGCTATGTGGTACCCAAGGGACAGTATCTTACTCTGCTCCTTTCTATCACTCTGTGCACTTGTAGGGGCTTATGGTATTATTGCAAAACACTCTAGACATGCACAGCATGAAGAAACAAGTTGAAAGGTACATTTGGATGCTCCAGACTCAAATCAGATAAACTCACAGGATTCACGTGGCCCCTGACACCAGGTGATTGCAAATGGTAATAAATACAATCCAAATTTAGGTTGGCACATGCTTTCCTAGCAAGGGGGAAAAAAATAACTGCATTTTAACAGACTAAGTGGTTAGAGAACTTTGTTAATTCAGACATAAACCTGTTAGCATAAAATATTGCCGGAGGTCTGAAATGGCCTCAGACAGTTTACATTTTTCATCAGGATTGCTATTAGAGACAACTAACCCTTTCTCTCCCTAAGAATAATGTTGCTTTTCCACAAGGCAACCCAAAAGCCAATCTCTTTGTACACAAGAGATTGTGCCTCTAATCTAGACTTTATTAGACTGATCATTATACAATGGCTTTAGAAACTCTGGACAAAATAGAGCAGTGGGTTTAGCTGACGGTAATGTCAGATTGCTGTCAATAATCCCCAGCAGATGCAAACGTGTGACCCTTTTCCCCTTAATTGTTGAATATTTATTTTTATCTTATAATGTTAATAAGGTTTATTGTGCTGCAGAGAGAGCTGATATCACATGACCTTCATCTTCCTGACTCACAACAAAACCAGAAACATTACACTGCCTGTCACGTCCTATTGTTTAACGATAATGTGTAGGTTAGTTGCTTTTCTTTCCCACACAATATTATTTATTCCTTTCGGACTGCCTTCCCTTATTTGGAGTCGCCATCGTGCAGACCAAAAAAGTGTGACTGAAATAGGAGGTTCTGGAGCACCTTCTCAGTACGAGCAGTGGGAACAACAACAACAAAAATATAACTAGTTTTTAGACAGCACTTGATCGGGTTATGAATGGCATTATAAGATGTGATTGCCTGGAAGAGAAAGGGACTGAATGTGATGAAGCAGGAGGGACCTAGCAACTCAATCTTCCTAAATAAGACCTAGATAAAAGCCTGAGTAACCCCAGTCTCAATAAACAAAACCAGACTATGCGAAGGACATGGGAGGAAAAAAACAGACAATTTTCATTTTCTTTGGAACAAAACTAGCTCCACTCATATATATTTGAGATGGCAGGAACCCAAAGTAAAGGTTTGCATCTGGTCCTCTATTTGTGCTGTGCTGAGCCAGGATCCCCAACCCAGATAACTCATTTTAGATCAGCCATGTTGGTGTTGCGTAGGACGTAAGAGCCAAATTGATGCAGACAGAAGAATGCGATAGCGTGGAGAGCTAGGCTGTAGCTTAGGCTGCACCTTTTCACAGCACTGCAAGGAAAGGTGAGGCTCATGTATGGGTGGATTAACTGGATCTGAATTCCCACACCCGGGAATGAATGGTTGCGATTCCCAAAGTGCTGAGCAACACTGTTGTGTCCGGCAACTGCTTCCCACTCCCTCCACAGCAAGGGGAAAACCAAGGTGTGCCTCTGGCCCAGCATCTCCTGCCAGGGCAGAGCAACCAGTGAATCGCACCACTCCGCTCTTGGCCCTGTGTCTCAGCTAAGCAGAGATGTGGAAACCCTTCTCAGCATGCTTCAGAAAAGCAAGCCCAGGGTAGAGGATGCACAATTAAGAAGCACAGAATAGCTGGGCAGTTCAGCCCCTTGGGCAGCTGGCACCAGCCTCCAAACAGAGCCTGGCTGTGAGTCATCTCACTGGAAGGAAGAGGGCTAATCATGGAGGAGGTCCCCTGTCTTCTGCGGGCAGGCAGGACCTGGCTTTGGCTTTGCATCAAGACCTTGGCAAGGGGTGCAGCAGGAAGCCTGGAAGATTTAGCCTATTGTCTGTGCCAGAAATCTCCAGCTGCACAGTTCTGAACACAAACTCTGTATATCCTCGAAACACTGAAGATAAGTGATTTTTGGGTTTGTTACACGTTTTAAATGGAGTGAGAGCCCTCAGCTATTCCAACACATTCCCTGTGCAGGTTCGTTAATGAGACCTATGGGAATTGGATTGGGTTCTTTTTCATTCTGTTATTTGGACTGTGAGAAAAAAAATTGCAGGAAGGAGAAGCTATTTTCAAGCCAGGTTTTTTTTTCTTTTTTCAAAACTGAAATGTTTACCAGGCTTCTGCTGTTAAGTTCAGATATTTGGGGTATTTTTTAGAGTTGTGCAGAGACTCTAGGATTTGTGTGTGGTTAATTTTACTTAGATCTCTGTGATCAATTATTTACCTTGCTTTTAAAAACTTTATTTTATGATATGAAAATAATATTTCATGGTATAAAAATAATTTTTCAGTTCATGTGGTAGTGAAACAATGTAGTACTTTTATTTTGTTCAGACTGCTTTGTCAGCATCAGTGAAATGAATGTTAGGGTGCACTTGTGGATTAGGCAGTATATCTCAATCATGGTGACATGAAAATCAGGTCTCCCTCCCGAATGGTTTTGCACCATTGATGAGGGGGGATCATTTTTACTAGGATAATAAAAGCTCTGCAACCCCCAAGCCAGGTTGCAGTTTTACCAAAAATGAAAACACTGTATCTGGGTCTTGCTGACCCCCAAGGACTGGTATCAGCATTCCTCCTCTGACTGTAAACTAGCACAGGCCAGGTCTTGGTTTTCAGCCTGTTACATCAATACTGATGTAGCTAATGCGTGACAGATGTCGTGGTGAAATCATAGATCCATTGAAGTCACTGGCAAAACTCCCGTTCATTTAAATAGTCCCAAAGCTTTGCTCAGCACAATTTAGGCTCCACGTGCAATACCCAAAACACAGGTTCACTCCCAGTTACAGTATGGCTGTTTCCCCGACCCAGGAACAAGATAATAAAAAAGTGGCAGCGTGCACAGCTCTGGATGCGCTCCTGTGACTGGCCCTTCACTGGCATCCTCAGGTATTTTTACATGCAATTGCCACAGAAACACTTCTACCCACCACTTCTCTTCTGCCATCCTGCAACATCTGTGTGACACCTACAGAAGTTGCTTTAGCTAGTTTTGAGGCAATTTTGTATTGAAAGGGGAAGAAAAAAGTGCTAGTACTGCATTAACTTTCAGCTTCTCACTGGCTGCCTACCAGATGCTTGGGGACTGGAAACCTTGACCCCACTGTGTGGGGTTTCACTGGTGGTGCAGGCCCAGTATTCAGTGCACAGACTCTGGGAATCGCAGGGAAATCACATTGTAGTCACATTCCCTGAGACAGGAAATGGGCACAGATGCCCATGGACCACCTGCACTGCCCCGTTTTTCTGTGCTTTGGAGCTGTGCATGCCCCTTGTGTTGTGCGCGTCATTACGCAAACAAAAGTGTCCTGTGCTGTGGAGCCACAGTCCCAGCTCTGTGCTGCTCCATGTCTCCCTTAGGGAAAAAAACAACTGTCTGGATTTTTTTTTTTTTTGTGACCCTCCTTGAAGCAGTTTGCATGCCATAAGCAGCGTGCTTACCGCTCACTGGGAAACCACGGGAGATATTGATTCCTCAGCGAGCACTGTTTAAGAAGAAATGGCATCCGCTGCTGTATGGGCTGATCCGCTGCGAAACAGCACTGTGTGCTCTCGCTAGGCTTTGCGATACAGTGGTGCTTTTGGTAATCAGTTCATTTAAAGCTACGGATATCTCTGCCATACACTGTAGTGAAGTGAAGTCAGAACCTGCTGCACCCCTAAGGATAACTTCATTAAAATAAATCAGTCAGTGTTATGGACTGCAACGGCAAAAATAAGGCCTTTGTTTTCAGCAGAGGCAAAAGCCGAGTGCTAGACTGTCCTGTCCTATGCCAGTTCCTCTGCCTCAGTCCTGCAACAGAAAAGTTCAGCAGAGGGAAGGGAAGGTGGTATGTCTAGCCCCACCATGTATGAGGAAAATTCCTTAACACTGGGAATGCCAGCTGAAGAGTGAAACAGATAGATCATCAAGGCAGTATGGTCTGGATCACTTAGTGAGATGAGTACAAACCCCAAAATGTATCTTTCTATGTAATCAAACAGTAGGACTTAAATCCAGAAACAGATTACAGACCGCAGTCCTAGGACTGCAGGGAACTCTGGATCTAGAGAGGACGGACCCTGAAAAAGATGAGTGTGTCTAACAGTTCAAGAAGGTTGTGGATGAGGTGAGGATGAATCCAAGAAAGGCCACAGAACAAAATGACTAAGTAATGGAAAACGTGGCTTGAAGTATCAGACTGGAGAAGACACTCCATCTGTTTAGCTTAACGAAGACAAAGTTGAGAGGATGACTTGATCACAGTCTCTAAGTACTGACATGGGGAACAGAAATGTGATAATAGAAGGCTTTTCAATCTAGCTGACGCAACTATAATATGATCCAACTGGTAGTTGGAAGCCAGACAAATTTTGACTACAAATAAGGTGCAGATGTTTAACAGTGAGGGTAATTAACCAGTGGAACTAATTACCAAGGGCTGTGGGGATTATCACCAACAACTTTAAATCAAGATTAGATTCCTTCCCCCCCTCTCCATCCCCTCACCAAAGATGTGTTCTAGTTCATTCAGGGAGGAATTCAGAGATGTCCTTCATTGTGTGTGTTATTCAAGAGCTTGGGCTAGGTAATCAAGCTGGCTCACTCTGCCTTCACAATCCGCACCCTCACAATTCACTGGCCCTCGGAGTACCTAGACGATACACAGAAAACCCGCAGCACCTGCCCAAACTGGCTCATGCTCTTCGTTTCATACCCTGGGCTGTTAAGTAAGGGGAAAAACAGGTAAGAGTGGGAGAAGGGTGTGGGCAATGGGATCATAGAGCCCCTCCATGAAATCCTCTGCATTATCTCAGTGATTCAGTTACTTCTTAAAAGACATAAAAAGAATGAAAGAATTAAGATGGCAAATGTAATTGTCTGCCCTGCTAAAAGCATTCCAGACAAAATGAGCTTTCAGGAAAGATAATGAAAAAGTGTGCTTTGCGTTTCTCTTGCTGTGGCCGTGCTGAATTTGGCCAGGGCAAGGAGAACCCTAAAAATCAGCAGAGGAAGATGCAGCCACCATAGAAGTGAAGTCGTCTTGGGGAGCAGCAGTGAACCAACACGTGGCTCCTGGCCCGCCACTTTCAGGCAGTGGAGCTGCCACCCTCCGCGGTCAGGACCATGTGGGCATTCAATCCAAGAAAACAAACAGCCCAGCGTCAGCGAAATCTCAGGTGCAGTGGCCAAGAGGGAGAAAATGCTGGCTGGCTTGCGGGCCTGTGATGGACGGAACCCTGGCTGGGACTTGCACAATTTCTGGTGAAACCATTGCTGGGCTCCAGCTCTGACCTGCCTGCTGCTGGGAGACTGTGGCCACTGAGGCCATCAGCCCTCCGCTGAGCTCAGGGCAGATGGAGGGGAGGCCAGCACACGAGACAGGGTATATAGACAGCCTCTTCCCGTCCATGAAAAGGGTGAAATTGAGGAAAGACCAGAGGCATTTGTGGTTTTGCTATAGCAAAAATTGCCCCTCCGGATGTGGTGGTGGCATTGGTCTTGTGGCAGGACCCAGTGCCTGGGCAGGGCACAACCGCAGCTGGGGGACAGAGATGAGGGGGGCTGCTCCAGGCAAGGTGCAGTGTCACCCTGGCAAATGTAATTGCCCAGAGTTGCCCCACCAACCTTCCAGAGCCTTCCAGGGCTCTTCTGGAGGCCTTTCAGCACTTTCCAAGACCTTCCAAGACCTTCTCCAGCCCTGCTAATGTTGAATATAGCCCTCACAGAAATGAAGTAGCCGAGCAGACCCTGCAAACACCCCGTTCGCCCCTCGGTCCTGTCCCCCATGACTTTTGGCTGTGTCTGTAGAGAGGCCCCAACCTGCCCTCCGCTGGGAGCAGGCAGGGCAGGCAGGGCCGGGCAGGGAGGGAGCCTCAGCTGCTTGCTCGCACCTGCCGGCGCTCGCAACTGCAATTAGTTGCACCCGGTCGAAGCCAAATTGAGGCCCCTTTCAAACCGTAACTCTGTGCGCTTTGTTTCCAAAGGGAAGTTCATCTTTTATGTGCATGCAAAATGGATAAAACCCAAGGAACATTTTTTTTTTTCTTCCCCCTCCCTTCTCTCAGTTGGGTGAGGATTTGTTTAAAAAAACCCCACTGCTGCGGCGGGGAGATGCAGTGACTCAAGGTTTTTAGTCATCCTTCTTTTATGGCTTGGGAAAGGTGTTTTTTTCTTTTTTTTTTCCAGAAAGCGGGCTCAGTGTGTGGCTTGCTTGCTGTGAGGGGATCCCTGGTGTGGGTGGGCAAGCCGGGGTCCCTGCCCTGTTTGGGAAGCATATCCCCTTCACCTGAGCATGGAGAGAATGGGGAGGGGGGGGAACGTGCTTCTGCTGCCTATGGGGAGGGTACGCACCACGGGGGCATGGCAAGCCCCTCTTGGGAGTGGCGTGGGTAGGGATGGATTGATGCTGGGCAGCCATTCCTTTGCCTTTGGGCTCTTTCCCTCCTCCCACACTCCTCTGCAATTGCTTTTTCTCCATCCACATCCCCATTCGCCCATGTGTGGATCCCCCTTCCCCACGAGGCTGCGGTGCTGCCGCCGGTGCATGGTGGTCCCCAGCCCTGCTGAATCAGTTCATCCGAAAGCAGAGCTCCCCTCCGGGCGACTGATGGGAGGTGCTGATTCAGATGCATGCGGGGGATCCGGCAGCAACTGCATTAAGAGGATTTATAAAAGAGATAAGGCACAGCTCTGAGCTTCCCTTAGTAATCGTGCGGCACACAATTCAGGACTGTAGAGGGAATTTCAGCATGGCTGACAGGTACACAGTGCTGATCCTATTGTCCTTACAGCTGTTATTAGCTGAAGTAAGGGGCAACTGGAATTACAAATGATTTCTGGGTAAATGCATAGCTCTGATTCTGAATGATCTCTCAGCAATAATCCACACGTAATCCTCAATATAGAGCGTCTGCTTTAAAGGCGGCTCCATTTTGAGCAGGCCTCAATAATGCATGGGTGTCCTGATTCACAAAATAAAGAGGAGGAGGAAATAGGAAAGCCACGTTTGTTTTACAGCTTTTTTTTTTCTGAGTTGAATACAATTTAGGAAAGCACGTGATCGTGTACATACCATTTATTAAGAGAAAATTACCTGTTTGGTAGTTATTTATTTGGGAGAGTAATTTTACAATGACCATGTATGACTGTCTCAGGCAGGTCTGATACATCTAGAAAACAAACAAACAAACAAACAAAAATCTTCTGTAGTGACTCAGTTTGTGATGTTTATTCCTCAGAGCGCTTTTTTTTTTATTTCAGTGGAGCAAGTCAGAAACTGGGTAGCTGCAGGGGCTTAATGTGAGGAAATGAGTGTGCTGATGGTTAGCACCTTTTTCCTTCTCCTCTGCACGTGCTGATGCGAAAGATTGCCTGGTCCAGTGGCACTTTCGCAGCCCCATTAGCTGGGCACCCAAGTGCTCCGCAGTCTTCGGTGCATTGGTTGGCCTCATTGCAACCCCATGAAGTGAAACAGGAAAGTGTGCTGCTCTCGGAGGCACAAATCCCAGAGAAGAGCAGATGCCTCTCCCCTACTTCTGTATCCATATTCCTGTAATCTTGGTCATAGTCTGGCACCTGGCCCTGCATGGCCCTGACGCTGGGTGCTGTGAGGCTGGGGTTGAGCCCAGGCCCCCAGGGTCTGAGATCTGAAGCTCCTGCCTGTGGTCAGCACCACCACCCCAGGCTCGTCCTTCCTGTCCTCAGCTCATCCTTTCCAAGCGAGGCACGGGGAATGCTGTAAAAGAGGTGGCACTGCAAGAGCAATGCTTCCCAACACAATCCTCTTACTCTGCAGGACGATGAGGCCTGCTATTCCCTTGGAGGGCTGCTGCAGGAGGGAGGATTGCAGGCAGGATGCAGGTCTGAACTACGTGTCATTTGCACATGTATGAAACTAGAACTGTAGATTCCCAATTGGTACTGGAGTGAGACCAGAGCCAGAATGAGACAGACAGTATCTCCAAACCCATCTACTCATTCTGGGTGTCTTGTGTTGGCATGATACCCAGGGCTGGGTTTTCAGAAGGTCTAATCCCTCTTAGCACCCACTTGAGTACTTGTACTTGCTATTTATCTCCTTTGAAGAGCACTCATCCTACAATAACTTGATTGCCAGAGAGTGGGCACAGGACAGTTTGAGTCTGCAGCAATTACTTGTGTGAGTAATCCTTGGGTAATCCCGAGAGGTTTTACCTGGCTGACTAAGGACTCTCAGAATATCGCCAAACGCTTGGATATAGCCTCTAAAAATATTTTTGGCCCATTGCTTCCTCTAGGACTTTCGAGGGGACTGGAATAGGTTTTGTAATCTCTGGTATACCTTAATTAACATCCCTGCGCTGTTTTGAACAATAGGCTCAACTTCTCTATACAACAGAGAAATGTTGGAAATGATATCTGTTCATCGTGAATCATATTCTCCTAGATACCTGCTACAGAGGGGAAGGAGGCACTGCCAAATGCCACAGAAAAAAATTTAATCTTTCCCTGCTAGCAAATTCTGAAAAAGCAAATAACATTTTCATAGTTTGTTTACACATTTGTTCCTTAAAAGAGGCAAAGGAGTCTGTGAATCAGAATTTCCATCTCAAAAATTGCTTTGGCAGCCAGTGGCTTGCAATTTAAGATTAAGTGATTGAATTTTATGCAGCATTGCTTAAAATTCACTACCCCACACACTGTCACCATATGCATAAAAAACCCCACACAACAGCCCCCCTTTTCCCCAATGTCTATAACATCTACTATAAGTCAGTAAAAAAATGTCCAATCAGCTGGGAGGTCACAAAATGTACTTAATAAAGATGTTGTCTGCATGACTGCTGGATTTTTTCCCCTTGTAGCGTTCGCAGCCTATCAGGCAGTTTCCATTCCGACACAATGCCAGTGCCCGGACTGACTTCAATCAGGCTGCACAAATCAGCGGAGCAGAAATGCCTCCTTCCCTCCATCACCTGAAGCCAATGCTGATTCATCTCTTCAGACCCATTCCTCCTGCCCCTCCTCTGAATTTGCCGATTGCTGAATCATTTTTCCCCCCCTTTTTTTTTTTTCTCTCCTTCCTCCTGTACCGAGTGTCCCATGCTGAATGCAACACGCTTCGTTTCCAGATCTGACTGAAAAGGGATATGGAAATTAATTGGCTCAGGCTGCTCGCAGCCTGCACTCCGTGAGAGGTGCCGTGCAATTGCTTTTCCGTTGTAGCTCCCCACCAGCCACCTGTCTCCTTGTGCGCTGCTGCGGCTGCTCTCAGCCTGGGTACCGGAGATGGATGTCCCCTTCCTTTCCCTATTGTGCAAGAGGGAGGGCAGCTGGCAGGGCTATCCTCGCGAGGGCTGAAACTGCCCCCATTTGACTCAAAAGAGGCCAGATTTAGTGAATTCTCCAGCTTGCGGCAAATAGCGTGTGACTGGTGCTTTGGCGAGGGCTGCAGAGAGATGTTGTACAGTGCAGTGTCACTTCTGTTGAAATGGTTATTTGTTCTCGCTGCTGGAAGCAGAGCCCAGTTGAAAGACAGCAGCAGGGGAATGTCCCTTGGCCATGGGAGGGGGGTACCGGCACCCTTTCAAGTTGGAATATAATCTGTCTCTGTGGCTACGCTCCATCCCAAATATTTTCACGCATAGGTTTCCTATCTTCCATTGGTTTCATACCTGATTTTCTCATGGGGCTTTCTTCTGACTGTGGAGAATTTGGATTTCCCTGATGAAGTTGCCCTCTGTCTTGAATGCGGGGATGTTATTACTACCATTGAAGAAGCACGGACTGAAGATGGTGGCCCCGCTGTACCATGCTGAGCACTGTGCACTGTCCTGAGGAGCTGCCCCATGTCCCTGTGGAGCTTTTCCAGCTCTATGAAAAAGACAAAGCTAGGCAGAAGGAAGGCCTTATCCCCATGTCATACATGGAGGAGGCCTGAAAGGAACAAGACCTCGCAGCCAGCCAGGCAGGAGAGCGATGTCAGGCAGGCCAGGAGCACCCATGTAATGAGGGGAGGAATGGCGACCCATGGCTCAGAGACACAACCCTCCGGGGTTCTGGCAGTGTCCCAGCACTTGCTGGGGGCCAGTGGGCTCCTTTGAAGTGTGGCTGGTCCAAAACTGACCCTGACTCAATCCCTTGCTGGAAGGGCAAAGCTGAGCTCTAATATTCAGGAGAATATTGGTAATTTGTACTAATTGTTTTTACTTTGGAAGCACTTCAGTCTTCCTGAAGAAGGACTTCTGTGCCCAGAAGCTTGTCTAGTTTTCCTATCTATAATCAGTTGGTCTAATAAAAGATAATGTCTCTACACACAGACTTTGTCTTACCTGTGTCCTTTGACCGTTACAGTCACCACAAAGCTACTTTGAGGTTGCTAGGGCATTTGTCAGGAGATCAGTAGCACGAATGCTACAGAAATCTGCAGCTGCCCCAAACCAGGAATAAGAATTTTTAGGTGGAGATACCCTCACCTCACCCATGGCATCAGCCCTTGTGTCCTCATCTCAACAGGCTGACGGTATGAGCCCCACAAGGTGCTCATGACTGGTTTGTCACTTGCAGGGATTCAGGGGATGACTCAGCCTCTTGCAGCACTGTAGGTCTGACTCTGCCTATGATGGCTCTGGCATGATGCTCACCTTTCTCTTCCATCTTTGAACCACCTCTTGCCCAGGGAGTCCTGGCCTACAAGAAGGACTACTTCCTATTATTAATAGAATAGCACGAAATGAAAGAGCAGGCACATTTGTAATATGGTATCATTTACAGAGAAGACAACATCTCAGGCACACTGGATGTCAAAACCAAATGAGAAACTTCTCTTCTAGTTTTATCACAGTTTCTCCCAGAGCCACTGCTACTTGTATTCTGGAAATTTACAGGATGAAGGATTTTGTCATGATATCTAATTCTAATCTGAAGTGATTTAGTGTTAAGTTGAAAATCAAGCCTGTACATATCCCCCTCCAAGTGGTTTCTATGACAGTTTCTATTAACCATAAAAATGTCACTTGCTAGGAAGTATCAGCCTTCTTATAGGCTTTGCAATCATCACTACCAGATGCACACTTACTGAATGGAATAAATAATAGTCTCGTACAATTAGCCTAGGATGCAGGACATGCCTGGCTATCTCCCTGGGCTCCAAAGTGAAGTTTTCACAAGCAAATACATATATCAAGAGATAAAGTCTGTCTGGATTCTCTGTAGTTCTTCAGAACTTTAAATGTTCTAATGCCTTATGGATAAAGTATAGTGGTACAGAAACATGAACTAATAGTTTTAGTGCATATCTTTGTGGTTTCAGTCTGTATAAGCAACTGAAAAACCCATTTTCCATTGTTCTGATCCAGTTTAAAAAAAAAAAGTGTCTACTCTGTGGCTTATAACGTATTTTGAAATACACTAATGGCTCTGCAGCATTTCCTGCCATTGCACAATCACATTAAACCTGGCACTGTGCGGATGCACCGTACACACTTTGTCCCTGTCTTCCCTTCAGGGAAATAACATGCATAGCCTTTCCTGAGACTGGGGGTGTGGATGAGGGCTGCTCTCCGTGGGATGTATTAGCAGTGTTGAGACACAAATTTGAGCTAATCCGGTCCTCAGGTATGAGCTGAAATGAGTTTGGGTTTGCATCATGCTCTGCCACAGAGCTTAGCCATTACACTCAAGCTCTCTACTGTTGGCGGGGAACTCAAGAAATCAGCCTGAATAATCAAAATGACTTTTGATCATGTGTTCTTATGGAGTCTCCAGCTTTTAAGTCATATTCTGAAGAGGAGTTGTACAGAAAATTTTAACCTGGACCTCCATTGCTGTGTTTGAATCTGAGGATTGAAATCCAGCAGGTTGCGGAGCTGAACTGGTGGATTGGCACTGCATGAGACATACTACCCTCGCAGCAGTAGCAGCAAGAAGCCTTGTTGCTTTCACCTGCCTTCAGGACAAAGTCATATTCTCCTCTTTGCACCCATCTGGCTACTGAAGTCAGTGGCCTTTGACTTGCGTGTCAGGGAAAAAAATCACTGTGGTGCTGTTTGCAGCTGGCATAATGAATGGAGATATCAGCAACTTCTGCAGAGCATCTGGCTCACTTGATGAAGAGCCTGGGTAGCTCTGAAACAGTGAGGGGAGAAGGAAAGCATTTGATGCCATTTCTAGAGTGGGGACACCGTATTTTCAAAAGTGGCAGCTCTGAGAGGGACACAGGGGCTGTGATTTCAAAAAAGGTTGTAACTATCCACCAGTTCCAAGAGAGTTATTCTGGCCTGAAGGAGAGCAAATGTCTGCTCTCACGCAAAGCAGAGGAAGGTGAGCACCATCAGTGCAGGGAGCTGCATGTGGCTGTTGAGAATCATGCAAATGGGAGCTCCTGCGTTTCGCTGGGCAGTGCTTGTGGGAGGAGATAAGGTAGACAATGGAAGGTTTTTCTTCCTTCTCCCCTCCTTGTCTGCCCTGGAAACGCTGTTGCGAAAGCAGAAAGGGTTTAAAAATGTCTGGAAGAATGATTTGCAATCTGTTGAACCTGCTCTGGAAGGAGAAGCTGAAGAAGACTGTTCTGTGAAGCTTAAGAAAAAAAATCTTGAAGTGTGACTTGACATTAGCACAGGAGGAGGGAAAGTATTTCTGATGCTAGAAGGCCCTTTGTCTTTTATCTACCGGGGGCGTATATATCCCAGAGCAGAAAGCCACTATGTGTCTCTTGCCCGTGGAATTTATAAAAATTTATAAATTAAAGTTACAATTACGGAATATTGTATAATAGATAATTCTAAATACTGTTGTCAGAGGGAAAAGTGCCTATGGTCTGTTTGTGACTGCAAAAGCCATGATGAATACCTAGAATGTTCCTCTCCTGGAAACACTGCTAATTGTTTTTTTCACTTGATGAAATTGATTTGAAGCAATTTCACTGTCCCTTAAAGTCTGTGAAAATAGAAAGCGATTATATTAGTATGAGAACAGATGATGCTCACAGTTGTCTAACAACCAAAAAGCCACATCTATTCTTTAAAGTCTGTGTGATAAGACTGCTTTTTTCGCTGCAAGGTTAACACATGCACCTTGGAGACTCTCATCTCAGCCTGCGCCTGAGCATGCTCTTGCATTTCATCTGATGGCTCAGGAGCAAAAGCACCAGCTTTTATTCAGCAACATGTAGCTCCAAAATCAATGTCAGCTCAGTATTTTCATTACTAACAAGCTAAACGTATTCACAGATATTATTTAGACTAAAACTTGGTAAATAGCTGTGGAGGACTGTGATGAAGACAAATTCTCTGACCTGTGAACCCTTCCCTGGCTGGGCCAGATGACAGAAAAAGCAAAAGTCATTTTTGCGTGTTCTCATCCCTGCTCTGCATGTTCTCATCTATGATGTGGTTCTTGAACAGTCAAATGTCACCAGAAAAACAATGACTTTGTGTGGAAAGATCCAATTTTAAAAGTGAGATTTGCAGGCCATGCTGAAAGAATGCATTTTATTTCCAAATTCCAGTTTGGTGAAAGCTTGGGAATTAGTTGGGCCAGGTAGTAAGCGACCTTCTCCATACTTCAGAGTGATAGCAGGTACACACATACACGCTGTGCGCAAAGGCACTCGCTAAAAAAATAAAGTTGAGCTAATATCTCTGAAAGGTGCCTGACTGATAAAAATGGGAAGTCAAGACTTTCATCTGCAGAGCAGGTATGACAAAGGTCCTGGCAGTTTGAACCTCTCCGTGTAGTGGAGGACATGGTGACTGAGTTTTGTTTTAACATTTGCCTCCATGAGGAGATAAGGGACAACTCGGTACCAAGTGGATGATCCCAGCTCATTTAATGACTGGAGCTTTGCCATTATAATGTATTAGGTTTCCCCACAGCAAATAAAGAGTTGAAATTGAAATTGAAATAAAGTATTGAAATTGCAGTAGAGGCTATACATGAATTTTAACTACGTCATAAACCATACTTTAGATGGCTTTAATAATGAAAATATTTGAGAGCCAGAACAGCTGAAGATTTTGTCTTTTTCCAAAAAATCCCAAACAACCCAAGCCCTATCACTCTCCACTTTTAAAGCAAATGCGTTCATGGCATGTATCTGTACAATCAGACTTAATGTTGACTTTGTCCCTCTATGTTCAGTCCACGGGGGAGCACGTAGAGAAAACTGTGAGTTTGGAGAGACTCTTTTGTTGGCAAGCCAGGCCACAGCATTTGCTATGGTGGAACTAGATGAGCCTGCTCGTGGAAAGGGGTCCTGAGCTGGATTCCCACTCACATCCCACTGACTTTATGGGTAGTCCTCGGGATCTTGTCTGAGCACATTTGAATGTTTGTACAGCACCTGATGCAAATGGCCCACCGTCCCGCTTCATTTATCAAATGATAAATAACCTAATAATACCATAATTGAAGTCACTCATACAGACAGTAATCATCTAGTGATTCAGTACGGCACAGACTTGCTAGGTGGAAGACTGCACTAAGCTTGTGCAGAGATTTCTATCTTGCCCAGCAGTTTCTGCACGCTAAATATATTCTGAATTTACGAATGTTGAAGTTTTAAGGTGAGATTTTCTATGCTTGGGCTCAACCCAGGAGTGATTCATTTCCGTAATGCCAGAACAAAACCGTTCAGCCACTTTTGAATTATGTGAGACTGAAAGACAAGGTATTGATAATGTTGCTATTAACAGCTGCATCAAGACTCCCTGACAGCACATATAATAATATTTTTTTTATTTATTGAGCAAGGAGCGGCAATACAGGGGGAGGTGGAAGACAGGAAACTTCAGAGAGTTTATGCCTGCCAGCGAGCAACACCTGATCCAGAGATTGGGCTCTGGCGATGTGCAGCGCAGGGAAAATACGCTTGAATTAATGCCTAAGACGTGGCTGATACATACCTCATAGTTAATCTGGTTACGTGGGGTTTATTTCACAGTCGGAAGTTCTTGCGCTGGAAGGGAGTCCTGCTGGGGTTTTCTGAGCACACGGCTGAATTAATGAATGAACGAATGCAGCTTGCCAGCCCAGATTTAAATTGCTTACTAGATCAAAATCTGCTCATTTTCTCCGTCCTTTTTCCCAGCCTCTCTGTCTTTTATTTATTAATTTATTTGAGAAAACAGATAAAGAGCACAGAAAGCGCCTGCGGACACCGTCAAGGCAGCAAATGCAGATAAATGGCTGTTTTTTCACGCTGGCCTGAATCCCGGCGCAAGGCTTTGAGCCACCGTCCTGGGCAGGGAGGTCCCTGGCAGAGGCTGGTGGGTGGCTGGTGCTGGCCGTGGGACTGGGGGTGCAAGGAGCCGAGTCTGCGCAGCCCACAGCCCCTGGGGCCTGGTTGCCCTGAGCAGCTTGCCGGGCCACCAGCAACCCCTTTCTGCAGCCCCTGGAAAGAGGACGGCATTAAAGCAGCGAAGCCCTGCTTTGAAAGGGGGAGAAATAAATCTGGGCTGCTTCGCAGGAAGGGTCACATTGTTTCTGTCTTTCAGATCTGTGCTGCCTTTGGTATTAGCCAGTTGTCAGACTTAAATGAGTGCTTGCAAACAGGATCCCTGGAATATTTTGATTTATTTGGCCACTGGGCAGACCCCCAGCCTGCTGTCTTGGCTGTGGTGTTTGTATTTTAATAGGAGTTTTGAGAAGGCTTGGTTAGGGGTATTTAAGGTAGTCCCTGAGCTTTTATGCAGACTTTCTCAGCCCTGATTAAAACCACGGTGCCGAAGAGATGCGCCGGCAGATTTTTAAGAGGCAGAGAAGCAGGGATGCTGGAAGCGTGCCAGCAGCGATGCCCTCCCGGAGCCCCTTTCAGATGAGCGAGCTCCTCTCCCACCGTCGCAGTTCCTTTCGCATCCCAGCGTCTGGACTCCTTAACTCCGTGTCCAACCACGCTGCGCAAGGCCAGGATGTAGGCAGCCCCGAGCTGAGCTGAGCGACTGGAGCAGGGCATCGGGGAAAGGATGGGCGCCTGCTCGCCTCCATCGCGCTCCCCAAGTCCCCCATTTTGCCAGGCTGGATGTCTTCCTCTAAGCCCCGGCACTGGGATGTGCTGGAAGGAGGTCGTGCATGGCTGCACGGAGACCAAGGCGGCGAGAATCCTCCCAGCCTGCACGCTCGGGAGAGAAGGGGATAAGAGACAAATGTCACTCGTTCAAGGTGAAGGGCAGTGGTGGCGTGAAGGAAAAGCAGCCTGTGCTCTGTGCTGAAAAGCCTGGAGATCTTCCTGAAGATTCACTGCGGTCCAATTTTTTATGGTGCCTGAGATACAAATTTTAGAGCTTGTGGAAAGAAGGGGCTGATAATCAAGACGGAGCTTCTTCCAGTATATCCAGGTATTCTGAGCTGCACTGACCCTGCTCTTCCTCGCCTTTCTCTCCCTGTGCTGGCAGCACATCCTGAGCAGGGATGGATAGCTACGCTGCCTGGTGCACTGCAGGCATGCAGGCATCTGCTTCTGCAATATTGACCAGGTTTTCCTTCCTCAGCTAAAGACTCGACCGTGAATTTGAATCCAGGTCTCTGGAGGTGCAAGCCCAGTGTACCCACCCAGCCCTCTGCCTGCTGCTGCCTTAACCGTGCCTCTTTGGACCCCGACCCCTGAGGAGGATGAGGCAGGGTCAGCACCAAGGTGCACTTCTGCTGCACGCCATCCCGAAGGGAGCTGAAGCACTTCAGAAATGAAAATTTGCTTTGACCTGAGCGACTTGGCTCTTCAACAAAGCGAGGAGCCAAAGAACTTTGGACTTCGAAGGGGTCACAGTGGTCACCTACTTAGTGGTCTCTGGGAGGCAGTTTGTTGACTGAAAACCAAACTAAGGAGCAGTCCCAGGCTCCCCAACCACAGCCTGGAAGCAGCTAGAACAAGAGGTCCGTGGTGGATGATGTTAAAAGGCACTTCGGAGACCAGCATGTTAGTAAGCTCCACAATCGTTTGATTGGAGATTTTGTTGAGTCCCTTCTGTTGGCGTGAGGCCCTTTGGAGCCAGCGAGCTGCCTGCAGCCATCCTCCTCTCTCACCCACCTCTCCCTATGGGGCAGGTGGAGAGGTGCACACTGAGAAGAAGGAAAGCGCAATGTGCTGTGGCAAGCTTGAGCAGCATTGCTTGGCGTCCACACGCACATCTACCCCTCCAACAGCGACCCGCTGCCCCGAGACGAGAAGATGTGATCTCAGCGCATTGCATGGATCCATGCAGAAGGACAGGAGCACGAGGATAAATACCAAGACACCTGGGAAAAGGCTTGCCTGGGCAATGAAATGATTGTGAAGTGGCAAATTAATTCAGGAGGAAAGATGCAAAAAGCAGCCCATCATAACTTCAAACTTCACTAGCTTGCTGTTGTACCAAGCATACCTTGAAATGCTAATTAAAACGAGTTGAGGGAGAGGAGCCTGCTAACAGGATCACAGCCTCTCTTGGATTGAGTAATAAACATGTAGTAGGCATCCATGTTTCCCTGTATGCGTGTTTTCCAAGCCGAGTTGACGGCAAATATTGCCGTTTTGTGAAACCCACACAGAGTAGGAAGCAAACACGAAGAGAGGCAAGACCTAGTCATGAAGCTGGAAGAGAAAAAAACATGACAGTCTTCCACAAATAAATAAATAACTGCCCGAAATGAGGGCTAATTAACTTGCAATAAACCAACTTAACCACTTAGGGGCAGCGTTAACACAGAGTTAACATGCAAAACAAACCTGTGTTTTCTCACCTGGTTAATTTAATATGCGGGGTGAATATTCATAGTGTATTAAATCCTGATACATCAACACAGCGAACGATGCAGTCTGTCAAACACGGGAACGCGTGGCGATAGGAGTAACTCAGTCACTGCTCACACGGCGTTGACTTTGATCAGTTGGTGTTTCTAAACACATTCATAGAGGTAGGACTTTTCTGCTTTTCCTCTGTCAGGGTCATGGAGCATGTTCTATACAAAGATTAAAACCTGAAAAAAGAGATAAAAAGGGCTTCACTTAAAAAAAAAAAACCAACCAGAAAGCAGATGAAATAGAAAAAAGCTGTCTTTGAGAAATGCTGCTCTTGCATGCAAGAGCTGAAAACCCCATTTTATCTCCACGGCCACATTCAGAGTCACTTTGCTTTCACACAATGTGTTTCTTTCTCTACCTTGCATTCAAAAAAGTCCCGGTTCCTTGGATTCCTCTGAAATATTTCCTTGCGTAAAAAGGAGCTCAGCCCTGCTTCAGGTATGTTTACACTCCCCGATCAGAACAAATAAATAAAGGAAAGGTGGGTTTTTTTGGTGTGGCTTGACTAACTTGAGTTAGCTCCGGCAGGCAGAGGCAGCAGGAAAAAGACAGTAACCTGAGTTTATTAATTTATTTATTTTTTTAAAAGGGGCTGGCAGCTTGAATTCAGCTGCAGGTAAAACCCGTCCTACCGCACCACTCTTTTAACTTGAAGTAAGAGAAGTACAACTTTTCCCCTTCTCTTCCTCCCTCCCCTACCTTGACACACTTGTTGGGCGGACGGCTCATGCGTGGCTCGCCAGTGCCCTAGCATCATCTTCACAGCTGCCAGGTACTCCTGCTGCTCTGGCCAGGGCTGGGGGCAGCTGGAGGCCAACTCTGCAACACCCGGTGCTGCTGGCAGCTGCCAGAATATGCTGAGGCTGTGCTCTCCAGGCGGTGAATGCCAGATCCGTGTGCCGCTAGACTGCTCAGCAGGAGGAATACCATCCGGATCAGGTGCAAGAGTGTCCTTGGAGTTCTGCTGAATTAACCAAAGCACATGGCAGGGAAACGTACGCTCTGTGCTGGCCGAGGGAGGACAGACGATACCTGATCTGGCATAAAGTGAGCTCAGTGCGGAAAGAAGATATTGAACATGGCATAAAGTTAAAGTGGGGCAGGTAAACAATATCTGATCTGGCAGAAGAAGCTGCTGGTACAAAGTTGGCCTGTCAGAACCATTACAATAAATTCAAACCGGCGGAGTGAATGCCACGTGGCTGAAGTGTTTTCACTGCGGTACTGGGGAACCCAGGGCCGGATTCACCATGCTGTCAAATTCTGCACTCAGGAAAGGGGTGGGAAACGTGTGCCCACCCTTACTGGCATGACTCTCTGAGGAATAACACTGGGGCCCATGGGGAGGTGAAGGGCCAGGGATGTTCAGTGTTGCAGATCCAGACCATATCCAGCATTGCCCGGGCCCCTGGCAGCTGTTGCAAAGCAGATCATGCCCTGGCAAAAGGCTTCCCCCTGGGTCAGGAGCTGGTGCTGGGGCTGCTGTGCTGGAGCCGTGGCGGGGAAGCTGAGTTGGAGGAGGAGCAGGATGCTGTACAGCACTGCTTACGTGGAGGGAAGGATGGTCAGGTTCCAGAGCCCTCACCCTGCCAAAAGCATTAAACTGGCTGAAATACGGTCCTGCGAGGAAAGGAAGCAAGTGAGCTGTCAGAAAGGAGAGAGAAACGACGAGCTGACTGTACAGGATCATCCACAGACCACCCTTCTCCACCAAAGTGATATTTCTTCTTTCACCTGCCTCAAGTGGATGAAGAAAGTTGATGTTTAGGCACTCACTTCCTTTGCTTATAAAATTTGAGTGTTGTCCCTGCCTTTTCTTCCAGGACAGCCAGTGCAGCCCAGGGAGGCCCAGTCCCACAGCTCCTAGGAACTGAAAGGAGAATGGCAGGGCTGAGTTGTCATGCATTATGCTGAATATTCACCCCTCATGCATGCTATTTTATTTTAAATCTAGCGTGTAATATGCTTTGCATCTAGCGTGTTGCTCTTGTGTGTTTTTCCCTTGCCCTGCCTGTCTCTTGCTGGCAGTTGCCATCGCAAAACAAAAGGCAGCTGCCAGTTGGAGTGAACATCTCTCTCGTTCGCTCACTCTTTCCCCTCTTGCTCTTGGAGCTGATGCAACACCACTCCATGGGCTGGGTGGCAGGCAAGGGGGGTTTGCTGCCATTGGGATGCTTGGGCATGCGGTGCCTCTGAGACTCGCTGCCAGAGCTCAAAGTCGTGTTTAAGCTCTTGAACTTGGCTCAGCAGTAGCCAAGAGACAATCGGCCCTGCCAACACACCAGCTCAGGCTATCTCCGTTGCAGAAATTGCCCATTTCACAGGATTTGATGTGGCTGTTTCTGGCAAAGGTGATGGTTTATTAAACACCACTTTGGTCTTTTGCCCCAAGATATGTAATCAAACATGGTGATTTCCTGCTCCAAACAGATGGTATTGCTACATCATTTGAAGAAAAGCCTGAAAGAAGCAAGACTGAACTGAAGCGGCACTTGGAAGAAGAAACTTTCTTATGTCAAACTGAAGTACCGTGGGGAGAAAGCCAGAACCAAGACCTTCAGGCCAACTGTGAGCCTCAGATGCTGCTGTTCTTTGGGCAGTGGGACTGCACAGAATGTAAGCTGCTGTGCATGTCAAGGGAGCGCATCCGAAACTCACCCAGGATGTTTATCCTTTAGCTCCTTTTAAGACTGGCTAACACTATGTTCTAGGAGACTCTGGACCTGTGGACCTAGTTCAGCTGTTTTTTCCAGAGCTGGAAATTATGGAAGAGATGTTTCTGCTTTCCTTGGGGAGCCTTTACCCTGAACTATAATGAGAGCTTGCTTTGGGAAAACTAGTTGAACTCTTGACTGCTGTAAATAGCCATGGGCTGGGTAAAGCCTTGGAGAAGGGACTGCTTCCTGCTGGGGCTGGGGCAGAAATGAAGTTTGCTGAAGCTGCAGTTGCTGGTACATCCTCGGTATTTCCTTATCTCTCTGGGCTGTGGTGGCAGGGCTGGGAAAGAGGTGAGGCATACAGGGCAGAAACCAAGCAGGACCCCAAATGATAGTGTAATAGGAAAAAGCCAAATAAATGTAAGCCTCCGGAAAGTTAGAAAATGAGATCTGAAACATCCTCCTGGGAGTATGGTGTGTGTTGAAGAAGCATACTGAAACAAATTCTCATGCAAGCTGTATCATCTGATTGTCAGAGAAACTGAACCCTCAAGCCTTTCCTTTGTGGCAATTTTCTTTCAGACAGTTCCTGTTTTTTTTTTTTCCCCCCCATTATAGAAATGGGTATCCTCACGTCATTCACTGTAAGCCTTTTTACAGAAATTATGTGAATACAGGCTTGTTCTGAGGGACAGTTTGGAAAGATCCTGGTTTGTCTGGTCTGTCTTGATAATAAAGTCCAAAGCAGACATTGTTTTCCTAAAGCAGGAGCTAAATGAGGGAAAAAAGCTGCAGGAGTCCCTGAGGAGCTGTCAGGGCAATGAAGAAATCACAAACTCAGGTGAGAAGGTTGTACTTTTTATAAACAAAGAGCAGCTATGCTTCGCAAGCAAAGACAATTTCCTCTAGATTAACGAGGGCTGCAAATAAACAAAGAATAAAAGTTTATCGTCATGAGCAAGAAAGGGCATCTTGCATTGCTTCACAGCACTGACCTGCCTCTCAGATAGAGGGGCACACTCCCCGCATTGAAAGGGTGCACTGCAGGTAAACAGCGTCAGCAACAGAGAGGACTGAACACTTCTGCCGGAGCTATCACAATCTCCCACACCTGAGCTCCTGGATGGAGTCCACGGGTTTTCTCTGGTTCCAAAACTACGCTGAGCGTACAGTTCATGGAAACGTTTCCAGTTTAATTTATCTAAGCCACCTGCTGGTAAGTGGATTCTGAAGAAGCAGCAGCATAAATTAATGGCTGGATACCTTCGGGCTGCACTGTGGCTCCTGTGATCTTGTGCTCCATTGTCCCAAAGTTGTGCTGCGAGACCATACGAGTCCTGCAGCAAGGATCTCTGTTGCTGTGATGGGACGTGGGGCTCAGAGGTGTGCTAACCCACACACCAGTTATACGACCGGAGAAGCATGGACCTGCTCTGAAAAGCTATATATTTATTTTAGCTCCTGCAACACTGATGAGTTAATACAGCTATGACAGAGAGAGTGAACAAGGCAGATCCTTTGCCTTTGTCACCATCCGCAAGTGGTGACACTATGGCAAGTCAGGGCTGACAGCTAGGCCGAATCCTGCTCTGGAATGTCTATCCTTGGCTGTGGCTTTGGTTTTTGCTCTCTGCCGGCTAAGGAACTGTTCCTGATCTAGGTATTTTCTTAATAATCTTCCCCTTTGGGAAGCCCTGTTTAGCAGCAGACTCATGTGCTCGCTCCGTGCCCTCCCTGCCGCAGAGGCAGGCAGCTGCTGCCTGTGCTGGCGGTCCTGCAGATTTGCCCTCTGCTCTTCTTCCCGTGGCTGCCCATCCTGCAGGAGGGAAGCCTGCAGCAGCCCCTTACAGTGGAAGGCAGGGCTCCCCTACTCGCCTGGACAGAGGTGCTGGCATTGCCAAGTCTTCTCTGATTCCTTTCCTCAGGCTCATCTATGGCTCCAGTCCTCCTTCCCCATCCACAGCTCCCTCCTGCAGCACAAATTACGCTGCTGAAGTGGCCATTCCCGTTGCTGAAATTATAAGAATCCTTACGAAAGGATTTTAAAATATCCTCACAAAGGATAAAAATAAAAAAAATTCTTCATGCCCTTGTCTTTCCTCTAAATTTTCACCCAGATTTTCTGTAAGTCTGCCTCAGTCCATCTTGCTCTCCTCGGTCTCCAGTCAAGCGGTCCTTCCTGCTGATGGCAGAACTGTTCCCCTTCACAAGGCAGCAGCGGCATGCTGTCCTCTGCTGTGGGTGAGTTTCTCTCTGGGACGCCTCAGCTATGGCACCTCTGTCTCACCGTCACTGTTACTCTACAAAAGGGCCTCCTGGGACCCTTCTTTCTTAATATCCCCTCCCTGCCTGCTGGGATGCTGCCAGTACCTCCCTCTCCGGGCTGGGATTTCTGCGTGCCCTGTCACCTCAGGCACGCGGGCTCAGCCAAAGAGCAGCCTCAGGCCTCTAAACCAGGCTGGTTCATCCTGTGACACAATGAACTCAGGGATGCTAACAGGCGTCAGGGATCAGGAGGATCTGAGGGCATGGTCTCACAGAAGGTGAGAAAGGGTGGCCCATGGGTTCCGGCACGTCAGGGTGGACACAGATCCTTCACCTTCCCTAGCCTGGACCTCTGCCCATCCTGGACAGAGATGCTGCTGGAAAACAGAGGATCAAGGCCCTCCCTCTCCCCGTGATGTTCCTTGCTCAGTGAGAAAGTAGCTTGTGTATGATGGAATCCCTGTGTGAAAAGGAGAGAAAATCACTCAGATGAAGAGTCAGGAATGATAATGAGGATGAATTAGACTTCCACATCCTGAAACAATTCAGTAGTCTTTCTCGCTGTGGCATAAACCATGAAAAAAAAAATTATTCTACAACCCTTTTACCTGCTGCTTCTTCAGCTGAAACTAAGGTGTGTACCCAACAGTGTAGAAATAGTGTCTGCTGACCTCCATCCCAGACGATGTCTTTCCAGTGGTAATGTGCCAAGCAAGGACGTGTGTCACTGCAGAGTCCCAGCTCACCCTCCTGTCCCCAGCTGTGTACCCAAACTACTGGGAGTGATGCAGGGACTTTAAGACCGCTCTTTGCTAAGCTCTCTGCCCTGGAGGAATTGGCAAATCATGCTACCTGCATACTGAGATGCTCTCTGTCATCTAGCCCCAAACAGCCACTCCACTTACAGGGTGTAGGCCTGGGGCTCAGTTTGAAGTTTTGAGGCCAGATCCTCCCCAGCAGATCTCCCCACTAGCAAAATGTGCCTTACTCTTCAGTGTTCCCACTTTTAACCAAGGCAAGCCGGCGGCAGACCTTAAACTCACATTCAATCTCAGGCAGAAGGATCGGAGATCATGACAAGCTCTGAGGACCCCAAGCATTAGACAGGACAACAGAAAATGCCAATTCCCTCAATGCTGCAGGAGATCCAGTTGGTCTGCATTTTGTAGAGGGGCTGACAGCAGCCAGCCATGCCTGCAAGGGCAATCCCAAGCTCTCCTTGCCCTTCCTGCATTAATGTCCCTTCCAGAAACTGGAGCGGACTAGGGCCTGAGTTGCCTGTCTGGGTAAAGCCCAGGCACACAACGAGACACTAAAACCTCGCTAGCAAGGCTAGGAAGGCTGAGCTGGCACACTGTTGAAGCCTTCCTTTTAAGATACCCAATAACGTCCCTTTTCTCGTGTCTCCCCCCCACCTGTTGGACCTGCCTGCCTCCTGGAAATGCACTGGCAAGGCTGAGTTTCAAGAGTTATCTTGCGATTGTTACTTGCTTGTCACCCCTCAAAACGGAGAGCAGAAAATGAGGGGACGTTGAGGGATAAGAGAGAAGCGGCCCGTGCATGTGTGGTGCGGCAAGTGGGTTAATAGGTGGTCGAAGCTTGCTCTCCCTGAGCTGAGCTCACGCTCAGCACAGCCTGGCCGCGTCGAGAGCCCTGCTTGCCTCAGCCTGACCTCTCTGTGATTTCGGCCTCAATAAAGGCTCGGCATCTGACCTGTGGATTTTTCTTTAAGAAGATGAGAGGTGGAAAAAACCAGCAAAGCCTCCTATAAAAAGCCAGACTTCCCAAGCCAAAGCCAATAAAAAGCTTCCCAGCTGTTCCTGCTCCTCCGTGTCCGCACGAGTTCTGCAGGCAACAAAACCCTCCTGGCAGCCGGGGAGCCTGCGGGGTGCCGGTGGCCGCAGGATGGGGGCAGAGACCCAAGGCGAGGGGCCCCTCAGCGGGTGTCCTGTCCCAGGGCCCTGGGGAAGCTCGAGGTGCCTGACAGAGGGCTGACTCAGCGGGAGGCAGCGGTTTGTGTAACCTCCAGCAATCCATTATTACAAAGGGGCTTTCAGGAACTCCTCCGTGCCAGGCACAGAGAGGGTTATTGATTGAGGAGACAGTGTAAATGCACAGAGAGGCTCCATCCATTAGGGCCGCTGCTCTCCACCAATTAGAAAAAAATCATTACTCAGCAGCCATCAATGGGCTCTGCGCAGCGCTGGAGTGCATGCATTCAATCTATCTTCTCCCACCTCCCTGAAAACTTAATGACAACTATTAGAGCTCCGCTGAATGCCCGGTGTGTACAGAAGCAAAAGATTCATTTGGTAATCTTAGTAATTACGACGCCATAGGAGGACGCATGCTAAATTCAAACAAGGGTGCGAGGAGGGGGGCGGTGGGGGGAAGAGCTTAAATTCCTGTGTTGTGAGCCCGTGTGGTGCTCAGTCTCCCGTCACTTCCCACTCACCTGCTGCCTGCCCTCTCCTCCTCCCATGGACTTTTGGGTGGGCTTTCTGGGCTTGCTTTTCCACTCCCCCCCTTCCCCCACCCTCTCTCCCCAAAAGGGAAAAATCATTTCTTGAAACTAAATTGAAGCCGGGCGACTTGGGAAATATTTGAGACCTCTGGATGAGGCACAAGCCTGGCAACACTGTTTGACAGCACTGCCCTGAGCGATGGAGGAGGCAAATTCCCTTTTATGAAAGCCTGTAGAACTGCTCCGGAGCCCCACTGGCATAACACACGCAGGGTGCAATTTATTTACTCTGCCACAGGCCTCTCCTTCTTCCCCCACCACACAGCCTTTTCTTCATTTACACACGGCAGGACTGAGGCTGAGCAAGACCCTCGTCTCCCTCCTCGCCGATGCATGTCACTCCAAGTTATGGGGAAAGCAAAGTCCCAGGAGGGAATTTTTGGCAGAGCTCAAGGATGGATGTGACATGTCATTGAAGTTGAAAGGAGCAGTTACTTATAAGCGATGGTGCTTTTCTCAGGCCTCCTTTTCTCCAATCTGGGAAGAGGTAAATCATCATTATATGAGGGGCGCTGGCAGTGTTCGTCAGCAGTGAGAGCCTGGAGACTGCTGTCACTCATGCCGGTGTTCAACACCACACCTCTCAGCAGAGAACCATCTACTGCACCACTGCAACCGTGCGTCTGGCAGATTTAATCAGGGTAAGGGACAGCTAAGAGGGCGATGTTGCTGTTCCCTTTTTAGTACGCTCTAGAGGAGCTGATCCCGCCAGGGCCAGCTTGCACAGCACCAGCCAGTCTGAAGGGGAGGGTTGCTAACACAAGGAGAAGATATGCTACCAGCCCCTGCCTCAGTTCAAGGCTGATCTTGCAGGGGATGAAGAAGCTGGGTCACCACATCTCTATAGCTAATCTCAATACACCTGGGCTGAAGACATTAGCCACGAGGAATGCGGCTACAAGAGGTTTCAAAAGCATGACGAACAACAGGAGACTTCTTAGGCCTTTGCTTTGACTCTTTGGTCCGTTTGCATGGACATATTGCAGGAAGAATGTAAAAGTTCCTACAACACCCAGCAGATGGAAAAATACGTCAAAGGGGAAATGGCATGGACAATCATAGGAAGATTAGAAAAACTAAAGTAAATCCCAAAGACTCTACTCAGTTTTCATTTTGATTTTACCCAAGGGAGATCCTTTTAAGTTCAGCTGGATTTATTAAGCACGGAGTGATGGCCTCAGACTTCAGCAGGTTGTTAAGGAAAATGTAACTTCCAAATTTTCTCAGAAATAAAAACAGAAAAAAGAAGATATTAAAGTAGGCGAGTAGGGAGACTAGTCTTCCTCCTCTGTGTACAAAATACGAGAAGGGCACTGAGGGAGAGGTTACCCCTGTTTGCCATGTTGCACAACACAGGGCAGGTCCAGGGGGGCCTTTCCTTGCTGAAGGCCAAACAGGCTTTTGAAAACCTCAGATAAGCAATGCATTAACATCTATCTTAAAGTTATCCAGCAACAGTGATGAAAACACACAAGTGGCTGCCAGCCACATGCAAATGGATATTGCAGCCTGTGTCTGCCCCACATGTACCCTAACTCTCACGGAGGCTAATGGATGACATGGCGGGGCTGTACCCCTGCAAGGTCAGCAACCAGAGGTGACCCTCATACTCTGTCCTGATGACCCTCTTACGTCTGCCTCTAAGTGGCTTTTAATGTTAAAGTTTATTAAAGAATGAATTCTCAGCCAGGCAAAAAAAGCATGTCTTGGTCAAACGCAATGACAAGATCAGCATGTGCAAGGCACTGGGAAGAAGAGGAGGTTGGCTTCATCACGAGACCCTGCAACACCTCATGTTCCTTCCCCCTGATGAGCTGCTGGAGGCACAGCCCGTCTCCCTTCCTGCTTTTCAGCTGGGGAGGACCCCTGCAGCAGGGATGCTGGAAAAGGAAAGACCACAACAACCAGATCAAAAGACAGGCAACCTCCCTGATTTCTGTTTAGCCCTCCCTGACCTTGAAGCGTCCGGTGTGAATGAGAGCCAGGAAGGGTAATGTGCGAGAGTCCATCTGATCTCCCGCTCTTGGGGAAGGGGCTGGCAGCTACCACATGGACTGTGGATCCGGCCATCTGCTGCAGACGCAGGGTGGCTGTCGGGAGGCCCAACTGGCAAACAGGTCAGTGGCTGGCCAGCACCTGAAAGACTGAGGAAGATCTGCAGGTTCAGCACAGGTGGCCACAGGAGTCCGGGGCATTGCTTGGGCAAGGAGTTTTGTCTCTGCCCTTGGGACATGGTGGAGACCAAGCTCATGGACAACCCAGGTGAGGCGCTTCGTAAATTGGCCAGAACGCTGGATCAGAGCATCAAGCACCATCTTGGTCCTTCTCTTTATGACCTAAAGCCAAGCTGGCCACTAATGTGAACTACAGAGCTCACTGTCTGAGTGCCGTAATTTCCCCGCTTAACTGTGAGCAGGCAGTGCTGGGCTCCCTGGTACATACAAATGTACTTCTCTGCAAAGCCTTGGCCACTTTCCTTCAAGATTCCCTGTGAAGATCTCAGCAATGCGGAGAGGAGAAAAGGGCAGGTGCTGAATCAATAGGACTGTTCATTTACTACAAACTGCAGGCTTTGGAGAATGAAGGAGGATATATGGGAACCTTTAAGCACTGGGGCTCTTAGTGTGTTTCTCTGACATTGGTGCTCAGAGAATGGTGTAGAGGATGATTGCCTAGAAATATATTTGCTAAGCTATTTGCTTAAACTACAGAGTCACTTGGGCACCATCAGACAGAAGGAAAGCCATGAGCTCTTTTGCCAAGAGACTATTGATAACGCCCTTGAAGAGAAATCTTAAAGCCCTAGGACCATTTGCTGAGTGTCCTTCTCCACATTAAGTATGATTATTGTATTTAAGGGGTAAGGACAGTAAGACTTAGGGTCATAGTTAAAAAAACTCTGACCCAATAAAGACACAAAGCCAAAGCTTGAGGAGAGGCACACATATTACAATGAATACTCAAAATATGGCTATTTCACATTTTTTCCATGGTTAAGACCAATTTTTTTTTTTGTTGACTTTCCGAACAAGAAAACGGCTCTGGCACACATACCAGAGTGAAAACTCTGCTGAGATGTTCCTCAGTGTGTGCCTGGGGATAGTGAGCAATTTCATCTCCAAGGCTTTAATTCATCTTAAATGACAGACACACATCCTAAATGTCTTCTAATGAGATGACATTTGTCCAGGTTCCTTTCCTGTAATTCCATAGCTGTTCAAAGAAGCTGGAACAAGAAATCTGCCCAGGGGCTGCCTGCAGATATAAGACAGTGTTTTGAAACCGTACAGAGTCCTTTGCTGTTTTGCAGGATGTGTACTTGCTCTGGGTGGGTGGTGTATTTTCAGCGTATTTATTTACATTTGGAAAAAAGTCCTCTTGATGGTCCAATTCTATTCCAATTGGAAATACTTCAGTTGGAGCTTCTCAGGGCTTCTTTTTAGGCTTCTCTTGCCTTTCGTTTTAGAATAAAAAATGTTTATGGATTTTTAGATGTTTCTTGGTGATTAAGCTGTTCCTTCTGGATCCCTGAACTAGTGTTGTCAGAAAAATCACTTTTGCTGTGGAAGATCATACAGAAGCCTTGTTTTGGTGGGATCATTGCTTAGGTGTCTTCCCCTTGCCCCTTTCAGTATTTACAGGCTCTCTCTTAGCTGCAGTATCTTTTCGTCTCCCCTAGAAAAGTGTGTCCTCTTTTCTATAATTTCCTTTTGCCACCTACAGAGCATTTCCCAATCTGTCAGGTATTTACAACTCCCTCTGTTCTCTCTCATCCCCCTCCACTGTGCTTTTGTCAGTTCATTCCTTGTCTTCTCCAGCTCTGTTCTGTTTCCTTATCTTCTGCTTCCCTCCTTCACCATCATGGCATCTCTCTTATAATAGAAGTCCCCCTCTGTCTCCTCTACCCTCCGCACTGTGACTATGTCCCAGTACTAACTGACTTGCCACTGTGTGTCAAAACAAGTTTCCTCATCTTTTCTTGGCCCTTGTCTGAAGTACTGCAAATACTTACTGTTTCTTTGGATCAAAAGCAAAGCCACCCCAGCATCCCCCAGTCCTCTCCATGTGTGAGCTGCCCTGGGAGAGAGCTGCTGAAGGGGGGAGAGGATGCAGCCCCATCCCTCCTCGGCACGAAGGAGAAGAACGAAAGATGGGCTATCTCCTTTCAGGCTTGTCACCTCGCCCTTGTTCCTCCCCTTCCTCACCTTCCTCAGCCTGCCCTGCAGATGCCAGCTATCATTTCTCTCAGGTTGTCCAGCAGATTAGCATAAACCCAATTACCCTCACCCGTATTTACCTTGGTGAGATTATTGCTTCTGTTTCAGATGTGAAGAAGTGCTTACATTTGCAAAAGCTGGGTTGTTTTTCCCAGATATATTATTTTGTTTAATAGGATGTTGGATGAGGCTCTGAGCAACCTGATCTAGTGTAAGATGTCCCTGCTCCTTGCAGGGGGGTTGAACTAGATGATCTTTGAAGGTCCCTTCCAACCCTAACCATTCTATGATTCTATGGTACTTCTGCCTACCTGCCTTCCACCCTTTTAGATGAAGATATGCTGAGCTGCAATCTCCCTACCTACCTCCCTGGACACATCTGCTTTGTCACCTCTCTTCTATTTGAAGAGAAAGGACAGGATTCTTCTGTCTTCCTGGAAGCAACATCCCTGTTCTTACTCTGCTGCTAGTGAAATTCATGTTACTGGAAGGGTCCCTAACAGGCTGTCAACAACAGGTCACCTACCAACTCTCTAGAAAACTAGGCAAAAAGTCTCCTTCCAGCTGAGATATGAGGACTACCTACTTCCAAAGTAGAAGACTACTTCCAAAGTAGTGAACTGGACTATATTAGTACTCAAATACTTCAATACTTCAATACTTCAAACCCCCAGTGCTCCCACAAGGTTTGAAGTAATGATGGTCAATGCAATTAGACCACAGAGGGGTTACAATCTGAAAAGTATGCCCACCCAATGCTACCCAAATTACTAGGTGCTGAGGCCAAGAAGTCCAGAAGACTAATTTTGTGCTCTGCTTCGTGTCTCTCCACTACAGACTTTGTTGTGTCTCTGTCTCCAGCGATAAGAAGACCTTATCTGCATGGCCTGTGCTGCTCCTCTGTTTTTCTACAAAGCGTTGGGGCAGGGCAGAGCCTGCAGGCGGGCAGGAGATGGAGAGGAGAGTGGGTGAGGGAGGGAATTTCCCCAAGGAAGGGAGTTGCCAGTGTCTGAGAGTTGAGATGTGAGGGAAGGGAGAGGCTGTACCAAGCCCTCCAGTGCAGAACACCCCACAGGTTTTGCCATGGGATGCAGTCTCTCAGGAAGGATTTCGCTGCCCTGGTGTGACTGGAACAACTAAGCAGTAGGAACTAGAGAGGGATAAAGAGAGAAACTTGCCCTCACCTAGACCCCTGAACCTTTCCAGCTCAAACCTTTGTCCCAGAGGCTCAACAAAAGCATAATACTTGATGCTGTGGCCCTTCTCTTGGTATCGGTATCATGAAAGATTCAAATGGCATTGTCCACCTCCAAAGCTTTTGCAGAATGAATCAGTTTTCCTATGTGCCTGACTTGACACACATTCCCTGACCACTTGGAGGTCACAAATTTAATTAAACCTCGGTGAATAGTAGCAGACCTCACAGAAATAAAGGCCTTAATCCAATCAAGCCACATTTGTACTCCCTGTATTGCATCAAGCATGGTCAAAGCAGAAGGGACAGACCGTGGCGAGCTAGAAGGGCCCCCAGAAGTTCCTCCGTAGACCGCCAATTATGGATGATAATGTGATTGTGACACTCCCAGACAATACGAGCAATTTCTCAAGCTGGAGGTCCAAGGCTTGGTATTATCAGGCCCAGCTAGTGCAAAAAACACGGGAAAGATCACAGCTAGTTCTTGGAGTAAAATGGCTATGAGTTTCAGGAGAGTTCTTGTTTGTGAGGTAGAGATCAACTTTAACAGCAGTTGGTACAAATCTCTCACCAAAGTCACAGGTTTGTTTGGTATTGGTCAGTTTTGGGGAAACTTGTCCTCTCTTTTCCGTTTAGAAAACGAAAAAGAGCAAGGCAGAAGCAGCCTCTTGCCCTAGGAAGTTCTTTTAATCAGCCTGTGCAATACTAATTAATTTTGCATAATGTCTCATGCTGCATTCCACCCTGGAGGAGCCAAGGCTTGATGTGTGGGCCAGGTGACTCACTGGTGATCAGAGGAACCGGCTGCATTTTGTTCTGAAGCTGATAGAAAAGTTTACTGAAATTTTGAGAAAAGGAATATGTGACAATGTCTTCACGAGCTGGTCATCTTCAACTCATACACTGGTCAACATTAGCAGTGTGTTGAAATTTTAGCAAGGAATGGCAATTACTGTGCTAAAGAATTACAGTGTTCCCCCCAAATACAGAATTCCTACTAACCTGGTAGAGTAAATATTATTTCGCTGATCAGATTAAGGAAGATGCAATCTATAAGTACAATTATATGGGGCTTTGAGGCATTTTCTGGGTGAGAGACATGTTGCTAACTGTCAAAATATTAGTAAATTGTACCTTAACAGTATGCAGTTAAGTAATTTTAAAAAACCCCAAAGGTCTATAACAGGATTGAGACAGGTATATAAGGGTGGGAGGTAGTTTCCGATGGCAGGTTCTGGTTAGGAGAAAAGGTGCTTGAAATCTGTAGCAAGGCAATGTTCAGGTATCTTATTGTGAGAGACTTCAAGGGAAAGTAGGAATAAAGAGCTGTATGCTTCACAGAAGCCTGCATCCATCCTGCTCAGAAATGGGACCAGAAAATGGAGTGGGAATTGTTATTATTCCTTGTTATTCAAACTATGGTAGGAGATAGCAAGCATGCTGGTGATCGCACTGTTTAATGCTGTATGGAGAGTAAAAGAGAGTGCTGGTCCCAAAATGTTCATCATGAAAAAGGAATAATGACTTTAGAGGGAAAACACAACTTTTGCTTCATGTACTTCGTAGGTAGAGCTCAAGTTTTGCTGCACGTACCCTTGCATTGGTGGTGGAGGGGGAACATATGAAACATACGAAAATTACTTTCCTTGAAATCACTCAGCTTGAAGAATGGGGCTTTAAAAAGCAGCGAGTGGGAGAGGGAGAGATCTGTAATGTTTTACAAACCATTTCACCTGCCTGACGAGCAGCCTAGGATCAGCCGCAATGTGCGCGGGGTAGTGCCCTGCCCGCTTTTCTCCAGGGACCTGCTCCAGGGAAGGTTCCTGCCATCAGCCAGATTCAGCAGACCGCAGCCACGCTCTGCTCTCCGTGCTGCTCTGGGCTCTCTGCTTATGCTCGAGTTCAATAGGCTTTGCCCCTGTGCTCATTCAGCTGCTTAAAAGTAATTTTTTTTTTTTTTTTTTAAGCCACCAGCATGTGAGCTGCAAGGATTCGTTCATTATTGCTCAGTCGTGCTGCGAGATGCCATCTAGAAGTAATTAATTGGGCAATGCTTTGGAAATGTGGAGGAGAAAGATTTTCAGGGGAAAAAAAATAATGCGGGAAGGTGGGGGGAGGCTTCCATTTTTCCTTTGAAGTGAGGATCTGTTGCTGAGAGGGAGGGAGGCATAGCCAGAGAAACAAGCTTGCTCATTATTTTACAATGTTATTCTCCACAGCTGTATGGATAAACATGTAACTTCAGCCTGGTTTTTTTCTGCCTCATTTTAAAAATAACCATAGGAGTGGGACTTCGTTAATGACAATTTGTGTGGGAATTTTTTTTTTTTTCAGGAGAGGGAAGTCTGTCCCTATTGCAAACCCTCCCTGCTAGCCGGCGCGTGCAAGGCGGGGAGCCCTGGGAGGTCGGTGGCGCCGTACGGCGCGGTGCTTTCGGTGTCATTTGCAGAACATCTGCTCCTTTCCAGCCAGACCTCAAATAATCCTGTAACTTTAACAGGAAGCACAAGTTCATGCAAGGAAAAAAGGGAGGAGACCCAGCAGCTGTCGGGTAGGCCTATTTATATCAAGGCTGCCGGCGCTGAGTGACGTTGGTAATTCCCCCGCGAGGTCTCTCGGCTGACACGGCATCAGCTGTGCTATTCTCTCTGGCCGCGGCCAGGGTATTAAACGGCACGAAATCCAAATCAACTTTTTACACAAAACTGCCTTTAAAAGCACAAAGTTGCCTGCGTACCACCCTGACTCAAGCCTGGGAGGCAGCTTTGACCAACTTGCCCCGAGAAGATGGCATCCAACAGGTCATTTTGCAGTCACCATTTTTCATGGAGGTCCAGCAAATCAGGTCGACCAGTGCTGGGAAGCTGGAGGCACGCTAAAAAGAAATGATCCTTCGTCCTAATAGGATGGTGAATGAAGTGTAGGGGGACTCAGACAAAAAAAAAATAGAAAGCCCTTGGACAACAGAGGGATATATGAGGAGCTATGGGAGAGCCGGAGCAAGAGTGGACCTGTGGGCAATTCTTTACAGAGGCAGAGAATATGTGTGAGTGTATGCATGAAGTCTCCAGGCAAATCAGGCGCTGTGTATCCGACTGTACAGATAGCAGCATGGTGTATTTTGCATGCCTTTAGCAGATTTTGAACCAAGAGGCACAAAACCAATTGACTTCCCATTCTGCAACGGGGAATCCAGGCAGCAAATTCAGAGAAGAAAATTGAGTGTGCCTCTTCTCACACCAAGACGTCCATCTCCTATGAGTTTTGTCACACCCAGCTGCCAGAAGTGGCATATATCCAAAGGCAAGGGCTGCAGAAACTGCTGGGAGAAGGAATTACGGTAATATAAATAATAATTAATAAAAACAAGCTGCTGCCACTCCCAGTGTCCACCCAGTCCAGAGCCACCCAGCCTCTTTCGTGACCCAGCGTCAGTGTTTCAGGCAAAACACCAGCACCTTGGCTTCCATGGCCCTGAGAGAGGGATAAAAGTGGTCCCTCTGCTTACTAGTGATTTGGCCCAGGGACTCCTGTCCCACCAGCAGCTCTCTGTGACACTGGGCTCCCCACGTGCACTGTGACAGTACTGGTTCTGGCATGCTGAGAAACCAGGTGGGGCTTTGGGATTTTTGAGTTGGTGGGCAATCTTTAGTGCCTTTGAAAAGGGAGTGATTTGGCATTGAAGGAGCAAGTGGAGTTCATAAAGAAGCTGGAAGGAAAGCTGCATTCATCTGTGAATCTGTGGCTTTAAAGGAGTGTTGCATTCCCAGTTGAAAGGGCTTGGCTGGGGCTGCGAGTTCAGTGTTGTTTTCAGCCTGGTCTTCATGTTGCATTTAATTGCGCTGTTGCGTGATGTTTTCATGCTATTTTAAGAAAGTGTGTGTACTCATCAAAATTATCAGAGAAATCAGATTCCCAGAAGTACCCCTCATCATAAAGGAATGGGCAAATCTCCTCAAATATCCAGAGCGGGCGGGCTGATCCCCCTCCCCATCCTGTTGGCTCCCTGGCCCTCTGCCCCTCCTTGCACTCCCCTGTCAATAATCTTCCCGCTTTCGCTGGCAGTGATGCTTATCGGAAAGGGCAGCTCAGTGAACTGGCAGGGACACGATCCGAAGGTCATCCGGGGATCCCCGGCCACAGGCCAGGCTGCCCTGAGCCTCCCATTCCAGTCAGCCCAGGGGCACGGGGCTGGGAAGCAGCCCTACCACCACTTGGGGAGGGAGAAGAATAGGGTAAAGAGAGGGCAGAAAGAGAGAGAAAGAGCACAAAAAACGTTTAAATAGCGCTTGGGACAGTTGTTGTGATGGCGCCTGGGCCCTTTTGGATGCTGTTGCTGACACTTCTGAACGAGCTGACGGCGCCAGGTCTAGAGGATTATGTTCAGTAGCGACTTGCTGTCCCCGCCAGTAGGCACAAACAAATAGCTTATTACATCAGGGCCAACGTTATCAAAATGGCTTTAAAAAAAGCAGTCAGCTTTAGTCTCCCTCTGCTCATTAGAAACTGCAGTTAATCACTTGCTGTGAAAAGGCTCACCACCAAGTTCCTTATTCCTCCAGCCCTCCTTTTCTGCCCTTCTCACAAATAAATCCCTTATTCAGCTGGCCTGTCCCCCACAATCAAGTAATTCCTTATGCCTGCCACCCACTCTGCCTGGATTAACCTCAGGTGGTCACTACAGTGCAGGTTTCTTGAAAAGCGCTGCCTCTGAGCAACCTCTTTTTGCTTTTTATTCCTAAGCCTGGGTTTTAAAATCCCTCTGTGTATCTTGAACCAGCAAGACTCTTTTTCCCCCCAGGCTCTGCTAGCTGTTTAATAGCCTCTTGTTTCTCTTAAGTCCTGGTGCTAACTGTACTTAGCCTTACTGTTGCTCGATGCGTGAAGAGCTCTGATGGGAAGGCAGCAACTGCTGGCTCCTGACCGTGCTGGGCATATTCTCCACTGGCCACTGGCTCTGACAGCCTGGGCAACCAGGGCTGCTTTCTCAAAGCCCTGTACTTGGTGCCACCTGCCCAAGCTCATGTGGCATCAGAGCCCAGACGTGCCTCGATCCCGCTGCCACCCCATAGCCTTGTCCTGACGGAGTTTGCTCTGGCTGGAAAAGTAAGTCTTCCTTTCTGACCTATTAACTGGACAGCTGCTGTGGCCACAGCTCCCTTCATTGAGATTTTTGGGGGGCTCTAGTTGCCTAACGCTTGGTGTCTAATGCTTGCTGGCCTGGAGGAGGCGGCGGCTGTGAGTCTGGGGCGAGACGGTCAGCACAACTGGCTGAGAGGGAGACAGAAGAGAGCCTACACCGGCAGCAGGTTGTCTGTGTGGGCTAGCTGAACACGTAGCATGGCTAGTATGGAAACGCAGTCCTAGGCTTTTGAATGGAGGCAGAGGCTAGGAAAAATGGCTCATTATATGTCAGTGCTGCCTGATGTCAAGTGATGGTGCCGGTGTCCAGTGCTGGGATGTTTCAATTGCCTCTCTGGCTGTTCAGCAAAAGCGCCAAGACAACGACTGAAGAATGCGGAAAGTAACACTGTGTCCCTAACGTGCTGCTAATGTTACCACAGTGGTTCAAAGCTCCAGCCAAAATAAAAAGAACTTCCTTCTGCAAGGCGCTGTAGGCAACTTTGCAAGGAATAGCTGCCCCCCGACAATGTTTGGTGTAAGCGGGCATGGTGGGCTTCCATACCTCACAGCGTATCCACAGATGCAGGGAAGTCTGTGACTGGATTTCTAGAAAACCCCAGGATCTCACTCTCACTGATTACAGGAAAGAAAACTGGAAAAGAGGGAAACATTAGAAATGCCTTTAACCTGAGAAACCAGTGAGATGCCCACGTTCACCGAAGAGGTAGTAATGTTTCGTGGGAGCGCGGGGAATCTGTTTCAAGCTGCAAAGTCTCAACTATTGGGATATGATTTCATTTGTGTCACCATTGTGTTACTGCCTGCAGACCCTCAGTGTGCGACAGTACTGCCTGCACAGGCTTGGTTGCAAATAGCAGCGTGGCTTTCACTGAATCCCAGTGAGAGCAGAGCGAAGGGAGGGGCTCTGTTTCCCTTCCAGCCATCCTCTGGGATGACTACTAGCAGACCTGCCAGTAGAAAGCACCTGCTCTGTTACATGGTTTGCAATGGTTTTCTGAATTTGCAGAGCCCCTCCTATGTCCTCTGCTGGACCCTCGCATCTCATGGCAGTGAAATTCAACTTCTGTCTTGACTCCCTTGCAGGCAGAGCACAAATCTGCAGGGTTTGGGCTGAGCCCCATGGAGGGAGGTGGAAGTGAGACCCTTTGGCATCCTCAGTGCGGCTGCCATCCCACCTAGCCCCTGGCCCCTCAGGCACCACTTGGGGAGAGCAGCCAGCCTGTGCTGGCCTGAGGTGAGCCCCAGCATGCTGTTACGGCAGTTGGGCTGCAAGGGTCACCTCAGGGCTCCAGGGCTTTGGGGACAGGGACTGATTTGCTGCCATGGCTTTTGGCTGTTTTTGAAGCCGTTGCTCGGTGTTCATGGCCAGGCAGAGGCCCTGCTGCAGGCCATGCAAGGGATGGTTTGAGCTGGCACGTGACACAATCTCCTCGCAGAGGGAACAGGGACCGCATGTGCCGGGGAGCCGCTGTCGGAGGCAGTGCCAGCAGCGCTGCCCACCTCTGCCAAGCACCCAGCAGCACAGCTGCCGCTCCGCAGCCGGATCAACCTGTGCGTGGGGCAGTGAGCGGGCATGGGGAGTGGCCAAGTGAGACCTCAGCTTAGACTTTCTCCGGGTTTTAGAGGGATTAGCCCTTATGGCAACGTTTTTTTTTAAAGCCGTTTCAGTCTTTCATTATCTGCGTAGCAGTGCAGCTGCTCACGGAGTTTCATAGGGCATGCAAAGCTCAGACTCCTGAGGCTGGAAAAAAATTACAAATCACCTTTTTCTGTAGCTGCACGGACAGTTTTCCCCACCAAATTCACACCGAACAAATTACAGAGCCTTATTTGAGATATCCCCCACAGCTTAGACCAGGCTAACTGCTGCAGCCTCCCTAAAGCCACTGAGAAACCAGCAGAACCAGCCTGTGGTTTGCTACCGTAACAGCGCATTTCAGCCGCGGGAGAGGTAACGCTCACGCGGGACAGGGAGGCCCCTTCGCTCAGGCTGCCTGCGCACAGCGCTGGGCCAGGCATGCGAGGAAGGACAGGCTGCTTTAAGATCTTCCTCCGCCGCTGAGGCAGCTGGGGCTGGACCGATGCCCGGGTATAAACTAAAGCAGCTTCACAACTGCTCTAATTTATGTCCGATTGCCAGCAGCCCCGGGGTATTTCTGTCAGCCACGGCTCAACCAGCTGTAACAGCATCCTAATTTCAGCTTCTCCTCCTGGTGCTCAATGCTTTTGCCGGTGGCTGAGAGGGATCGGGGTGCAAGTGGCCCTGGCACAGGGAGGTCCCCGCAGTGGACAGCTCTGTACGGCTTCTTTGCCGCTCACCGCAGTATCTTCTGACCAGGTTATAGCCCATGTTTCCAGCCCCTCAGATGAAAAGCGCTTCCTACTTATATGGTACATGTGACGGTGCTTCGCTATCTATATCTGTACATATGACGTGAGCAGCGAACTCCTCTGCAAACCACCCACAAATCACCCTGGAGTCAAAAAGCCCAATCACAAAGACTACAAAGAAAAATGAAAAGCGCCGTCTGAAACTCAGAAATAGATGATGTACAGTAATTTTTCCCGTTTCTCTGCCTTTGCTGGAATTAATCAACAATCTCTGCCTGCAATTGCTGGGAGTAATTTGTTTCAAGAAATGCAAAGAAAGAGCGTTTAGGATAAATATTTAAATTTCCTCTTCCAGCCCATGCTATTCTCAATCATTGTTTGTGTTCAATTCAGTCAGCTATGCATAAGTTGATGCTCATTCTCCTTGCTCTGGATATTTACATATTTTTTTTTGTACTGAATCTCTGATCCCTAAGTCTTTCTTGGGTGGGGAAAGAATTATGTAAGTAAAATCCCCTTGGGGACTGAATTCTGGATAAGAGTACATAGGGTCACCTAGGGCATGGAGAAACTCTTACAGATGGGGATGGTGTTCCCATATGAATGTCAGGACGTGCCCCTTTTTCACTTGCTCCCCCTCTCCCTAGGATGGTGAAAGTAGTGGTACTGAGGAGAAGGGAAGAGTATGAGTAAAAATGCAAAAAGCTTGGTTCTGGAAGGTGTTCATGTGCCAAGTAGTGTGGTGCACATTAAAAACGAGATTGGAGTTAGTTGTAAAAAAAAAAAAAAGTAAAATCTTTACTGTTGTGGGAACTATTTTAAAATGTTTTGTTGGTGGTTTGTTTATAGGAAAATTACTTAAATTGAGCTGTGGGAATAATCAAACAAAAGAGCATAAACTTCAAAGGCACTGCTTCATATCTTTCAAATGGAGAAGTCTGAAAAGAGGAAGAAATGAGGGTAAACGATTAATTCCGACCTGTGAGATTGTTCATGCATGCGTAGGACACATGGGTTTCCTCCAGCTTCTTTTAGCCAAACATCTACAAACATGGTCTGGACAGGCCCTGGCTGACCCCCCTCCCAACCTGTGCCACCCCACCAAGGCTGCGCTTCCCCCTTTGGTGAGCTCGCATTGCCTGGTGCCAAGGGAGGGTTGAACCCCGGTGGGGTAGGGGAAAGCCATATATAAATTTTAAAGAGGGCTCATTCACCACGTGCAATTTGTGTTTTACACCTCATGAATTTTAACAGCTGAAGTTATAACTTCGCCGTTAACCCCCCACATGCCGGCACAGCTGCCTTGGCGGTCCAAGGACGGAGGTCGCGTCGGCACACTGCTGCGGCTGTGGCTTGCCCGGCCACAGAGAGGCTTTCCTTGCTTCCCTCCCGGGGTTGGGGTGGAGACACAGCTTTCCCTGCCTTCTACCCCAGCTCCTGCGCCGCAGCAGCCAGCAGGAATTATGGTTTTTTTTCCTCCTCATTCAAGCCCTTCCTTTCATGTACATCAAGGCTGAGTATCAGAGTAGCAAATGCCCTCCAGATACCACTAAGCGGCCGCTTAAAACCAAAATAACAAACATGAAAACGCAGATGACTGCAGCATGGAGTTAAAAGTCACTGCACTGCTGGGGGCTTTGCACAGAGCCCTAGCTGGCCGGCTGCACGCTCGATCTTCTGCCACTGTCATGTACACCACCATTAAGAATCGTTGTTGTGACTCTGAACCAACACCTCTAAACACTTAGTGGAATCAGAGAGAAGTTGTTTTTCTTTTTATAACATGAAAACTGCACAGGGAGGTGAGAGCGGGGACCTCTGCTCCCCAGTGGTGTTTCATTACGGGCACCACAACTATTAAACCAATTTCCTAGCACTGAGGCGCGAGGTGTTCCTCGCCTTTCCCCAGCCGAAGGAGCCAGCTCAGAAGCCTGCAATTCATTAAGCAACTTATCAGGTAAGGGCCTCCCCTGCTCTCTCTTCGCCATGCCTGCCATTCCTAACTTGCAGCTTGGGTTGTTTTTTTTTCTGATTTGGTGCTGCAGGAGCCAGATTCAAAGTCTCTTCATTTAGAGCCGCGGTGCCCCCGTGCCTTGCTTAGGCGAGAACGAGCCGCTCTGTGAGCGAGGGGCTGGCCATGCATCCCGTGGCCCTGAGGTTCAGCTTCTGCTGCCCTGCACTCTGCAACCACAGGGGATGGCTATGAATGAACGAAGGTGAGCAGCGGCGTAGCTGCGCTGGCCCAGGGGCTGTGTCCTGTGGTGCACAGTGGGGTTTTGGGCCAAGCCAGCAGCTGGGAGCAGTGGGAGCTGGTTGAGAGTGAGCATAGCTAGCTGGAGGGCATGGTGCAGACACACCCTGGGGTCAGCCAGCCTGATGTGGGCTGTCAGGCTTAAGTAAGCTGTCAGCCCCTGAGCTAGACCACGCTAGCTAGCGTCTTAAAGCAAGATGATGCTTTAAGACAACGTCTGAAAGCTTCTTAAAGGCAAGACAATGTGTCCCTTAATGCAACCTAAACGTGCCAAATCTGGCTTAGGCTTGCACATCAACACCCGCTTTCAGAGGGTGGCAGCAAGGGTGTCTTTCTGATAGTCCTCCTCCATGTCCCGGTTGCCACAGAGCCATGCTGGACTGCTTTTTAATTTTCAGTCTGTAAAGCTTTGCTGGTGAAGGGGCAGATCCTGAAAACTGACGCTGAGGACTTACTTTCCTCTGCTGTGGGGTGAGGGATCCTCAGGAGCCATCACTGGGCCCGGAATTCAGAGCCACTGCCTGCGGACTGAGGAGGCACAAGCTGCCACCCAGCCTGAAGAAGACAGCAGTACACCAGGTCAGTTTTCAGCATCTCTCCTCAAACTCTGAATCACCTCTGAACCAGGCCCCATGCTGCTGTCCTGGAGCCATGACAAGTCCCTCAGCAATTTTGCAGGAGGCTGTGCCGACTGCTCGCACATCAGCTGCCGCCTGCTCCTGCCTCCCTGAGTGAGGAGCAGGGAAACCTGGCTTGTGCTGAGGTCTGGCTGCCTGCAGCTGCGCGGCTACTGATGCCGGAGTCTGCGGGGCTGCCACGGCACAGCACCCTCCTAGGAACGTCCCTCCCAGGGGAAAATTACGTCTTTTGGGAGGGGTGCATTCAGGCAGGAACAGGCTCCTGCTCCCCTCTGGCTCTCCTTTTACCCTTCGTTGGGGTAAGTGTAGGGCAGGGGATGACAAAGGGGCTGTGGATGCTCGTTGGTGCTGGGCTGTGCTGTGCGCTTACGCTGGCGTTTGGTAGCGCAGGAAGGCCTTTTCTTCCAGGGAGGCCTTTGCATTTGCAATTTGAATTTAATCCCGTGAGCTAAAGATAGCTCTGACTCGCCTATTGTTCCTCCAGCTGCCAACAGCTTTATTTCTTTGATGCTTTCAGCTCTCGGTCATTTCCAAGGAACTGGCAGAGATAGATACTTTTAATACAGAGCCTGTCCCAGCACTGTATCACGCTGGTCACTGTGTTCACCCTCCTGGCCCTCCCTTAGGTGCTCTGCTTCCCGCAGACGAAGTCTCCCTCAGGGACTGCAGGTCTCCCTCTTGCTGGCACGAGCTTCCTCAGCTTGTACCAGGGATGTCATCCTCCAATGGCTGGCATCAGGGCTGCTGTGCACCGGCTCCTCCAGGAGCAGGAGTCTTCCTCAGGAACAGGCTTTTCATGAAAGCCTTGCTAAGATGTTTATTAATTAGACTTACTACCGTTACTCCACGGGAAGAAGAAAGTGATGTGATCCTTTCCTGTATTCTTGGTGGCTGTTGGCATTCATCTGGGTACCTCTCTAACCCACCCTTTTTGCCTGTCTCTTTGGTAAGAATTCAGTTGTTGTTTATCTCAGGAGCTTTCTGTGTCGCATCAGCCGAGAAGCCGCATGTTCCACAAGGTCACTTCAATGCGTGTTTGTCTCTCAAGTAGTTTGAAGAATGATTTGAGGCGGATTAATGTCCGTAAGCTCTTATCTCTGATTGCTTAGGTTTGTATTTGGTACATGTGCATCACACACACATATATGGTATATGTCATACACATCATGCTGTGTATGTAATTTGATATCTTCTGACTCAGGGACAAAAACTAGGTGCTTTTCCAAAAATTGAATTTCCATGCTAATTCATGTTGTTAATTAGCTATAGCGGGTAGCCAATGAAGCAGCATAAATGATTTCAGCTTCCTTAGAAAATGTGCCAACAGGAACGCAAATACCGATTTAGATGTGGAATTTTTGCAGCGCCTCTTGGTGAAACTCGTTCATTAAATTAAATAAACGCGAGATGGTTGCAGGCTGCTGATGAGCATTTTGCGAGCTGGAAAAGGGAGAAGGCTGGATTGGTAAATCCCTCCCTGGGCATATCAGCAGCTCACATCCTACCGGCAGGAAGGGTGCGGAGATCCCTGCCTTGCTGCGGGTAGCAGTCGGCCTCCTGGCCTTGTAAGCTGCAGCGGCGATTTCCTGGCTCTGGCAGAGAGCGCTGCTGGTTCATACTGCTGGTGCGCCGCCGAAAGGGCTGCCTGCCGTCGTGAGGCATGGAGCTGCAAGGAACTGTATGGGAGATGGATGCAAAAAAAAAGAAAAAAAAAAAAAAAAAAAAGAAAAAAAAAAAAAAGAAAAAAAATAAAGTCAGGTTCCTGAAGTGTTCAGCAGGGACACTTCCTTTCCCACAGAGGAAAAAAAGCCATTCCTGTGCGGAGGCAGCGTTGCAAAAATCCAACACAGCACAAGGGGAAATCTGCCTCTGGGTTCCCTGGGTAAACTGAAGGGAATATCTGCAGCCTTTCCCCCCTTTTCTGGGGATCATCCTAATGCCACAGAAGACTGCATGTGAGTGCATGATGTAAATACTGCTCTAAAAATACTTTTCTCTCCTCAACCCTGCCCCAGTTCCTGGTTTGGTACTGAGTGGGAACCTCACAGGAAAGCAGCTCTACAGCAAAACACCGAATGTCTGGAAAACTGGCCATGAAGGAGTGTAGCTATTAGGCACCAGACACTTCAGCAGAGTGGGAGCAGGGTATTAGAAAACTTCCAGGAGTGGGTTACTGAGTGGCGTTAGGGATGTGCAAACACCAAAGCCATCAGTTATTCACTCGAGCCTGTGTGTTTTGGGCTTTGAATGGCCTGCAGCCCTAGGACTGGGAGTCAGATGTCCCCATGCGACCTCTGGGACTTCTCCCACACAGCTGCTTGGGTGCTTCTCTGCAGGTCCGAGGAGCGTCAGACTGAGGGGAGCTGTATTTTGTCCCTGATGGCAAAGGAAGCAGACGCAGGAAGCCTTGCTTGTCTTGACACAGTTGTCAGTGAATGATTGTTCACATCAGACACAATCTTAGCATCCCCAGGATGCTTCAGGAAATGTGTGTACCTGTGCTTTACAGGCCACTGCTGTACTGAGTTTGTGCTAGTCCTTCTGCAAGTATGTCCACCTGGCACTCTTCAAAAGAAAAATAGCATGTTAAAGCAATTTTCTATCATCAGTATCACATGGGGAAATGGAAGCCCTCCTGTAAGAGGATTTTGATGGTCTAATTTAAGGGATTAAATAAAACTGTTTGTGAAGGCAAAGTTTGCCCCTGTGTTTTGGGCAGAGCAACACCGAGAATTTTAATCGCGTGTCCCCTTGGGGGAAGCAGTGACGGCAGCTCCATTGATTTGGCTTCAGTCTGTGATCATTAGCAGGCACAAAAACCTAGAGGAAAAGGACATGTCTGACAAAGAAAAATAAGGGTCTTCTCCCTGTTGGAGACCGTTGTATTTGAGGAGCTAGTGATGTTGGGCAAGCCGTGTCTGCTGTACTGGGCCCTGTGCTGGAGGGGCTGCAGACCCACATACACAGCAGCGTAAGGGAACATGCAGAGATGCCTCATGCCATTGGTTTTGTGTTCTGGCGGACATCCTAGAAGAGAGAACCTTCCTGCCCGTCAGAAGAAGATATATGATTTTATTTGTTGCACAAGATTAAAGGTAGCATGGTACAGGAGGGAGACCCAGCTCCTCGGTGACAGGATCTGCGGTCTGTGCTGCGACTATTCATCTGGAGGCCACCCGATGCTGCATGTAAGTGGAGTTTCCAGCATGTGAAGGGACCATGTAGGCAGCTCACTGCTGCTTCGTGTAACGGGAGTGAGGGTGAGAAGCCACAGCAGTGTATTGAGGGGGGCTGGACAGCTGGATCCAGGCAAGGGGGCCGCTAATTCAACCCTCCTACCTACAAGGAGAAACAGCTGCTGCTGCTGCCGCCGCTGCAGGCAGTGTGCGTGGAAAAGCCGTGGCGTTCGCTTCCCAGCCTGGGCGATCCTCCCCCTCCCGGACCACTGCCTGCCAGGATGACTCACACTTGCTGCTGGAGCCGGGCCTTGGTCCCATGCCAGGAACACGCTCTGGAGGGAGACCGCAGAGAAATACGGAATAATTTGCAAATCCGTTAAAAAAAAAAAGCCCCATTGCTTCTCAGTGGGGGTCTCTCGGCAGGTGCCAGAGTGTGTTTGTAGCAGGTGTCACTGACCCAAGCGTGTTCCCGTGGGGCAGTCCCCTGCTCCAGGTGACCTGGCAGGCCCACGGCATGCTGGCAATGGACTGTGAGTGTTGGAGTACGTTGCTGCCCATGGCTGCTCGAGCATGGGATGGGGCTGCTCCTGCCGCAGGACCTTGTGAGCTGTCAGCCTGGGTGCATGGTAAGGCAGTGCCGCAAGAGAAGAGGAACCCCGATGGCCATAAAATGGCACAGAAGACCCCCAGGAGTCTTGTAGAACAGAATGGTAGAGTGCAATGAATAGTCCGACATATGGTAAAAATGAATTAATGTCGAGTTGCCATCCACTCTGCCACTTTTTGCTTTCAGATTCCCCACTGTGCCTGTCTCCTGGCATCACTGAATCTTGATTCAGGGAGAGGCAGCCAAGTAGCTTCCTGTGAAGCCAACATCACATCCTAAGTTGGCCAACAACTTGGTAGTGCTTTCTCCCAGCTCCATCTGGCTGGGACTCCTTCGCCTGGCCTGGTGGAGAGTGACCCAGCCCCATCAGCACGGGTCTGTGTCTCCTTCCTTCTGGATGGGAACCACCTGACCTCAGGAGATGCCAGCTGATGGGGAGCACAAATGCCTCTGAGCAGGAGCTGCCATGAGCATGTCAAAGCAAGTCCTGGCCCTCAGGTCTTGTCACCTGCAGGTGCGGTGGCCCGAATCCAGGACCTCAGGGGGTTCACCTGGAACTCCTGGAGAGCTCTGCGCCTGGAGCGCGATGGCTTGTCTGCTGTCCGGGGGATGCTGGCTGTTCCCGCAGACAACGTCCTGGCAGAGTATGGTGGAAAGGTCCAGCCTGGTGGAGCAAACTTGTGGGAATGACTTTTAAGAGCCAGGTAACATTGCTGCAGGCAGTGCCAGTGCATACATGCGTGTAATATGTGTGTGTGTGAGTGCATATGTGCCTGCGAGTGCCTTGAGTAATCTGAATTTTCCCACCAACAGGAAAAAGAGTGCCGTAAGTCAGTTTATGCACTGTGAGGACAGGCTGAAAAAACTTGCAGAGTCTAGTCCAAGATTTGGACTGGAAAAGGGCAGGAATATTGCGCCCATCCTCTGCCTTCCTGCCACAGCCTCTTTTTCCACAGGCCTCTCTTTCTGCACCGCACACAGCACATACGGGCTTTCTCCAAAACAAGTGCGCTGCTTCTTTGCCCTTGGCTGGAACTGCCGCTGCCTATGTCTCAACTTGACCAGGTCTCAGGAGGTAAAGTGGCGGGGCAGGAGCGCAGTGAAGGGGCAGCGCGGGTAGGGTCTGCTCTCTGCCAGGGCTACGCGGGGAGCCTGCCTGCCTGCGGGTGCAGCTGGAGGAGCAGTTTGGTGGCAGCAGCGCAGGCTGAGGCAGGCGTGGGTGTCTGAATGCATTCATGCATGCATGCGTGCGTGCGTGCGTGCGGCAGAATACGGAAATGCTTGTCTTAAAAGAGCGAAAGAGGAGCTACAGCCTGGAGACACATATTTGGCTGGAGCTACACCACAGCCTCTTTGTGCTTCTGGGTACTTCCATCCCGGAGTGAGGAGCATCGCACCCGCTTCCCTCATCAAAACACCCTCAGCCTCTCGCAGTGCCTGGGAGGCCGTGCAGTTTTAATCAAGGCTCCATGCTGAAAGCAAGCCTCCTCTTTTTCAGTCCAAAGTCCTCGCTGGCTTAGAAACAGCTGTCGTGGTACAGCTCCTATTCTCAGATTTCTTGGAAAAAAGGGAGTGCTTATAGGGGCTAAAGGGCAGAGACGGAGGTCGGGGACTTGTGCTCTGCTGCTGGCTCAGCTGCTGACTTCTTGCGTGATGGGAGGCAAGTCACTTATTTTTTACATTAAACAGGAGGCAGGAAGAGAAAGGAAGAGAGGAAGGGGACAGTGCTATTAAGCAATCTTTGTGAAGCGATTTAAAATCCACAGTGGAAAAAGCCGTAAATGTCACATTGCATTCATTACCGAGCAGCGGTGGCCGCGGCCATGGCTCGCAGAGAGCCACTGTCGCCGGGCCGGCCTTGGCTGGCTGCTCCCCCGCTACCAGGATCCGTCCCTCCCTTTCCCGTCTCCTGAAGTAATTTTTCTTACCCAGCAATCACCTGTGAGATATTTTTAATGCTGGCATTTTCGGGGGCTGTTCAGGCGGGCGGCACAGCCTTCCCCTGCTGCCTCTCCTCCCTTGGGTGCCTGCGCTCCTTCCCTTGCTCTGGCAGCCTGCTCCTGCAGCCCACAGCGGAGATCAGACGCGGCAGCAGCAGCAGCTGGGGAAACAATTGGGTGCCAAATTAGAGCGGCTCTTCAAGTAATTGACTGATGGAGCAGCGCTCCTACTTAAAAAAAAAAATATAAAAAAAAATTAAAAACCCTCGGTTTCGCAGTATGAGTCACCGGGGTGTCTGTGCTCTGAGCTGTTTAAAAGTCAGCCCACGGTGGAGGTCAGGGGACAGAGCTGCTTCGCTCCGTGCTGCCGAGGCTGTCCTCTCTCTCGGGAAAAGCCCGGGGTTTGCCCGGCCATGCTGGGGCAGAGCTGCGAGATGCTCCAGCGGTGCAACCCAGCCCCCTTGATACTCTGCTCCCCCTCAACCAGGCCCTCAGCCTCTGGCTCCCATGGGCTGGGGTTGAGACCTCCGGCAGCCACTGCAGGCACTCACAGCTTCTGACCCACCGCCGGCTGTGAGACACAGCTCCTGGAGGGATGTTTTAGCCAAGAAGTCAGGAGAGGGAGTTTCCTGCAGACCTGGGCTAACCTCGCAGCCTCTCCCGCTTCTTGCTGTAGAAGCAGCCAGGGCACTGTGGGCCCTGCCAGCGCCCTGAACAACAGCCCTGGCCAGGGAGCGGTGCTGAGCACCTCCAGACATGGAGGACAGCAAATCTGGCATTAATTGCTCCTAAAAGTTCATACAGATGAGTTTTTTCCCCCTGCTTTCCTTCTGTCGTTTATGTTTTAATGGCTTTCTTGCAAGAAGGAAGGCTAGAGAAGACAAGAGAGCAACGACAGAGTGACTTTATTACAGGAGTCTGGGAGCCAGAGCTGCAAGAAAACCTCCCAGTATCCTGAGATTCACAAGAAATAGAAATGATTTCTGAAGCTCACGCAGCACTGTGCAGGCAGTCAAAACCAGCAATAAGAAGCTCTCACTCATCTTCTATCCCAGCCTTTCTAGTGGAAAGGAGAAAGAAGATTTCTGCATGTTGCAGGTATCGTCATTATTTTAAGTTAACCTGGCATTTAAAGAAAAAAATGTAAGCAAGCAAATCTACCTCAGGGAACCGACCAAAGCCCTCCTTGACTGCCAAAATGGTGATTCTGAGCATGGTGACTTGTTCCAGGGGTGAGGATGTCCTTCTTCATTGCATTGTGCCTTGTCTTCCAACTCTGCTCCCGGAGAGGTGAGAGGTGCCAGGTTCAAAACAGGCTGGCTCTTCCGTGCTCACTGGCATCAGTCTTCTCCTTTGGAGCAAAACTCTAGAGCAAAATGCAGAACAAAAAATTAATGCTGAGTTTTCCATACAAAATTTTGGCCCTGGCTTCTGAAGCCAGGCTGCAAACGAACTGGAGCGTAAGACTATCGTCACAGCTAGCGTGCAACCGTGGGCTGCTCCCAGGCTTTTTGCCTCATTCTACGCTGCCTCAAGACAGCATGCCCTCTACCCCCCACTTCCTACAAGACTGGTTTTTGGGCTGCTCCCAAAGCCCTTTGCAGTTTCAAGTGTTTTGTTTTAGTTTGGTTTTTTTTTTTTGGCCTGTCAGGGTAACTCAGATAATGTGGGCTGCAAAGCCGGGCAGCGGAGTGCAGTTCTTTGTACTCTGCTTTTTCCTCATTGCTGATGTCTAGTCCTTATATATTTTTCATGGAAAACCACGTTGGTGGTGCAAAAGCACCTGCTGGCCTTCCTCCAGGTCCGATTGTCTTCTCTGGTTTTGCGTACAAGGGGATTAATTATAAGTCAACATCTCCCCCCAGCCCATCTAATGTGGAAATCTGATCAGGAGGCAGCGGAGGACGTGAGGAGGAGGAGGAGGAGGAGGAGGAGGAGGAAAGGGAGGTAGGGAAGGGATTAGCCCTTTGCAGGAGGCAAAGACGGGGGAGCAGGGCTCCCTGGCCCCATCCTCAGCACCAAGGAGGGTTTGGGTCTCTCCTAGCTCCAATGCAAACTCCCCAGCAGAAGGACGTGCACCCCTGCCTGTCCAAAAAGACGTTATAGCACATCCCCAGTGTTCTTCCTCCACAGGTTTGGCTGGCAAGGGGACTTCATAGTCCCCTGGGGTTTGGTTGTGGGGTGGGGGATGGCTGGTTTTGCATCTATGGCAGCTTCACCAGATCGCTGCCCTTTCTCTGTTCCTGTGTGGACGGGGAGAGCGTCTGTGTGTGTCTGTGTGTGTGTGAGAGCGAGCGCTGGCTCATGCTGTTTCCTCCCTTCCCTCGGGGCTTGACTGGGTCCCTTTTTTATTTTTTTTTACTCCTGCTGCCACTCTAATAAAAAAAAAGTGGCTCAGCCAATTCTCTTGAACCTGAACGCAGAAGGAAGGAGACAGGGAGTGAAAAATGTGAAATCAAATAGGAATTTTTTTTTCCCACCAGATGCAGTCGCTGAGTGGGGCTGGGAACATGGTGGCCATCCCCCAGCAGTGGGGTGGGGGGGCAATAGTTATTAATGCTGGAACCAGGAGCCAGAGAGCTGCTTTCCCCATTTGAAAGAGCTCCTTACTGCCTCGAGTTTGCTTAAAATACAGCTATAATTACCTGTTTAAACAATAGCTCTGTCCCTTCCTTGGTCTATGAAGACTGCACACATTTTAATTATCATGAAGACCTTGGCCATTCACCTTTCTGAGGTATTTAATGCTTCCAGTCAAATGCCTACCCTGATGTACTCTGTTACCATGCCACCTCTCGAACCCTCGCCGGCAGAACACTGCAGGATATCGCGGGTGAAATGACATTCTCTGGCGGCTTTTTTTCTCTGCATAATCATGGTATTTAGGTTAATTTTGCTTTGCTGGGCACATTAGTCTTTGGCTCCTCAACAAGAATACACAGGCCCTCCTCCTGCCTTGCCTTTTCCCCTGTGCACACATGAAAAATAGGGCTTAGCTTGTGTCTTAATGTGTGATAATATTGTAATCCTATAAATGGATGGCAAAGCTGTTGCTGGGATAGGAATGTTTGTTTTAGAGGCTATGTAACCAGAAAGAGAAGGGCTTTCCTTTCCCTTTGCCCAGAGGTTGATCCATCCACCCCAGCATCCTGTCCTCACCCCACAAAACCTCCTGTTTTGGGGTATTTCTCTTTTCCTAGCAAGCGGTGGGCTGGAAAATGTTTCCAACCGCAGAGCAGTGCAGCGAGGGAACCTGCTGAGCTGAGCGCCTGGAGGCGATCGAAGCCCTGCCTTCCCTGGGCGGGTGAACTGAGCTTGCCGAGGTCTCGGCTGTGCAGCCATGGGAGCCTGGCTGGCAGGAGAGAGGCTGCAGCTAATGAGCATCCGTCCGCAGGGGCCTTCTCCTCGCTCATGCAGAGCGAACACAAGCTGGGATGCCCCGAGAGCCGAGTCCCTGACGGCTGCTCGAGCTGCTGGCGGTGGCACAGGGCAGGGGTAGGGCTATTCCCAGTGGGCAGCAACTTTTCCTGGATCTCCACCAGTGTGCATGGGAGAGGATCCCACTACAACGCTGGGCCCAGGCAATGAAAGGGTGGTAAGAGGGCTTTGCTTCAGCAGGGTGCATGAGAAGGGGACCAGGATGCTAGGAAGAGGGGAACACACATATTTGCAGTCAGAGGGAAGGAGGCCAAATACTGCCCAGCCCAGAAGTCTCAGCCCCCTGTGAAACCTTGTCTGTGGGGCTTGGTGCAGCCAGCTGGGAGAAACCCAGAGTAAACTCAGTGAGCTGCCCGGGGGGTCTGGAGCTGTAAATCTCAGTAGCCTGGATTTAAAGAGCTGCCAGAACTTTTCACGAGGTTAGAAAAGTGCTGGGGAGGCGGCAGAGGAACACCTGGCCATTTCATCCTCTCCGCATCGCAGTGCTGCCGCTTAGGGACTTTTACCTTCCCTTTCAGGAGTTGGCAAAGCACAATGGAGCCTTTTGGGACTGGAAGATACTGCTCTGATTTAGGATAATTGCCTGCTTGTCATGATTCAGTGCATCAGTTGAGCACTCGTCCACCTCTGGACGTGATTAACTGGACATGATTAACTGTAAAGACCACAGGGATTTTCCACGGGACTTACGCATGTGCTTCCCTGCTGTGCTGAACTCGGTTCCCTGTTACTGCTTCGGGGTTACCGAAGAGTGAATGGAAGAATTTAGCCCTTTTTGTATCAGATCCCCCTTTGTTTTATCTGACCGCTGAAATTGCAGAGCTGGAATATTTCAAAATATTTGCTCAGCTGGCCACGAAATGCTAGGGTTTCTTTGAGGGGAACGGCTCATTTCTTCTCCAGCCAGATCAAGCACCTCCGGCTAATGATGAAGCATCACGGCGCACTGAAGCCCTGCTAATGGCAGCGTCCTGAGGAGTGAAGATAAACAGTGCTTGCCGCAGCATGGGGGGACGCCCATCCCTCCCCTCCGCTGATGACAGAGGATGAGCAAAGGAAAAGGGGAGGGGGGAAAAGACGTGCTGCTCTGGATGCCCCAGTTTTCTCATGCTTTTTTATATTTTTTTATTAATACCTGGTAGCCTTACAAAGCTAAGCAAAGAATCCCTTTCATCTTCTGGTCTGTTTTCTACCTTTGATGGCCAGCCTTTCATTTTACTTTGAGGTATCCCCCCTCAGAAAGCTCCTTGCTGCCTAGCCAGCACATTTGTTCCTCTCTGGCCGGATGCAGATGTGACCAATTTGCTTCCCCAACACAATGCGAGTGGAAGCTGGGGCGGAGAGGGGAGGAAGGTCTGTGAAGCCGAGTCGCGCAGCAGAAGGCAGCAAGAAGAGCGTCGCGCTATTTATTCCCTTGCTTCCACCGGGGTCTTCCGTGTCCCGGCAATGGTAAATCTTAACTTTCATGCTATAGTGCACCGGGATGCAATTTACTTCAAAGACAGCATAAATCCCCGGCTGCCGCTTATATCACAGGGCTGTTACATAAAAAGGGCTTACGCGCTTCGGTTCCAGGAACAGATTTGCACTTTTTGGGATGGATCTCAACTGACCAGCCTCAGATGGGCCTAAAAATCTCACAAGGGCCACAAAACCTAGGCTGTCCCTGCCCTTCTGAGCTCTGCCATGCCAGCCCTGGAAGCTCTCTCCCTGTGTCCAGCCCCACCATCACACACCCCGGGCTGGACAGAGAAGGAGGGCAGGCGTTTGGGAGGCTCTGGGATTACTTTTTTTTTCACCCGTAGGAGAAATGCCAGTGCTGGGGAGGAAGGGGAGGGAGGAAGCAAATTCGTCTCTCCTTGCTACTGCAGCTGTCTTGCCCAAGCAGAAATGGAGAGAGGACTTCGGCCAGGTAAAGCCGCGAGCGAGCCGGGTGCCCTCGTAGCGGAGGTGGGCTGGGGGATACTTGGTAGTTAATACCTGCCCTGCCTCGGGGGTGACAGGCCTGGCCCCCAGCCTCTGTGAGTCTCTTGGTCTCCACAAAATCCACAAAGTTGTGCCACTTCACACTGACCCCAGGAGCTTTTTTGGTGCAATGGCAAATGTCAGAAGTTTGGATGGGGAGTGCTAAAGGCCTGTTCAGGCACATGAAGGAGGTACGTTTTCAGAAGTGACAGAGAGCCTACAGAGTTCAGAGCCTACTGTCAGGAGTGATGTGGGCAAGCAGAGCCCCAAATAATTTCCAAAAGTGGGACTTTGGCTCTGTTTAAATACTCTTTACCCACCCCTTGGCCAGGAGGGTAGTTTCCTCAGACTGGTTCCAGACAACTGCCTTGCCCAGGAGGACTGGTCTCTTGTGCTAGAGAACAAAAATCAAGCTAGAAAACATCCAGTTAAATTTTTAAGAGCTTAATTTCTTGGCTAAACATGGGAACCTAGACATTTTCTGAATATTGCTTTTGGAGTGGAAGAGGAAAAAAGAAATCCCTTCTGCCCTCTGTAGTTCAACCTACATTAATAATGTCTTATTTGCAAAGCTGTTTACGCCTCCCTTCCCTTCTGCTGGGATGCTGCCGCGTAGCTGCCCTCATCAGAGCGCCGCTATTAGCTGCCTTCACATGCAGCGATGCTTCATAGTTAGACAAAGTTGCTTTATCTTCGTGAGGGAGAAATAAGCCATTCCTCTCAGAACCACCCATATTTCATGGCCAACTAAGCAATATTGCAAAAACATTGCGATTCCTCAATTTCCTTGATCATATATAGCAGATGCTGATTCGATGCTAGGAAAACTGATTAGCAAACCCCTTCCTGGCGAGTCCGTCACGGCGCTGACAGCCCCAATGCAGGCAGCGTGTCCAGCCATAGAAAGACTACCACCAAGTGCATTTTTCATGCAGCGTGAAAGAGCGTTTCTAGCTGCTTCTGTGCACTGAAAACACATTTCCAAGAGCCAGCAATGCAAAATGCTGGGGTTATAATCCACTCCTGTGCAATATTACCTTCAAATGCGTTATCACTGGAAGTGTAAAATCCCGGCTCCTCTCCCGCTGGAGCCCCGCTGTCATTAATGGAAGGCTTTCCCTGGCTGGGAGCCTGTCTAACGTGCAGGGCTGGCTGTGAAACCAAGGGCATTGCTGGATGATGCCGTCATGCACGGCAGTGCAGGTCCCTTTTAAGGGCGTGGTGGAGCTGTTGTCGTCGGGGAGCTGAAATCCAGTGTGCATAATTTCAAGGAAACATATAGGCATGCTGAGGCTAAAAATCAAGATCAAAAGTTCAGGGTTAAATTCAGCTGTCGAGTCTAGATAAGCTTATCTCCAAAAAGTGGCTTAGGAGAGATCTGCTCTGGGCTGAAATGCTTAACTGGTGACCTGCAGGACGTCGCGCTGCTTTCCTTCCCACCAGGGCTTACCTCCAGATCTGCATGTCTCCTGTGTTTCAGATGCTAAAGCCGTAACGGGGAGGCGGGCGGGGGGGGACGGATAGCATGTCAGGACAGCTGCGCTCTGGCCCCGGGCCTCCTGCAGATTTATGCGCTTTCACTTGGCCCGGGTGTCCCAAAGAGAGCAGCGAGCAGTGAGCACCGTGGTTTTGTTATTACACAGAGGCCTGATCTGGCAAAAGGGGAAAATTAGAGAATTTTTTCCAAGCGCTCTTTTCCATTCACTGGGAAAAAAAAAAAAAAAAAAAAAAGGCATGCCTGTAATCAGCTGCAGGAGCGGAACAGCCCTCTTAATTTATTTTAAAGTGTCCTTCAGGACTGTCTGGTTAATAACTATGCTCCACAGCGCTGCACTCCGCAAGGAGGAAAGACGCTTCCTGGGAAACTTGTGGGTTTTTTTTTCTCTAGATTGGATACCCTCTGCTTCATCCCGCTGGAGACTGGGGAAAGGAAGTGTCCATCTAATGGAAGCGGGATGGTGGGAGGAGGATGGGGCAGCAGCAATCCTGCCTCCTCTCTGTAGCCACCGCGGGATCAGCAGCTCTGCCTTCAGGTTGCTGCGGAGGGTTGCTGGCACACAAGAGGCTCCCACAGCTGCAGAAAAACTGGCAACAGCGTGTGTCTAATTCCAGCCTTTTGCTTAAGAGGGCTGGTTAAAGGCATCACAAATTTGGAGTGTGCAGCATTTGCACCGCATGCGTCACACGGCTGTTTGGTCCCATCGGAGGTGTTTGCAGTGCATGGATACGACAGGTTTCTGGGAAAGGAAGTAAATGGGAAAAAAGGTCATTTGATCAATCATCTTGCAGTCTAGTGGCTTGGTGGCCTTTGTAGGAAAAAATAAATCAATCTCTTTAACCTGTTCCTGTTTTAAAAACCTATGCAGAAGTTTCTGGGATGCAGTGCAGAGACGTGGCTCTTCGTTAAACAGTGAGGTGCCCAGTCACCCAGCTGGCCTGTTGCCTTGAGAAATTAAGACTGAAGCAATAAAACAAGCCTGGAAGGCTGCCAGCAGCAGGAAACCACGGCAGTGGCGCAGGAGGAGGTTCCTGTCGGACTAGAGGTGAGGTGCGTGGGTACCCCCCGGGAATGGTCAGTGCCTGCTCCTGTCTACCCACCACCGCCCTCCCCAGGCAGGGTCATCCTTTGAAGACAGGACTGAGCTGCCCCATATCTCCCAGGGAAGTCACCTCTGAGAGATGATGCTTTCTTGCAGAGCAACCTCTTATGTAGCAAGGTGTGAGGGAGCAGGGGAAGTTTAGATTGGATATTAGGAAAAATTTCTTTACTGAAAGACTGGTCAGACACTGGAACAGGCTGCCCAAGAAAGTGGTGGAGTCACCATCCCTGAAGGTGTTCAAAGAATGTGTAGATGTGGCACTTCAGGACATGGTTTAGTGGACATGGTGTAAGCATCCAAAGCATGCTCCCGGCACCCAGTGCCACCCTCCACCATGGCCCAGGGGGCCAGGCTGCCCAGGGGTACCAGCAGCTGCCTCTTGCCCCCGATACAGCACGTTGGAGCCGCCAGCTCCAAGACAATCCCACACTCAGCTTTTTCTCACAGTATATGATTTCTGTGGAGAGCCACAGATACATGTGTGCGTACATGTGCCTCTGATAAAGTTGCATTTCAGCCAAAAGGCAAAGCGTCTTCTATGGAGATAACAAAGGGATATATTGAAATGCAGTAATGTGAGTCATCGCCATGGTGCTCTTGCTACCTTAAAACAATCCAGAAATGTTCAAACGACTGAAAATTATATGTTTCTTGTTAAAAAAAAAAAAAAAGAAACAGAGCTGTTTTAAGGATCTGGGAGTACCAGTTTAAACTTTTAACATTCCCTATGCTCTTCCTTACTTTCTTACTTAAAGGTAGACTCTGGAATTTTGGCAAAGATTTTATTTTATTTTGAAATCAAGCTTTTGTAATATCTAAGAATAATAGGAACATTCTCAAAGGTTTACAAACCCAATGGGCCTTCACTGATAGTTTCACTTGAAGAAATCCAGACACTGCAGCAGGGAGATCCTGAAAGCAGAACGGCCTTCAGCTCCCATGTCCAGCTCCAGCCACATGTGAGCTTTCGAGCGAAAAAGTAAAATGGAGACTCATGAAATGAAGTAATATTTTTTTACCCTAAACCCTGTAGCTTTTCAAATATTGGTGCATGTAAGGCTGATGGAGATTGTTCCCTGAGCTAGTCACTGATTTACCCCCAAGAAAAGCCCTAGGGAAGGGCTTTCTTGAAGGCAATTTTACATTTACATTGTTTTCTTTGCATTTTGAGAACCACAAATGTTTGGTGGTTTTTTTTTTATACTGGAAGCAAAGAGATGGTTAATTATGCAATCAGAGACCCGAGGCCCTGGGAACAAATATCACAAAAGTTGTGATAAAACCATAGGATTTGGGACCTCTGTCGCAAAGAGAATCTACTACACAGAATTTCTGCATCCCATCCTCCTGAGTGGGATGTGGTGTGTGAACATCTGACAAAGCACCGGAGCAGCGGTAGTCTCTTCCTGCCAAAAATAAATGGGGAGCAGGGAGCTTAACTCCAGCTGGACCTGGTTAATCTGTGCTTAGATTATCTCAGTTGCGCCTAGGATTAAGAAATGCTTTAGCAAGGACTAATCTCACCCAGTGGACAGCACGTCTGACTGACTTCTTAATCCCATCGGTTGACTCCTCGGATGTGGCTTCCAAGGCAGATGGGTCCTGCGCATCCCTGTGACTGGCCCCCGCGTGCATGGAGCTGTGCCTCTCTGTGGGGCTGTGGCACAGAGCTCGGATGCAGCTTCAGGTCTTTTGCACAGCATCACTCTGCTTTTGATCTTTCTTGCTTCCCTTTTTCTCCCGCTTCTACACTAACCAGAAATCAGGCAGAAAGCTCTTAGCACGTGGCAAGCACAATGTAAAGCGTTAGGCAGGACAAGACAGAGCTACGTTAATTACCCTGATTTTCTGAAGAGATGCTGTGGCGGAGGATGAAAGGGAAGACAGTTGACATGAGCATATTTCTTACTTTCTGCCAAGTGGCGCTTTGAGAAGGTCTCCAGTGATACTTCTGTGAGAGTGTAATGGAGTTGGGTGTGCTGATCCTCAGACAACCTTCTGGGAAGGTAACTCCATCCCAGCCTCTGTCCCCTGGAAAGAAAAACAGGTCATGGGACAGCTGTAATGGTAATCCCCCATTTTGGGGGAAACAAGAAAAAAACCAAACAAAACCCAAAAGGATGTTTTCTGTTTGTTTCAGGAGAAATGAAACATTCTTTGCACTTTTTGGAAATTAAAAAAAAAGGCAAGAGGATTTTGTTACTAATAAACGATGTAAACATTTCCCCAATTTTCTGTTTGCAAAATTGGCAGAATTTCGAGTGGCTGAATTTGGGAAGCAAAGTAGAGGTTTGCAAGTATGAAACACTCATGTGGCTGGCATCCAGCAGCTCTCCTGCCAGGGAGGAAAAGCCTCTAACACAGATTATCCAACAGTTTAGGCAGCTCAGCTTCAGCGGGGGAGACCTTTGCGAGAGCAAACCTCCCGGCAGCTCTGGTTACAAAACCCCAGAGCTCATCCCTGCAGTGCCCCTGGCCTCGTGGTGCCCCCAGCCTTGCGTTGCCCCTGCACGCTCTCCGTTGGGGCAGTCTCCTCGCCCAGCTTCCCCCTCCCAGGGCTGTGCAATTCCCAAACTCGGACAGTGCCCAAAAGCACCGCTGAGCTGTAATTGATGCCTGAGGTGACAATTACAGAGGCTCTTAAGACGGAGGCAAAGAGAGAAAAAAAGAACCCTACCCCAAACCAATGAGCAAAGCAGCAGCAACAGCAAATAACCCCCCACACAACACAAAGCCTTAAAAGAGACGATAAATAAAGCCAATTAGTCCACAGCCTTAGCGCTGGCTTATGTGGCACGAGCCTGGCGGAAGGGCAAATCTGAGAGCCACTAGCCACCAAAGTATCACTTCTTCCTACTCTGGGAAAAAAAAAATAATTAAAAAATCCCTAAATGAGCAGGGATAGTTGAGGCGATGCCAGGAATAAAAGGGTAGCAGAAGGGCAGATCCTGCTGGGCAAAAGGCTGATGGAGAGGTAGGAGCCCTGCTGCTGCTGAAGGACCTTCCCTCCTGCCCAAGAGGGGCAAGCACCTTCCTCTGAGCACCTTGCACTCTGGGCGTGAAGGTAACACCAGGACCAAAAGAGATTTCCAGGAGGTGGGGACCTGCTTTGTCAGGTCCCGTGGGCAGCTGCAGCCCATGTCCTTCCCTGGCCCCGCTCAGCACCAGACAGGCAGGTCATAGCTGCCAAGCAGGGACATGGCTGGGAGAGAGCCGTTCAGTCAAGTATTAAGGCCAAGGTTAGGAAAAGATTAACACAGCCTTTCCAAGACCTTGAACTCTTCTCCTAATCTGGATTTACAGCTGTGAACTCACTGCTGAGGCCGTTTGCTGCCCCTTCTCTGCCTTGCAACCCTCACGTCCCTTGCAAGAAATGCCTTTGTTGGCACCCCGTAGGTACCTTTGCACATCCTACCCTTAACAGAAACTGCCTTAAAACCAGAGACACACAACATGCTTCTTTGCTAAACATGCCACAGTGTCTCTCTTAACTCCTGGCAGCCATTATTCAGCTGCTGCATGAGCCTTATTATAAGCAAATTTTGTTAATCATATTGAAAGCATAAAGTCAGGAAGAAAAGAAAAAAATAATAAATCTCAGGTCATGAACTGCAGCAACACCTGGCAGGTTGGTTAAAAAAAAAGAAAGAAATCCTAGGAAAGTTGTTGACACAAGATCCTGGGGTAATGGATTACAGACATCAACATGGATGTCACACTCACGCCCAGGGCAGGGCTTACCCAGCCCTCCAGCTGCAGGGCTGACGTCCTTCCCAGCTGCTCGACACCAGATCCTACACCTTTTCTTTCCGGGAGCCTCTCAGCAGCTTGGCTCAGAATGGGCCAAAGCCCAAAAGATTTTGAGACATGGCACAAACTGATTTTTTTTTTTAATGACCAAAAGGATTTGCAGTCCAAGGAAGGCTGGGGCAAGCGGGGTCTGTACTGCTAGAAGCATGGTATTACTTGGCAGCCCTGCCCCTTTCGCCTTGGATGCTCGTCGAGCTGCCGCAACCTCTCTATTGCAAGCAAGCAAGGCGCCGAGCAGGTGAACGGATACATGGATGCACGTCCCCGGGCTGGTGCCTGTGTCTGCTGCGTCACTGGATTAGAGCTGTGCGTGGGCCATCTCTGTGGTTTGAGCTGTGCGTTTTGGCTGTCGCTAATTAGAAGCCCTCCGGCAGCTGCCCTAATGAGTCAAGTAGCGCTCTGTGCTGCTCTTACTGGAGAGAGTGGGCTGGGCAGGTGGCCTTCGGTCGGTCTCCTCTGGCTTTGCAGGAGCCCCTCCTGGGTGCTGCTGATAACACCCAGCAATTAGCAGCCTTGCTCCTAAGGGAAATCCCAACAGGAAGGGGTGGGAGGGAGGCATGGGGCGATGGGCCAACTCCCAGGGGGCACTGGCAGCCCCTTGGATGGGGAGTGTGGGAGGGAAGGACAGCCTGGGGGAAGTGGGAGGGTGTTGGAGCAGCAGCGGGAGCATCAGGATGTCAGGCGGCATCAAAGCCAGCGCCTTGGAAAAAAAAAAAGGCAGGGAGGAAGGCGGCTGGGGTAGCTGTGCAGGTGTGACAAATTAAAGATTAGCGCTGCTGAGCACGGGGATGCTCCACGCAGGCTTTGTAGCCGCTGGCGGTTTGTCTCACTGCCGTCTGCCGCTGCCGTCACGACGTGTGGCATGTTTCCGACACGTCCTCCGGCTTTGCTGGAGCAGCGCAGCCAGTGCCCTTGCTACGACACATGGCTGGCTGTCACCCGCCGGCCTCCAGCGTCCCTCGCTGGTCCCCGCCAGCCCTTCCAGCTACACCCACTCATTAGCAGTTCACGACTTGCCGCCTCGTCTTTGCCTGAAATCCTGCAATTACTCAGCGCGCTGGCTCAGACCCGGCTCCCGCGCGGTAGCGAAACAAAGGCGAGTGGGAACAGGCAGCCCAGCTGCCGCTCAGCCTCCGGCCATCCCCGAGCGGGCAGCACGGCGACGGGGGGAACAGGTACGGTTCGTGTTTCAAGCTGAAATTAAAGCAGGAAGGGAAAGAACCGTATCGCCCGTGAATGGTAAAACATGCAGAGGTTTTGTTTTATTCAACGCGAGGCCATTTTGGCCAGCGTAAAATATCTAGCAAAATGGAGACAGAAAACAGTTCTGCTTGAAAGCGCCAGGGCCAAATTGGCTTTGAGACTTGTGTAGTCCTGAGCCAATTAAAATGTCATAATAATGCAACCTCAAAAGTTCCCGGTGTCTGCTAGTAATGAAAGATATACAGGAAAAGAAATCATTCCCCAGCTAGAAGTGTTTATCTGAGTGGGTCTCCATGAGGAAATCAGTAAGCATAAAGGGATAGGGAAAAACCCCTAAAGCAGCAGTTGGCTAGGTGCAAGCCTGCGCTCTGCTCCATGTTCACGGCACCCGTGTCAGTGTCCCCGAGGCCCTCCGGAACCTCCCAGGACCCAGGGGGTCTTTGCAGCTCTGGAAAGGTCCTGCCTGCACTGTGGGACTGAGGATTTGGGGTGGCTTCATTGCAAATGAGAGTTTTAGCCTCTTTGTTGAATTTCCCAGCCTTGATGAGTCTTTGGGAAACATGTGTCCCCCAGGTATATCAGCAGTAATGGAAAGTGCCACTGTCACTACAGGCACTAACTCATCATCTTGACGACTCATCGATCCCTGGAAGAGTTGAGAGGAGGGTAAAATAAATGTGGTTTGCTGGGACGGGAGGAGAGGAGAAGAATCCTGAAGATATTTTGCTTTACTGGCCACTGAAACCAAGGGAAAATTGGCCACCGACTTCAGTGGACTGCGCCCATGCTCACCAGAAAATGGAAAAGACTTGCTGACAGGCAGCTTCCAAGCATTGTCATTCCCCAGTGGAGGCAACCCCACTCAAGTCCTTTCTGACTTGTCGAGGCTTGTACTTGCTACCACCACGCTCTAAGGAGCACCCCAGACCTGCTGGGTGCAAGATGGGGACTCCCACACACTCCCCTAACTGCAAGTGGCCTCCAGGGCCAGTGGGAAAGACTGAGCCCCCCCAGCCCTGGGCTGGAGGTGCCATGGAGTAGGTGCTTGGGAGCGGGAGTCTCCCAGAGGGAGACGGTGCCTGCCGATGCCGCAGGCTGCAGCGAGCCCTCCAGGCCAGCCTCTTGCCTGGGGGCCGGCTAGCTGCTACAGCCAAGCGCCGAGCAGGAGCTCATTAGCCTTGCTGTGAGGGAAGTTAATTAGCTCTGGGAAAACACTCTGCTAATTTGCCTAACTGGCTTTTGGGACCAAGGTTACCCCCGCCAAGCAGGCTTGGATGCACTCTTTCTGGCTGGGGCTCTCCCACATCCTTGCACAACGGGATGGAGAGGGGGATGCTTTGAATGTGTGATGTTGGAACGTGTTACCCCTGCTGTTTTGAGGCCAGCGGGGAGGACTGTCATCCCAGGGCAGCACCAGGACCGCCATGAGGCTGGCCGTTGCCTCTTGGCAGACAGATTTTTGCCGCTGCCGTGGGCATGGCGGGGCAAGCGCAGTGTGCAGCGCTGTGCTGAGCAGCAGTGCCATGACGTGCCTTTCCCATTGCCACTGCAAAAGTCAGCGTGGGATTTACAACAGGTATGCCCATCCCTGCCTAACCTCTCTCCCCGTCCAGCTGCCCCCTGCTTTCATGTTACGTGCCAACTGCCCCACCAACCAGGGCTGTGAAAGGGCCAGCTCTGTTTCTTTTTTTCTTTATTATTCCCCCTTGCCTCAGAAGATCGTGGAACTTGGACGGGATGCTCTGAGCAGCGTGTGGAGCAGATGGAAGCGGGTTCCCTGGCTGTGGTCAGGTGGAGGGAACACTCAGCAGGCGGAGGCTGGGCATGGCAAGCCAAGACTGGCGAAACGCTGCTCCTTCTCTACGTAATACTAAAAGCAGTTGCTCTCCATGGCTTTAAAATCACTGAGTATTTTTGGCACGCAAGCACATGGTTGTCCTCTGCTCCCAGACCCCATGGAAAGCCGAGCTCATTTCAGCGCTGCTCAGAGTGAGCGAGAGAAAGGCAGAGAAACACGCACAGCAAAGAGACAGGGAGAGAAGCAGGAGCAGGGTAATCTTCGATGCAAGCTTGTCTAAAAATAGAAGGCGAACCGTTCCCTAGTAATTAGCTAGGAGACGGTTTTATTTGCAGCGATGTGATTTCAGCAGCAGTGCTTTTGGCAGGAGGAGATGGGAATGTCCCAGCAGCTCCAACCTTGCAGAGCAGGAGGAGGCTTGCCTCCCCCTGCCAAGGGACGTTTCCCATGGCAAGCGTGGTCTTGGGCCTGAGCACACATGCATCTTTCTCCACCTGCCTGGACCCAGGGAGAAAGAGGCCAGAGAATATGTGTCCTCGCTGTGAGGGCCTACTGGCTCTCTGGGATTAGATGCTCTTTGCATTGGAAGAAATGATGAAGTCCTTCTGCAGGGGGAGGCAGCATCATCCTCGCATACGGGCTTGATCTCTAAAGGGGTTCAAGCCAGGACAAGCAGTGCCCGAGGTCTCGGTGGGGAAGAACTGCATAGGGACCCAGGACTGGGTTTCAGCAAGGACTAAGCCTGAGGCACTCACTCGCCTGTAGGTGCCTCCTGCATTTAGGGGAGGTGCTGAGGACTGTGCCCCCCACACCAGCTCATGGAGTCAGGGCCTCTTTTGGGTGATGGGTGGCCGGTGTCAGGCTGGGCTTTCCCAGCCAGCTGTGGTGAATGTGCTCTGGGTTCATGCCAAGGCTGCCGGGTAGCTTCCCTTCAGGCCTCACTTTCTCGAAGCACCAAGGGCAGGAGGCTGCCCTTCCCTCCAGCCATTGGTCAGAAGAGACAGTACAGGGCAGGAGAGGGGCATCCCCATGCAAGTGTTCCTCACAGGGTGGCTGGCATCTCCATACTCCTTGCAGGAGTCTCCTCGAGCTGGGCTGATGGGAGAAGAGTGGCAGGACTCTCCCAGCCTGGGTCTCAGGTGCCTCTGGGACACTGGGAAGAGGGAGAAGCTGCCCTTGGGAAATGCCACCAGCCTGGAGGAGTCAAATAAAACCTGGAATAATGTTAAAAACATAGAAACTTAGCATTTACATCCTGCTGCTGCTTACAGTGTGAGCGAAACTGGGATGGAGTCAGCCTGCATCCAGGTTTCCAACTGGTCTGGTTTTGGCAGAGTGACAGCCTGACGGCGAGAAGACAACGTGCTATCTGACCTACAGCCAACAACATTCCTTGAGCCATGAGCAAACCCATTGCCGAACGAAAGAAAATGAGCTTTACATCCCATTTCAGGCAATACCCATCCCCTGCTGTCGTCTGTTGATTCTGTGGCTCTGCAATCAGGTTTAACTTCCCCTCTTTCTCTCTCCCCCATCGCTGCCTGGGAGGCCTGTGCAAACAGCGGGGGAACTGGGCTAATTGTCTCTGGAAGAGGAGCGGTGATAACAGGTACGCTGGGAGAGCCGTTGCAGGCCTGTGGTTAGCAAACTGAGAACACAGGGGAAAACACCCCCCCTCTCCCGTGGCCGCTCTGTTGAAGGATTACTTGTACCCATAGGAGGGAGGGCTGCTCCAGAGTGCCAGGTGCCGCTGATTTGTGAGCGTCCCCTCTACCGGGACACGATTAACTGGAAAATTTACTAGTCGGGAGATCTCTCCAGGAGCCAGTTTAAAGCTGACGGTTCCTTCGGCTTGCTCTTGCACAGCGCAGCAGCTGTCGACATGGGATAAAAAGTGAGGAGTGGGATGGGAGCAGCTGGGACGTGCTCTGCAGCCCTGCTTTGCAGCTGCTCTCCTGCCAGTGGTGGGGCAGGAGCATGGCCGTGATGGGGGGCTGCCTTGTACTTATGCTGGGGACTGCTGGAAAGCCTCTGAGCCATGCTCGTGCTGCCCTCAGAGGTGGCATCCTTGGTGATGGGACAGGATTGGGGCTTGCTGTCAGCCCTCAGATTCCAGAGGTTATGTGGAGCCCCACTGCCCATCGTACCTGGCATTGGGGACTGCCTGCTCCCTTTCTGCCCCATCCCCTCTACAACTCCGAGTGCTGGTGCATGTGCTCTTGCCCACAGGCAGGGTAGGGGTGTGCAAGAGATTTGCCTTAATTTGCCTCAACAGGAAAGCGGGATAGCTGGGTGGCGCCAGGCGTGCGCTTGCTCAGGGTGCGGAGAGGTGATGCAACCCACCTGAGACATGGAGGAAGGAGTAATTTCCTCAGCTGTTTCCTCATTACGTGTTTTTTTCCCCCTCCTCCCTGTGCTGATTGTCTGCCCCTGCCACACCAGCTCCATACGTGTCCCCAGCAGCCAGGGATGCCACTGCCATTCCCCTGCGCATCCCTCCCCTGCCCTCCTCTCTTCAGAGATCCTCCTGCAGACAGAGAAATCCGAGGATACGTTTGCACAGCAACCTGTGAACGCAATCAGCCCAGCCTTTCCAGGAGCGGGAAGAGGATGTGGGGAGGGGATGCAGCTTCCCAGGGAAGATTATGCCTGAGATGCATTAGAAACAGCTGAAGGGAATTTTTTTTTTTAAACTGCTGATCAAGAGCCAGCTTGGAAATAAAAATCAGTGACGGGCAAAGAGGGCAGGGGCAGGCCCTGCCTCCCCCTCCCCCAGAGCTGGCCAAATCTGTATGACTCGCTGTTCCCTCAGCAGTGAGGGACAAAATCCGTGCTGGAACAAAGGGGGAAACTTGGCCCAGACTACCAATGGTTCTGAGATTTCCCAGCTGCAAAAGAACTGGGCTTCCCTCACCTACTGGGTGGCAAAGCACTCATTTCTCAATTTCCTAAAAAAAAAGAAACCAAACCCAGCAGAAAAACAGTGGGAGAGAGGACCAGGAGGGGGATGGAGGTCAACAAACTCAACACGTCTGATCTGGGTGCAAGCCTCCCCTGAGCTCAGGCAGATGCTCAGCGCCGGGGCTCTGGGAGTTAGGTGGCTCCCCAGCGAGCTCTGGCTCCCAGACCTCAGCTTGCCTGCTCTGTCCGTACGGACACAGGGAGACTATAAACTGGGGCTGCTGATCCAGGTTTCCCTTGCTGGAAGAAGAAGATGGGAAAAAAAAAGCCGTCTATAATGCTACCAAATTAGCAGAGCTTTACATGACAGGTATGGGGAACGCCTACAATCCCAATCCTTGCAGCACAGCATTTTAAGAGCAGTTATTACAAACAGCTCCGTAGGACGCACAGCGCTTCCCTGCCCACGCTCGCCTCTCCTCCTGCTCCGTGGCCTTTTGCTTCCCCCAGTTGCAGGCAGCTCCAGCTCGTGACTTTTCTTGGAGCCAGTTCATATTCTGGATGACAAACAAGTCCCGGAGCAGAATCTGCTCCTGGCATTGCTCTAGCCACGTGGCTGGGGTGACGCCAGCGGCAAATCTGCCTGGGAATGAATGTCTGCTATTTCTTCAATAAAAGGGAAGTTAAAAAAACCCCAAACCCCAGCCTGGCACGGCACAGTGGAGCCATGGCCCCCTGGCAGTGCCAGCTGTGTGCTGCCTGGCGCAGGCCGGCAGGCACGGTGGACAGATGGTTGCTGCCCATGCTAGCATGTTGCTATTTCGAGGAAGATTCACATTTTCCCTCCCGCATTTCAAATCCTCTCCCAGCTATCGAACAGCCTGCTAGGAAGCCTTGGACTGAAGCAGTGACATCTCTCTCCCCAAAGGCCAGGGGTTATTGGTACCATATGGTACGCTTCCCTTTGGAGGGATGTACCCTCCCTGGCGTGGCCATGAGGGACAAAAAGCCTGTTCTTCCCTCTGCAGTTCTGCTTTTGCTACCAGAGATGTCCCACTCGTCCTTTCCTCCCGACAATTCGGTAGGGCTGGGGAGGCAGAGGGGTCCCAGGCAGCCGTGTGCCCCCGAGGGATGCTGGGGTTTGCCTTGCTCCTGCGGGAGGGAGGAAGCGATGGCCGGGAGGGGAACCTGCAGAGTCAAAGGGTTATGACCACATGCCTCCTTTGCTCACCTTGTGGAAACCACTGTGGTGGAGCTTGTGGATCCCTGGGCTGGGCTGTCCCGAAGCCATTGGCATGGAGCTCCCTCCTGCAGGATACGACTGTGGGGGCCCAGGCTCTAGCCCCAGGCTCTCAGCGAGCAGAGGCACAGCCCAGGTTTTGGAAACCGTGCGGAGGGGAGAGACCAGCATCGCCTTTGCTCCTCCTCCCCTCAAGGGCACTCATTCCAGGACACTCGATGCCTTTTACCGGGAGCCAGAAATACTTCCTAGCCCCCATCAGCAAGAGATGGGACCCTGGCACCCACGCTGCAAAGCTAGATCTGCCCGCAGCTCTGGGCAGCTGCTGAAGATCGCAGAAATCCCAGGGCTATTTCCCTTCCCTTCCTGCCTTTCCCCCCCACACATACGTGTGTGCTTACACATACACACGCTCAAGCACACAGATGCCCCGCGGGGCAGGAGCAGTGGCCTCAGAGTAGCGTGTCAGTGGGAGAGAGCACAGCAGGCAGCACAGAGGCAGGGGAGGTACCGGGCAGCGCTTGAGGTGAAATGGGATTAACCCGGGGGAGAGAGGGAGAGGAAGGAATAACTGATTCTTGTGGCAAGCTTCAGGATTTTCCCTCACACATGCCAGTATGAAACTAATGAAAATAGGGCCTGAGCATAGCAGGAACAGACTTGCTACCTGCTTTCTAAATCACCGCAGCCCGGGTAGGGCGAGGGCTATTGGAAGCTGGGTGCTTTCTTCCCTGTGCATCCTTCACAGAAGCTTAAAATGAGCCGGCAATGTGCTCTTGTGGCCCAGAAGGCCAACCGCATCCTGGGCTGCATCATGAGGAGCATGGCCAGCAGGTTGAGGGAGGTGATTCTGCCTCTCTACTTTGCCCTCGTGAGACCCCACCTGGAGTACTGCATCCAGCTCTGGAGTCCCCAACATAAGAAGGACATGGACCAGCTGGAGAAGGTCCAGAGGAGGGCCACAAAGATGATCAGAGGGCTGGAGCACCTCTCCTATGAGGACAGGCTGAGAGAGTTGGGGCTGTTCAGCCTGGAGAAGAGGAGGCTCCAGGGAGACCTTATAGTGGTCTTTCAGTACCTCAAGGGGGCCTACAAGAAAGATGGGGAGAGGCTGTTCAGTAGGGCCTGTTGTGATAGGACGAGGGGTAATGGGTTTTAAAATAGAGGGAGGTAGATTTAGATTAGATATTAGGAAAAAATTTTTTACAATGCAAGTTGTAGAGCACTGGCACAGGTTGCCCAGAGAGGTGGTGGATGCCCCATCCCTGGAAACGTTCAAAGCCAGGCTGGATGAGGCTCTGAGCAACCTGATCTAGTCAGGGATGTCCCTGCTTCTTGCAGGGGGGTTGGACTAGATGACCTTTGAAGGTCTCTTCCAACTCTAACCATTCTATGATTCTATGATTCACAGGCCCTCTGACATCTCTGTGTAGGAGATCTCAGTAGAAGAGAAGGGCTGCTCCGATGTGCCTGGACAGGGACAGGGGTGGGGACAGGGCTGCACCTCCTGTCCTCCCTACCCAGAGCCCCAGCACTGGGGTGTTGACTGCTGACCTGGAGGTCAGCAGGGAACCGAAACAGTTGCCCCTCCCCTCCATCTCCACTGCCCCACAATGGAAACCTCTCTTTCTCCCAGCTCTCAGGCTGTTCATCCTCCTCTGCTTCAAATGCTGCACTGGAACCTCTGGGGAGGGTTTGGGGGCTCTTTCCTGGGACTCCTTCTCATGGTGTGCAAAGCCAGCATCTGCAAAGTGTGAGTGAAGGCCCAGAGTGGGGATGAAGACCTGCTCAGCAATGTTGCAAGGGGTCGGGACCCCTGGCTGGCAGCATCCCTGGCGGTATTTAGGTGCTGTACGAGGTGTTAAGCTCAGTGGCAGAAGAGCAGGAGGCCAAAACGCATTCCTCCATGAGTCCTGGGAACGTAAAGCCTGGGCCTGACCCGAGGGCTGCCTGCCTCATGCATCACTCAGATGACAGCGGAGTTATTTTTTTCCTGACAGGACCCAGAAACCAGGTCACTCTGCATGTAAATCTAGAACAAATCTGCCTGGGATTAGGCAGGCCACTGAGAGGTGGCAACAGACGGTATTCATCAGATGTGCCTGTAGCGAACGGCTCCGCACCACACACAGGGAAGGGAGTGGAGGCACATTTTTTCATGAGCAGGGGGGTTGCTATGCCAGAAGCTGCCGTCCCCAGGGTTGGAGGATTTGGGCTATGACAACCTCAGCAGAAACAAATGCCGCATTCCAGGGCGGCCATTCCTTGCAAGCAATTAAAAAATAGTAACACGATAGCAATAAGCAGCTCAATCAATCCCTCCACCAGTTGAGAGACCCTGAGGGCAGAGCTGGGCTTTTCCCAGAGCAAACTGGGACCAGCTCTTCTCCAAGAAACACAAAGAATATCAGTAACAAACCTCAGATCTTGGGCCAAACTTGGGCGAATGGCACCCTTGCAGCACGCGGGATGCGTACGGGCTGTACGGAGGTGGCTTTAACTTGCCTGTGTGGTGGACACGGTCCCGGGCTGGGGTGGGGAGAGGGGCAGCGTGGCTGCAGCAGGCAGGGGCTTGCGAGCTGCTTTCCACCGCCCTCTCCTTCTTGAGGAGGTGAGCACAGGCGCGTGGTACGGTTAGAACCTAAATCGCTTCTCCCTGGCAGTGTGCCTCCCTGATCCGAACGAGTCAGCTGAGATCAGGGTTCTTGAAGGGTTAACCCTTCAAGAGTTAAAGCATAGCAGCACTTGTCTCCATGGGCATGGAAGGATGTATTTAAAAACCTCGACCCCTTTGGCTTCGTTGCTGAGGGAAGTTTTCAGCTGAAAATGCCAGGGCTCTGGGAACTATTAAACACCGCAAACCCTAGATTGCTTTTATGCCTGCCCCAGGCTGCAAGCTCGGATCTTTTCTTTCTCCCTCTGCAAACTGCTGGGTAATGATCCCTTTTGGCGTGCCAGCTCACCTCCCCTTTTCTCAGCTGGCAGCCCAGCTCGGCAGCAATGCCCTTTTGTTCCGTTGGTGCTGAGATCTGCAAACTCATTGCTAATTACTGCATCTGGGGCTTCCAGCTCCAGCGACAATGCCAGGACTTGCGGCAGGGCTCCTGACGGGCCAAAGTTCATCCCCCTGCTTATTTCCTTACCAAAGACCATTATCTCTCATTTACATCTAAACTAGTTTTTTATACCAGTATAAATGCAGCCCCTCCCCCTGTAATCTCAATGCAAATGAATTAGAAGTTCATTCTTCGGATGCTCAAATCCTGCGCACTTTCTTTTTCACTTCTTATTTAAATCACACACTGTTTTGAACGAAACCTTTTATTTCCTCCCAATTATTATTTCTGGTGTGTTTTCCAGAGCCTTACAACACGGCATCTGATTATACACAAAGCTTCGAAATAAAGCCCTGTTTTTTCCCTTCATTAAGGACACAAAGGATTCCTGTGTGAGCCAAGCAGCACTTCGGACATTAACACAGCTTTACACCCCAAATCACATCCTGGCTCTCTGCAGAGCAGATTGGGGAGTGGATCCGTGCCTTTCCTTGCTGCCAGCACCCCTCGCAGGCTCCAGCCAGCTCCTTCCTTCCCTGGAATTCATACATGATGAAGTGGTGCCAGCACGTTCACCCGCAAACTCCCGTCCGCCAGCTCTGCCTGCATCATGACCCGGTGTGTTTCCTGGCTAATCTTGCCTGCTTGGGTCCCCTCTGCTTGCCTCCGTATTTGGGATCTAGGAATCTTGGTGGACCCACTCAGGATTTTGCTGTTGTCAGCTGGTTCCCGTGGGAGGGAGTTATGCAGAGTCATAAAGGCCCGGGAAAGCTCAGCAATCTGTAAATCCCACAGCCGTCCCTGAAGCCTAAAAGTAATGAACATGAGCATATTTAGGGCTAAGTGATAAGCCCAGGGAGATAAAGGCAGTCAGTGGCAGAGCGGCTTTTAACCCACATAGGCAGCCATCGTATCCCTCCCGGATCTGAGATCTCGTTGTCTGGAGACCTCTTGAATCAAAGCAGAACAGGAAAACATCCTGTCCACAGCACGTTTCCCTTATATAATGTCATCACGCAGAAAGGATTAACGTATGCTGTGTTTATCCAATGAACGGGGGAGAGCTTTTTATTAAAATGATGGATTACTGAGCTGATTAGATGCACAAGAAGTCTCTCTATGCAAATGATCTTTATCTTGTTGAACATTACAGCGTTTTGAAAACAAACTACTAACTTTTATCTATTTAAAAAAAAATATTTCTGATTGCAAGGAAGAGGTTTGGCGGTCACCTTGGAGCAGATTTGGAGTCATGGGGGTTCAGGACAAGTTTCAAAAGCAACGCATGGGCTGTGAGAAGCAGTTTGCCAATGGACGCAGGATGGGAGTTCCATCAGTGGTTTCCTCAAAGAGAGACTTCTTTTAATAGAGAGAGGCTTTGTCTAACAGGCTTTGCATGGGTCTGTAAGGTAAGGATACCACACTTCCAGCTCTGATACCATGCCACGCTTTTCCTTTGGGACCTTGGGCAATTCAGGTTATCCCTGTCTCTCTTAAAATCCCTATCTGTAGAACAGAGATATTGCTGCCTGCAGTAAATGCCTGCAAAGTGCTTGAATGCGAGGGTTATTACTGTTAAATATCAAGCAGAGTGGGAATCTCACGGTGCAGGAGTGAACCTGGACTGAGAAACATAAGGAAAGCCAGAGCTGCTCCATACCAGGAATTTTATTCCTCAAATACTCAAAATCTGATGTAATTAGCTACTCTGGCCACTACAGGCTTGCCTTCATTTTAGAGAGAGCTCAGCCAGGCCACGTGCTGTTTTGAGAGCCAAACTGCCTTTCTGACCCGCTGCGGAGCAACGTGTATGTCCCAAATGCCAGGCTGGCCACTTTTACTTTTATCACATTGAAAAGAATTTAGCATCTGAGTCCCAGCCATCCAGGTCAAATCGACCGCTGGAGAATATGCACAACCAGGGAGATCGTGAAACACCACAAAAGCCATAAACAAAACCACTAATTGGCTTCTTTTCAGCCATATCCCTGTCCCACCAGTCTCACCCTTCTCAAACCGCTCTGTGCTGCCTTCAGACTGCCGAGACATAGCCTATTTTTGCAGAGCCAGGACAGTTAACGATACTCCGTGTTACTAATTCTGTAATTCGTATTGTTTGTGCTGGCAGGGAATTCCCTGCGACGTTTTATCTCAGCCAGTCTCCTCTGGCTGTTTAAAATATTTGGAATTATTATTTCTGGCTCGCGGGTCCACTCTAGGTCATGGCGGGATTATTCCTGGGTTGCACACAAGCACACGGCCGCCCCCCTCAGTGCTGGTAGTCTGGAGTAGATAGGACACGTAGGATATATAGGACATATCAAGGGGGGGCGGCGAAGGGGAGCATGAACTTTTTTGGTTGACTGCGGAGAGACAAAATTAAGGCAAATGGGCCTGGCTGTTGCCGGTACCACTAAAAGAGGTACTGGGCTGGGAGAGGGGGAAGGCCCATGGGGTGAGGTGGGGAAGCTGGTGGGTGGGCAGGGGGGAGCAAGCAAAGGGGTAGAGTAATACCTGGATGCCGGTCTGGGGTCTGAGTGTCCCCTGTGGAGGAGATCTGAGGGGCTCAAGCTGCTCCCAGGGCCAGAGGGTGATTTGGGAAGGGGAGAGGTGCTTGTGTGTGGGGGGACCTTGGGGGCTCCCACCAGTGTAGGGGCACAGGGAGCTGATGGGGCCTGTCCTCTGCGCGGCTGCGTGGGCTGTGGCGGCTGTGCTGGCAGGCTGCGGCCCTAAATCAGCCGCCTATATTCATAACTGCTGTGCACACCGGCCCCCAGAGCTGGAAGGCATATCACAAAGGGCACATTTTTAACACTTCTTTAATCCCACGATCCTGCGCATTTAAGCCTGAACTGCCTTGCATTTGAACCTCTGCAAATGCCTTTTGCAACCCCCCCCAAACCACAGCCTGATCTAGAGAGAAACTAATTAAAGCTGTCTGACAGGCTGCTAAATATTAAGAGCCCAATAACGGTGCAGACACAGGGACATCATCATCTGAATGACAAAAGCTGGTAGCCAGTGGTTACTTATGATAGAAAGCTTGTGCCTGCCTTGCTCCCCTGCTGACACCCCTGGAGCCAGGGGTGCTGCCCTGGGAACATGGGAACACCTGTCCCTAAAACCCTAAACACCTTCTGGGGAGATCTCTCCAGCATTTTCCGCTCCTTATCCCACACAATTCAGGGCCAGGGTGAGGCCGGGCTTGCTGCTGATTCACATCACGTAAAGCCGGCAGGGATGGCTGGTTGGCGTGGGGACAGCAGGCGTGGGCGGCAGGGTCCTGACCTTCATTTCTGCCCTTTCTTCAAATATTCTGCAATTACCCGTCGATTGCTTGGGGAGGAGAAAAGCAAACACGCTGCGAATGCCGGAGCGCTGCAGTTGTTTGCCCTCAGCCGTGGTGTGCGGTGTAGCAGCTGTGGCACAGGCTGCTGCTAAAGAAGAGGATGGGTGACAGGCAAAGCCTGTGTTTTGGGGTTGCTCACGTCACAGAAAGCCCAACAGACCCTCCAGGATGACTGGGCATAGGCGCAAGTTCCAGCTAGTGTTAAAAAAAAAAAAAACAGGCAGAAGGGATTTGAAATTCAGCTAAATCACACTTCCCTCTGAAAATTTCATTCCTGCAATTGTTCCAAGTAACACGTACGATTACTCTAGCTGAAAGAAATGATAAAAAATGTTTCGTTTTCTCAGCTCGTTTACTTTCTACATCTGGCAGCGTTTTGTGTGCAGGCAGTTTCATCTTTTTTTCCTGAGGTAGAGTGCTGGGAAGTGGAAGCTGAGGAATAACAGAGTAAGGTGTTTTTTTAAACTGTTTTGCAAACGCTTCTGCTTCTAACGACCAATAGACAAGCTAAAGCCCTTGGCAAAAATGATAGGACAATAAATAACATAGCAGTTTGCACTGTTATTATAATAGTGAGAAAACCTCCACATTCCTTATTTAATATCCAGATACTACCTTGCAGCACAGAAGAGTACGATGCACCAGCATTACCTTTCCCAAAGCGAAACTTCCCAGCAACCTATTACTGTCCTTGACTGTGCTGTCACGAAGGGGCTGGAAGGGCAATACATTTCCTTTGAACCCTTCCATGGGGCTTGCCACCTGCCCTGTAGGCTCGTCTGGCTCCTCAAAGCTTGATGTCCTCCAGGGCAAGTGACATTAAAATGAGCCAGGAAGCAGTGCACTCTTCCGATTGGAGCAGATGCTGTGGATACCCTCTGTCATTTAGAGTCCTGATGGAGTTGCCTTTAGTGAGCAGGGTGCTCTGAAAGGACCCGAGATCCAGCATGCGGCATTCTTGCACATGAGATGTGCCAGGCTGCGTATTGCAAATTATTATTCACAGTAGAGAATGACTGGATGAGGATGACATGGCTCTGGGGTGATATGCGACTTCAGTGCCATGGTTCTCACCTGGGAAGGTTTGCAGGGCTTTAGTTCAGCGTGCCAGTGTCCCAAAGAGCGGGTGAAGAGGCAACATGAGGACGAGCAGAGCAAAGCCGTGCAGTTGGTGGGTGCTTCAGATTGGAGGAATAAAGCCCTCCCAGAGTCCTGTCCTCCTCTTCTCCTTGACAGGTCTGTAGCAGGCAACAGAGGCACAAAGGGCACTGCAATTTGAAACAACCATGAGCATTTTGGTGTCATGAAGTCAACTCTTGGAAGGAATTATTTTTCACGCTGGTGTAACAGGTCATAAAAAATCCTGTCGGGGGAAATTCATATGAAGTTTATCTGCCCTTTAACGTGCAGGTGTGAAAGATCATAGCTCCAGTCTAAATTGGAGGTCCTCTTACATGATGCACTCTTCCTCTTGAACGTACATGTATCCAGAGTCCCTGGTTGGGTCATCTCTTTCTCCAGTGAAGCTGAGATGCTGATGGAAGCAGGACAAAACCGCTGAACCACTGTTTCCCATGTGCACTCTTTGCATATCCCACACATTTCCATTAGTGCCCCTAAACCCTCACCAGGGGCCCCGGGGGCTCAGTCCACACATATTGGTTTAACCCACTCTGGCTAAGTGACCATGATGTACCCCACATATTCTCCAGGGTCCACTTACAAACACCTTCTCCTCTCCCCATCCCACTGGATGGGAAGGCAGGGGAGAAGACAGATCCCAGGCACAGGGCTCCTGGTCTCCAGCCACCGCCAGGTCCCTGGGGTTTGACAGCCCAGCATGGTCCCTGGTGCCTGCAGATCACCTATCATTCAGAGCACAGGGACAAAGCCCAGCATGCTGGCTATGGCTTGCTTAGAAATTTTTGAATAAAATGGCTTTTCCATGAGACAATGCAAGCTCATCAGAGCTGATTTGTTCCCCAGGAGCAAAGCAGCTGCTATAAACTTTCACGGAGAAAAGGATGGAATTTCTCCTTAAAGCCAGAGTTTGGCAGAGGATATAGTATCAGGCCTGCCTGGCCAGTAGCCAAATGATTAGGACAAGGGAAGTCTGAGTACAAATCTTTTAGTTAAGCAGAGCTTGCATTTGAACCTGGGTGTCCAATACAGTCATTGAGTGCCTTGGGCCAGCTCAGCATTTTAAAGCCGTCCTGAAGGATGTAATTCTCCAAGAATTGGGATGTGGGATGAGGAAGGCAAAAGAAAGCAAGAAATGCTGCAAAAATGAAAGCAAAAAGTCCTCACAACACAGAGAAACTGGGAACTGTTATCGCCCAGGGAAAATTTCCAGCTACAAGCCTACTCTCAGCTATCCTTACTCCGAACGGCTCGGCTAACCCCCCAGGGGCATCTCCAGAGTTTCCTTTTCTCTTCCTCCTTCTTTGAATACACACATTGCATTCAAATGCCATACATACATAGTAATACATACAACATATTCTAAGTGTTTTACATTCAAACAACATGTAAATTTTCCATTAAACCTTCTGAGCTTTGTGCAATACATGTAAAAGTATGCGCAGCAAAGTGGAGATCTTACAAAGACCTCTTTGTGTAAAAGTTTGAGTCATGGAACCAAACTGTGTTCCCCATAGAGGCATAAAAATGGTACAAAAATTAAGATTTTAATTTTAATGTGATCTTAAATGTTGGTCCCAATTAAGCGTATGCCCAAGTCCCATTGGAGTAAAGCACATCATTTCTTTGCTGAACAGGGAAGGCTGCTGAATCAGGATTCCAGACTGTAAAATTGCTCAATTGCCTTCAAATTTCTGGGGAAAAAAATAGTGTGCTCTGAAAGCAATCACAAAATACATTTGGTATTCAAAGAGTATAAGTGAGTGCAGGGCTTATAATTAAATCCTTATCTACGAAGCTGCTACTGAGTGACTGTACATTCTGGGTAATTTTTAATGGCCTTAAACTCAAAAACCAGCATAACCATTTTTTTTCTTTTTTTTTTTTTGCAGAAGACACAGCTAGTTAGCTGTAATTCTGCAACAAATCCATTACTGCAAAACAAGTCCCTGATCCTGCAAGCGTGAATGTGCTTACTTTTAACAATGCAAGCGTACCAAGGGAAGCCACGGCAGAAGCTACTGGGTCCGCAGAATGCAAGAGTGGGGCCCAAATGAAAATAAGGATGGGGTCAATCCCTGAAGCGTGCCGTGGAGCTTTATCCTTCCTCTTTGGTCCCATGGCTGTTCCTGTCCAGGGCCTGGGAGAAAGCCCATGGCAAAATGACATGCGTGACACCAATAGAGACATCCGCTGCAACCAGCCACGGGAGGGCAAAAGCTTCTTTCACCCTCCTTCCCCCTCAACTCCTTAATTATACCGTATTTTCTTAGAAATGGTTTGTCAACGCTTCTCACCTGTGTGAGAAACTCAGAGATGTAGTAACAGCAGTTTAGTAAATAAAGTCCCATGTTAAAGAAAGGACACACAGGGCAAATTTTCAAATCTGAGTAAATAATTGTTTTTTTAGCCTGGTAATTTAAAAACTTGCCCCATTTTGTTTGACCTTTTGAGAAAATTCTCCACAATTGGAAGCCAAACAAGTTTTGCATCCAATAATAATGTGAAGGTAAGGCTCAAAATGGAAACTCTGTGTTTGCATTCTGGAGAAAGACTACTGGCTTTCCCGACAGCACAGCGAGACTGAGGACAAACTCTTCTTGGGTGTCGTTTTCCGTAACACTATATTCTTTAAAAAATAAATCATGCCGCAATTACAGAATGAAATGTGAGGTCTTGCCTGAAATAAAAAGTTACACAGGTTTAACTGCAAATAAGTTTTATAAAAAGCTCTTAAGCAGGTCAAAGCATAGCGGGGATGCTCTTTGTGGAACAGTTTCCTGCCTCCATCCTCCTTGGGTGAGGAGTAAGGCTCAGCCCCATCAAGGTAGGGTTTTGGAGAAACCGGGAGGGCTGCTCCAGGGGTGGAGGGATGTTGGCATCCCGAGGGATTACAGAGAGCAGCCAAAATAGCCCCACTACTTATAGACAGGCTCCTCTGGGTTCCTTGTTCTCTCTCTCACTGCTTCCATCGCCCTTGGCTGCCCAACGTGTGCTTCTCACCTTCTCCACCCTCCTGCCAAGGCTGCCTCAGCCATAAACTCAGCCAAGCCCTCACCCAGGTGTTACCGAAGTGCTCCCAGGGCTCGAACTCAACCAAGCTGTGTCATAAGGCCACAGCGACAGAGAGATAGGAGGAGGTGGGAATTTGTCCCAGGGTCCGGGGACTGGCTCACTGCACAGCCGCCAACTCTCCTTATGGAGAGTGGCTTAGGCCACTGCAGGACTTTGGGGATGCAATGGCTGAGCTTGTCTTTAATGGTCCTGGGCTTTATTTATTTTTTCCCTGGATTTCGCCTATCTTTACATTTTGTTGGCTTCTGTGCATTGGTTGCTAGGTAGCTCCCACTCCCACTCCCTTCTGCTTGCCCTTAACTTACTATGGATCTCTCCAGTAGTTCCTGCATCCTTTAATTACATTAATATCTGTTACAGTCAAATGAAAAAAAGGGAAAAAAAAAAAGCCAGGAATAAGCAAAGGCCAGTCAGCACAGCAGGCCTCCATCTTTTGGCTTTATCTTAATCCCTCCTTCCTGCCTTTTCAAGCAGACCCCCTCGAGTCCTTTTCCTTCTCTTGAGAAAAGCCCAGGCATCTCTTGAACTCATTTCTGCACTTCGCCTCAACCGTCTCCCCCGTAACTTTTTCCATATGTTTGCTTGGCTCTGCCTTCTGCCGCCGTTCCCAGTTTACTCCCAGCTCCTGAACCCTCAGATCGTATCACTGGGGCTCTTTGTTGACTTAATTGGATCATCAGCCTGGCTGCAAAGCTTCCCCAGCCAGCCCCGCTCCCCTCTCTGGGGCTGCCACCCCCACCCCAAATCTGCAGAACAAACACCGTGTTTCGGCACTGGGTGTACAAAGAGACGATGCAGGTTAAATTTAAAATATATTGAAGGCGATAGCCACAGGTGCAGGGGCTGCAATTCATCCACTGGAAACAAACGCCTCTTTCTGGTGAGGTGTAAGAGGAGAGGGGGGCCCTGCGGCCTGGTGAGCGGGGAGCGCTCCCCTCCTGCTCCCCTCCTGCTCTCCGCTGCTCCCCTCCCACCCCGCTCCCAGACCTCGCTGACCGCTTAAAAAAAAGGCCGCTTGCGCTGGGAGGGGAGCAGTTTCAAAGGCCCCACGGAGGAGGTCCTGGCTCTCCTCCAGGTTGCAGGATGAGCCAAAGGGCAGCATGGAGGCCCCATGGGGCAGCCAGGGTTGAGCCGGCTACCCCCAACCACCAGCCCCCCAAAGCTGTAGAGTCCCATGCCCTTCTGCCTCAGCACCGAGTGCCAACTGGGGCACATGTGTCTGTCTGAACTTGCTCGTTGCCCAGTCTGATGCTGACATCAGGACTGGGCTGGATCTTGACACGTCAAACCCACGCCAGGCTGTAGCTGCATACCCCAGTCCCTGTGATGCTCCCCTTGCGTGCTGCATCCCGCCGCACTGTGATGGCTGTGAGAAGCACCCATCACCCCTTCTTCTAAGTGTGGGCACCTCAGCCTCTCACCCGTGGAAGCTTGTGCTGGTGCTGGTGCACCCCCTGCCATGGAGGCAAGGGGGAGAGCAGCAGGCAGCACACCACAGCCAAGGGGCTTCAAACCTCCTTCTTCCACTGAAAATGAACGGCAGGTGTTTTCATTGAACTGTGGTAGCTACAGAGGAATTACACAGCCATAACACTAATAAAGGCCATACACTGGTGGGAAGGGAAGGAGAAGAGGAGGAACTTAAAACACCTTCTTGTTGTGCTGTTCGATCCATGGCATGACCGGCTTCAGAAGGAAAGCACTGCAGCTAGGGGCAATTTTTCTTCCTACAAAAAATATTAAGAGCCCTGCCTATGATTATCAACAGTTGAAATCTCAGTTGCAGCATCACACTATTAAAAAAGCTTGTTTGCTGTCTTATTTTACTTGATGACATGGAAACTTTGGAGGTGATGTGGAACTCTGTATCTGGGGAGCCTCGCTGATAGCTGGAGCCTGGAGGCAGACATTCCTGTCCCTCAGCCACACAGGCCACTGAGGCTGCAGAGCGCTCATCCTCCTCTCTGCTCAGACAAGACCTCCCTTGCAGATACATATATCTGCGTGCCCTCAAGCCTTGAGCTGGAGCCTGCCAGCTGCGAGACCTGCTCAAATCACACTGCTGCTTTGTTCGAACCATAGCCGTGCTGTGCTGCAGAGCAGATCTCTCCTGGACAGCCCCACAGCTTGCTTAGCCAGTTTGAAACCATTACACCACTTTCTGCTCCTAAGACTTATTTGAAATGCCGCCTGTCATTCCCATAGAGTCCAGGTGGGAAGTGAGGGCAGCAGGACCCCAGCATGTCATCAGTCAATAGGTGACTTTCCTCCAGCTAGGCATTCGCGGGTCTCCTTGTGACCCAAGCACTATGATGCCCGCCATCATCTCATGGTTTTGTGCTTCTGGCTATGCCGTAGCTTCGGGTTGACAAAGAGATCACGTACAAACCCACTCGACTGGACACATACTTTTTCTATGCTCTTCTTTGTGTGCTACCTGCAGAAACAATGGGGCTAAGATGGTGTCCCTGTGCTTTGTATACCATATACCTCCCCAACAGCATCTTCCTGCAAATGCAGTCCAGCCATTACTGCCTGTCACCTGTATGCTAAGCAGTAACACCATTTCACTTGGACTCTGGGTGCGACTCGGGGGCTGCAGGAGGAAGAAAAATATGGGGCAGTTACGTAATCAGGAGAGAAATAATTAGGCAGATGAAAACCTGAGAGAAGCAATCCATCTTTTGAAATGAGCTGACAGCTTGAAAAATTTAGAAATCTTCATCAAACTATTACAAGCTCAAAGTGTGTGTGTGCTTTGTTTTATGGGTTCTTAACACATACAGGACATGCAAACGTAATTAAGGGTTTGCAGTCCATCTTCTTGATATTGGAGTTGGACACTGGAGACCATGATAAATAATCCATAAATGATCCTTCAAAATGAATAGTCTATCAATTAAAAAAAAAAAAGACTCTTTGCATATAATTCACTTATCTACTTAATGTTGTCCTCTTTTGGTGCTGGAGACCTGGATGAAAACCAGAAAACATAGAGTTAAAACATGCCTACGATAATATTATCCAAGGCAACTTCTATTAACTCCATGTATAATAGGAACATAACATGACTAGGAAATGATTTCACCTGATCAAAGGCTAGAAAAATGGAAAATGTTTCCTTCCACCTAAAAAAGAGTGGTACAGAAACATTAATTGTCACGATGTGGCAGGTGTGCACCAGGCTGGTGAAAATACTTCCCCGTATCTTTGGCCTGACCATAACTTGCTGCTTGTACTGTGCACAGAGGTTTCTCTGCACAGGTCCCCCTAGCCCACGCTCCCAAACACAGCTGTTTGCTTTTGGCTTCACTTTTAAACAATTACCAGCTAAGACCCGTCCTCACTGTGCTAGCAAAGCAATGTTTCAAGAAAGCTTTATCTTCTCCCACCTTGGCGAGTAGAGGAAATGTGTTTTCCCTTATTTTTAAGCTTGTGGTTTGTTGAGCATACTTCTGACTTGTTCTGTAATACTCGCTAGCCGCGCTGGAATGATGCAACCCCTGTGCTGGCGCCAGTAGCTACAGCCCAGCCAGCTCCAGCCTGCGGAGGTTCACGTGGCTCGGGCCGTCAGAGCCGTGCTGCCGCTGCTGAGCTGAAAGATAACCTCTTTGGTCGCACGTGCAGCTCGCCGCCGTTCCTCGTTTGCAGCAGCCTGCTCCTTACGGAGCACTGAACCGCGAGTTCCTCTTACCAGAGGGGCAAGATGGAGGGAAAGACAAATGTACTGAAAACTGCGTGCAACAAGATGCGCAAACCCCAGAGCAGTCAGCCCTACCGCTGTGGTTGTTGCCTTGTGCCTGTGAGCGTACCCCTGCTTAAAATTCCCTCCCTGGCCTGATTTGACATACTGCTGGCAGTCCAATAGGTCAAAGGGCAGGTCTCCTCCTGCTCTGGGGCTACAAATCCCTGATCTGACTCTACAGCCACCCCATGCCAGCATCAGCTCCTGGTCAAACAGGGCCCCCCACACCGTCAATGCTGCTTAGGAGCTAAATCAGCCCCAGCTCAGGACTCCTCTGCATTGGGCATGGTGACAAGGACCCAAGTGGTGACTGTCTTCAGGAACTCCAGCAACCCATGATCCAGAACCCCTCCAGTCCTCCTCTCTCCTGCTCCAGGGTCCAAATACCCCAAATTCTCTCCCCAAGGCTCCCAGTGCTCCCATTCCAACTTCTCTTGCCCCAGTGCCCCCATCCCAGCCCTCCAAGCCCCTTCAGGCTCAAAGGGGTGTACACCCCTCCCTGCTTGTCCAGAATGTCGAGCCTTAGCCCCCTCTGTGGTTTGCAAGCCCTGTCCTCCCCCGGTGTCCCTAGGGCTCCCAGTCCTTTTCTCCCAGGGCTGCTGGCTGCCAGCAGCTGAGGGGCTTCCTGGCTTTAATAGTCACATCTAGACTGTCCAAACAGCTGCAGCAGACATACGGGTGCATTTTTCAAAATCTTGGGCTGCCTGGGAAAGCCTTGATTCTCAAGGCTTTCTACAGACATTCCCGTGAATATATCAAGCACTGGCTCTCCACGTCACATTGCGTTCCTTGGAGGAATGGAGATGAGGTTACGTTGGGTGAAACTTCCAGGGATTTCCATTTTTTTAACAGCTGCCTCCAGTCCTTGAAACATCTGTCCAGCTGGAAAAGACTCTGGAGCTCACGAGATTCATTTTTACATTAGCTGCCCCCCCAGCATGAGCGCCAAGCCCCACCTACAAAGGCCAAGTCATCCCCATCTGCAGCCACCTCCCCTCTCTTGTGTCTTGCTCAGGCGCTCGTCCATCTTGTCCGCTTTTTGTGATTTTGGTAGAACTCTGCCACCATGGCAACGACTGTGTCAGACAGACTGACACACACCCATAATGCTGGAGCAGATGCTTCAGAGTTTTTGCCATTATCAAATCCTTCTACTTCTCTCACCCGTTAACTCTTTCAGTGACGACAATCCTGTGTTTCCAGAGAAGTCTCTGGTCTGGAGATCAGTTTGTTTTGCTTTCAATGGGAGAAGTACTGGAAGAGTTTCCAAATTTTTTAACACAACTTGTGAAGTTAAAATGTCAGGGTTAATCTTGAAGGACGTATGAGAGGCTGGAACATGAGTTTTGAGACTGGTGACTGTTGTCCTGACACCATCCAATGGGCCGGAGTGGGTGCATAGACTATCTATGCCTTTTGATAGCTATCTCAAAGACGTGTTAGGTGGTCTTTAAGGGGCTGTTGAACTAGTCCATCCTGGTGTTGTTTTTTTTTTTTTTTTTACACAGGTAAACCCTTTTTATTTCATTCCCCTCAACAGAAATTCATTTGGATGTACAATGGGCTCAGTGAGTCTGTATCAGTAGCTGAAAGCAGCCTTTTATCTATCCCTTTTCCATCCGGTGTCAATGACTGGCTGCAAGATACAGCCAATTGGTTTCCAGACTGATTAGAAAAAAATGGGACAACCTCAGACTAATAAACTGCTGTAGACCCCCTTTTTGCCGTGGGAGAAGCCAAGGGTGAGGAACCAGCTGCTCTCTCCACATTTCTCCTCCTCCTTCTCAAACATTCCTGGGAGGAGAGGTCTTGCCTGGGGATGCCAACTGCATCCTCCACAGTGTGCGTGGGGGCAACTTCACCAGACACACCTCCAGACACACATCCAGTGACCAAATGTCTGGGAAACCTGGTGTGCCCTTGACTTCTCGCTCCTCAATTAGAAAGTGGCTTCAGTCCCAGCTTCAGAGACTTGGAGATCACTCTGGGCAAAGGCAGAGTTGTCTCGGGGCACGGTGGCAGTTGCAGGGCTTGTCTAGAGAAGCCAAGAAAATGAGCTGAGGCCGGGGACTCTGGTGCTGAGGATGTGTGTCTTCTGTGGGCGAGAGTGAACACAATGCAGACAGCGATGCAGACCTTAAAAATGCAAATCTTCAGGCTATAAATTTACTACTCTACCCAAGGCAGTTGTTAGTTTTCCATATTTATTTATGATTCATTACAATCTGGCTTTTTATAGATTTCTACTTTAAGTTTTATATTTAATTGAATGAGAGTCCTGGTATCTTTCTGCATGGCTTTATGTGGTTTTCATTAACTACTGTGCAATCTAAGAAAGATCTTTGTTAACCAAAAATAAGGAATGTTTGTTAATGTTTAATGGAAACAATAACAATAAAATTACACAATGATAATTAAAACCACCCCAACCGTAAAAGCTCCTTCTTAATGAATCATATTAAGAGAGGGTTCAAGCATGTATTTATGATCTGGGTCTTGATTTATGGGACAAATCCTGCCCTCATATGCCTGCATGAGGCTTTCACTGATTTCCATGGGGGCAGCACGTGCAGCGGAAGAAGGCAAATTTTGGATGTGTGCTGATTCAGTGCTGCCAGAAAATAACATTATTTTACCCTGACACAGTATATGCAGAACTGAAACGGAACACTCCTCCCCTCGCCATTAAAAACAGAGCGAATATGAAGCACGATGTTGCTGTGTGCCCTGGCGCTCTCCTGGTAACTGACTATTGGGAGCTTTTCCAATGGACGGCCCAAGCTCCCAGCAGTGATTTATCACTAATTGTCACAACGGACCTAGAGCTGCAAGTGGTTTGCAGGGGAAACAATAATTGACGTCGGCAAAAATGCTTTCCCGGGCAGTTTGCAGGACCCAGCCTATCGTACAGCATCACACGTGTAAGAAATGAGTTCTCCTTTATGCTGAAATTTCTCTACGCCACATCAGGAGCAGAAAAGGCTTGTGGTGGGTGCAGTCCTAGCTTTCTTTCTGAGGCTGATTGCCTTTGCCTGTGTGGAGTAAATGGGCCTTAGGGCAAATGAGAATCAGACCTGAAATGTTTCTGATTTGCACAGAAGAGTCAAGAAAGACAAGGCAGTATTCATGAAACTAATAAGACATTATGAAGTTAATTATTTTTAATTAGTCAGATATGGATTTTTAAAAAAATCTGGACACTTTTAGGGCACAAGTGGATAGATGTGCAAGTAACACCACCAGGCACAGCACTTTGGAGGTATTTACAAAAAAAAAGATCATCTTTAGAAAGATCTCCATATATTACAAGCAAGCAAAATTGCCATCTTATTTAACGAACCCTCGATGGCTGCATGACAGAGCTGAGAACTTGCACCGGGGGGAAAATTTCATTTCCAAAGTCTGCAAGCAGTAACCAGCAAGTGGCACAGTGCAGGCTCCTCATCTCTCTCAGATTTCACGTGCCTCTGCCCGACCATGCAACCCCTTCTCCAGCCGCTGGGTCCTGGCTGTGTCCCCCCCCCCCCGATACAGCCAGCGGCACCTTCCCCGGCTGAAGCGTTTTGCAGAGCGAGCCCTGGCCCCAACTGCCAGCGAGAAGAGTGGGGGAGGCTGCAGACTGTGCTGCCTGCGCTTGTTTGCACAGGCTGCCAACGCAGCTCGGAGACTTATTTTTTAAAAAATGGAGCCCCCTAATGTCTATTTAAACCAGTAAAAATATACATCTTCAGCCTTCCAGCCAGAGCCCTGGCCCCTCGGAAAGCTGCTTTCAGCTTCTTCAATTAACAAATACGAGGCAAGCGCCCTCCTTTCCCAGCACAATGCGGGCTGCCGCTATTATCCCTGGCCTCCCAATTATCTCCGAGAATCTTTCACTTAATGAAGTTTCTCCCCCTCCCCTTCCTGGCTCCCCAGACTCGGGGAAGCTGCTGAACCAATTTAGCAAAACGTTAGGAAGAATAAAACGTAACTGCATTTTTCTTTTCTTTCTTTTGCCGTTTAGTCGGTAGCTCCCCGCTCTGTTCTCAGCTGTGTCCTTCAGAGCGGCGCAGATCAGAGCATGGAAATGCATATCTTGTGGGTGCCGGGAGATGTGAATCATGAAAATGGAGACAATTCCTTCCCCTTGATCACAGTTTGCCCACTTTTGTATTAAAAGTGAGCCTTAAATAAAACTCTCACATCCGAACACCTCCAAAATTGGGAATTGGATCTAGGTTTTGATTGTAATTCTGCCACCACCTATGACAGTAATGCGTCAAGCCAGACTTCGAGCCATTACCTGATGGTGCCCTGTCAAAAACCCGGCGTAAATCAGACTGGGACTGCGGTGTCTCCGGATCAGCTCCTAGCCTTGCAACATTGCCTGGCTTTTTTTTAACCCTGGATCATTCCCATTTTCTGCTTTTTCCTGCTTTCCATGGTCATCGCTTTATTTTGTCTCCTTCCTCAACTTTAAAAGGATGTCTAACAGTTCTTCCACTGCCTTGCCTATAGATTTTTCCTTTCCAGGTCACCCCACTCTGTAATAGCTTCTACCTATGCTTTTAACAGTATTCCTGTAATTAAGAGAAAAGAAAAAGAACTTTGCTTAGAATTTTTTAAAATATGTCTTATTTGTGCTGCTAGTATCTCATGATGGCAATGCAGTATGTCTTATTTAACACATCTTTCAGTAATAGAGGCAAAGAATTTCTTCGTCTTACTACTCCCTCCTCCTCAAAAATTCTGGCAAGGATTTGAGCCCCTGAGAGCACCTACCACAGTGCAGATTTCCCTGTTTAAAACAAAGGCTTAGCCACCCCCACGGAGGCAACATTTGTGGCTTCTTCATGAGTTAGCCCTACGGAGGGATGCATGCTGCACGATCTGAGAAATGCTTAGCGTAGCCTGAGCAGCTAGGACCATGTGAGATGTTGAAACTGGGGTGGAAAGTTCCTGAAATTTTATGAAAAGTCACTAAAAAAAAAAATTACGGCAGGATTGGTGGGAATCTCGTGGTAGACTTGAACATTAGTGGACAGTTGTATTTCCGGCTGAACATTTTTCACCAGAAATGTCTTTTTCCCCGTGAAAATGCTGTGCTTTCCCTGAGACACCAGATGTGCCACCCCCCTAATTTCCATTCGTGCTTTCTGACTCTGCATTACTCTTCTCCTCATCACCTCTGTGGTCCATGCTCTGGGCACAGCCCTATCCCCACCCCCTTCCTATTTGGTTACGGCAGCTGCAGCAATGACACCCCATCCACAGTCATGGGGCACCAAATCAAGCCTGGAGTCTGGCTGGAAAACAGAAAAGGGGGCAAAGTGTGGGGACGAGAGCTCTGATTAACTCCCCCTGCCAGGACTGCTGAGCTTAAGCACTTTGGGGTTGTTGCGGCAGACAGAAAATCTCTTTCAGGAGGGGAAAAACAGAAAATCACACTAAAAAAATTACAGCTGGGTGGCAGCTCTTTCCCTCCCGTCCCTGAGGAAATGCTGATGTCTTTCAAATCAATGAGCCAGGGAGGGCTTTATCTTAGGGCAGGCTCTGACGTTACCTGAGCCTTAGAGTGGGCTTCAGGAGAGTGAAATGAAGAGGCCGAGTACCCAGCTGGCCTTTTCCGAGTGTAAGGGACCTATTCCAGCCCATGTGTGTTTCTATTGCGTCTTTATTCCAAATTCAGACCACGCACAGACGCTGCCTGTCGGCACCTTGGATGTGCAGGTGCCTTTCGGAAAGTGGAGCTGGGGAGCTGGCAGCCAAAGCAAGCAAACGATCCAGTGCCTGTGACGCCTGCGACGGTGTCCTGCCTCTATTCCTGTGCCGGGGTGCGCAGACGCTGAGCTGCTAAAGTAAGGTGATGCTCCCATCCTGGGTCTGGCTCTGCAGAGGCTGGAGTAGAAATTGCATCAGGAGCTGGAAGCTGGAAGTGCAATAAGGGGATGGGAGCTGCTGGCAGCCAGCTGAGCCCCCCCGAAAGGGCTGGTACCCAGAGACAGCTGCTACCCCAGGGAGCCTCTGGCTGCCCCTGCCAGGAAAGGTGAAGTCCTCTGGGGATGATATGGGAGGAATTCCAGCTTAGGGGACAGGCACGCTGGAAGAGGAGGGAGGAGAAAGCATGAGGAAAAGCAATCCGTGACAAGCACACTTCCTGCTTCAGTGGCCCAGGAGTTCAGCACTGTGCTAGTGCTCACTGGAGCAGAGGCAGGGAAATCAATTTGGCTGGAGCCAGCAGCGAGCGTAAGCCTGTCCCAGCCCAGTGCTGTGATCCCTTCCATGTCCTGTCAAGGGTATTTTCCTCCTTTTTCTGTGACGTTGTTGAGTGCATCTCTTGCTTTTGGTGCTCCCCATTTCCTGGTTCGTGCGTTGCTCCAGTGTGCTTACCCACCTCATGTTCCCCTGACGTAAAGGCACCTGTGTGCACTGGGTTCTGCCACTCTTGCCACGGGGAATGGTCCTGGGATGGCCACTCAGTGGGCAGCTACTCAATGTCGCTCTTTGACCCTCCTGAACGCTGGGCTCCTCATCACCTTAGCTCCCAAACATTTTACTAACAGGCAGAGGCTGAGCCCAGCAGGGGTTATTGCTTCTCTTTGGAAAGGACTGAGCAGAGCAGAGAGAGAGAAGCTGAAACTATGGCAAATTTTGTCTGTAAGTTCAGGTAATCAATTTGAACACTTGGCTTTCCTTTGTATTTCACACTTTGTATGTCCAGATGACAGCTCCCCTGCTTCCCACCACAGTGCTGAATGCAGATCTAACCCTTCATCTCACAAACTGGATACTCCACAAACAGGCTTCATTGCCTAGGTTAGAATCATAGAATAGAATCACAGAATAGTTTGAGTTGGAAGGGACCTTCAAAGGCCATCTAGTCCAACCCCTCTGCAAGAAGCAGGGACATCTCCAACTTGGTCAGGTTGCTCAGAGCCTCATCCAGCCTGGCCTTGACTGTTTCCAGGGATGGAGCATCCACCACCTCTCTGGGCAACCTGTGCCAGGGTTCCACCACTCTCATTGTAAAAATTTTTTTCCTAATATCTAATCTGAATCTACCTCCCTCTATTTTAAAACCATTACCCCTTGTCCTATTGCAACAGTTCCTGCTAAAGAGTTTCTCCCCATCTTTCCTGTAGGCCCCCTTTAGGTACTGGAAGGCTGCTATAAGGTCTCCCTGGAGCCTTCTCTTCTCCAGTCATGATTCTGGCAACCTGTACAAATTTTGACTTAAGCCACTTCCCCAGCATTCAGTCAGCTCTGTGGCAATGAGGGATACAAATCAGTGTGTCAAGCCTTTCACTTAATCCGTAATTGTGACATCTCCTTCTGTCTATCAATGGCCATTTTGGGCACTGAAGGGCACAGCAGTCCCAATTGCAACAGCCTAATTCTCTGCACAAACCCTCCTGCTTCCCCTAGCACTGTCCATTTGGGTACTAGGGGATGGCATCTGTTTCCCAGCGGCTTTTAAGGTTTTGTCCCACTGTTATAGAATGACGGCAGCATTTTTTTTTTTTTTTTTAAGTGCAGAAATAGACATATGTCCATTTCTGGATCAAAACTCAAGCTTTTGCTTTTTGGAAGTACCTGTGATTTGACTGCTGGTGTGGTTAAGGGGATTCAGACAGCAGTGTCTGACCTCCCTCTGTTTCCCTGCCTGCTGCCTCTCTACATGACGCTGAGGAAGGACCTGAGCTTGGTCCAACCCTCAGTCGAGGCCAGAGGTGTTATGCCTGGCCACAGGAGCTGAGGAGCTCTGGCTGCCTTTCCTGCTTTCCCACTATCATAACCCAGAAATGAAGCCTACATCAGTATTGCTAAATAAAAGAGCGCAGGGGTTGATTCATGTTCCCAAGACAAGGGATACTAAATAGCTTGTACGTTGGTATTTCCTGGAAAGCCGAGTGACTGTGCCTAAATAATACAGCCTTGGGTCTTCTCTGGACCCAGAGGAACCAGCCCTGTGTTCCTAAAATGTGACTATGACCCCTTGCAGATTTTTTTTTTTCCAGTTTAAAGCAACTGAAGTAATAGGAGGGCTGTGTTGCAGCCCACCAGAGATGACTTTTATGGTGTGAAAATTTATGGCATAGCATGAGGTACAGCTTAAAGGCTTAAGCTGTAAGGGGTGGCTGAAGGTGCAAGGTTTGCTGGGGTAGCAGTGGAGATAGATGGGGTAGCAGGAGGAGCCCACGCTGAAGTAGTTTGTCATCTTGCCTTTTTGAGATAAGCCCTGAACTACTCTTGGTCCTCACTTTGGGAGTGATCAGGTTGTGACCTGGCAGTGCCTTGGAGTGCGCTAGCTGGTACATGGGTATGCTCTGGGTCAGAGTCAAGGAGCAGAGGAAAAATTCAGCAGTGGAGGTGATTCTGCACCCTGTGCTCCAGTTCACTCCCTGGCTGTTTATTTAGTGGTGTTCTTGGACCCAGAGGCACCAAACCCAGCTGCACAGGTCATTTGATGGCAGCGCTCCCTTTTGCATCCTCAACATGGTCCAGGTTGCTTCTTTTTTTTCAGTTGGACTGTCAACAGCTTTTGAAAGGCAAAAGGGAGAAACCCCTCCACAAAGATACAACCAGAAGGAAGGCTGCCAGCCTTTAAACGGTGCTTTGGCCCAGCAGAGCTTTTGGCAGTGATCTCCACCACGCTGAGCTAGTGGCGTGGCTGGTATCTGTAGCAAACCATTCTCCACCAAGTGAATCAGCATCTGGAAGGACAGGAGGTATGCACTTGATCAGGTCTGAAGATGATCATGGACTCTTTAAAGGTGGTAACTGACCTCTGTCCCCTGGGGTGACTTGTGTGGCTTTCATCCCCATCTGCTCCTGCTCCCTGCATTAATGCCCTTCCTCATCCATCCCAGCTTGGGACTCCCATTGTCTTTTCTGCATGCTAACACTGGACGCTTCCCATTCCTATCCAGGCCGTGCCAGGAGGAGCACTGAAAACTCGTGTCATCCCACCAACGGTCTCATCTCCAGCATCCAGTTCCTTTGCTGCCTTTGAGGGCACAGAGGAGCAAGTGCAGGGAAAATCTGGCTCTGCTGCCGCTGCCCTGGGGCCAGCCCTGGAAGAGCAGCCTTGGACTTGCAGCAACTGTGGCCACCACTTGCCCTGGGCGGTGCTGAGACAGAAATGAAGGTTGTCCTTCAGAGGGTTAGAGCAGACCCACACTGGGGCCACAGGGGCAGCAAAAAATGATTCCTTTTTCCCTTGCAAGTGCTGAGGTCCCTGCTCCAAGTCCTGAAAATGCTCAAAAGAGGTGCTGGCAGAATGGTTTTAGCATAAACAAAACTGAAGTATTTTCTTCCAGCTCCATTCAAAAAGCCAACTGAATCATTTTTTGAAATGCTTCCCTGAATATTCAGCTAGAGACGTGGAAAATGTCTGTATGAATATGTAAAAGAAAAGCTTGCAAGGACTCTGGTGTGTAATGCACTGTGTTAGAGAAGGTTAGGTGCAGCTATCCCCATCTGCTCCTGCTCTACCACGCAGCTCTAACCTCTGCTTTTGTGTAGGCTGGGTGTCCTTGACCAACACAGTCAACCTCTGGACAAAATGTTGTTATCTGTGCCATGGAGAAAACACTTCACAGGCTCACTGTGACACTTGGTCATTTGTACTGAAGGATGGGAAGTGTTACACATGTGTTATGGATTACTATTAACTCGGAGAGTTTCTAATTTCTAGTACCATGAAAGACAGTCACAGATGTACAAGGGTCCACATAGTTTATGACAGAGGTAGGCTGGAATAAGGGTAGTCTTGAACTTTCTATCAGCTTTTTTAAATTCAAAATCAGATCTGGAATTGAGGTTCAGTTTTTGCTATTTAGTTATCGAAATAATAAAATTAAGACCAAAGTCAGATGAACTTAAGGAAAGTTAAGGTTCAAATCATACCTAAGGCTGTACCTCAGGCCCAAATTTAACATGCTGATACTTTTTTTCTTTGCTTTTAATTTATGTGAGGGTCTTCCTCCTCTGCTTTACAGAAACCAGGTGAATATTGGTTTTTTGATGATATTTCAAGGCAAAGCGTATCCTGGTTTATGTGCCTGATTTTCATTTCACGAAACAAAAAGGGAAAAAGAAGCCAGCATTGCTTGCAAATTTAAAAACAGCAATGGTGGATGGGAGCAAGATTCAACACAATAGAAAGCAGATTAGATTAAGCAAACTGTTGAAAATTTATTCTTCTGGTTAATTTTATCTGTAAAATTGTCCTAAAGACTAATATTGTCAATTCTCATTTGGCTCTGTAGGACCCTGTGTGAATCCAAATCCATCCTTTTTTGGCAGGCCTTTTTATCACCAGTAGTACAGTGACATCTAAGTGTCAAGAAGATGGGCCAGTCGGAGCATAGAAAATTGATTTGAGCAGCACCATCCCCCCTTGGCTGGCTGCAGATAAACAGTTCAGCTAATATGCGGCTCCCGACCTCTTTGGGGCTATGTTTGAATATGATCTAATACGGCAGCTGCTTCACCGGGAACGCTGAAAGGGAAGTAGTCCCTGGGAAGTTTTGCTTTTTTCTTGTGTTTTTAAAAGGTGAGGCAGAAGAGTGAAGAAAAAAAAAGACTTGCAACAATGAGGGCCTTACACTCGAAGGCCCATATGCCATTTGCTGCTTAATGTTTCTTTTTTTTTAAAAATATTGAAAGTAAGGGAAACCAGTCTACATTAAATATAAAGGCACAAAAGGACAATCAAGCTATTCTGGCTCTTTTTCTTTCCTGAAACTCACTTTCCAAAACACCTGAGCAATTGAAACACTTGAGACATTGTTTTAGAAACAATTGGCATGAGTGCTGATAGCAGTGGTGCTCAACACATCCCACTCTGCTAGCTGCTACCTTCTGGGCTACAATCGCTGTCGTTTCCACCATCAAAAAGAGAGCTGAACACACAGGGTGAGCCAAACCCTGCCCGTGGGTACTCCTCCATCAGCCAGCTCTTTAAGTGAGGGCTGCAAACGGGAGTGGGCACCGAATCCACCTCCATGGCGGGCAGATGCTGCAGAACTACTGCTGCGGCTTGAAGACCATGCTGTGGCACGGCTGCATCTGCCCAGGACACTAGCGGGGCAGCCGGGTTACGCCGACAAGAGGGTGCCCCAAGCCAGGGCTGGCTCTGGGTCTCTGCGGCCAAGGTCAGAGGACAGCCCCCTTCGCCCCTGTCCCCAGCCGCAGGCAAGCCCTGGGCACAGGGCATGGCAGCACTGAGCTGTAGCATGCACGTTGCTGCACGTTGCTGCGAGTGGTGAAGCGCCGAGGACGCAGAGGCAGCCCTGCTCCCCACAGGAAGGAGTGGGAGTTCCCATCAGCTTGGGGCCTTCGTCTGGTTGTGGATGAGGGATGGACTGAGCACAGAGGGAGGCATGAAGTATGTGAAAGGCAGAGCCCGCAGCTTGTCTCTCTCTTCTTTTCTTCCTGTTTTGAGATCAGGGGACCGGAGCGCTCCTGCCATTCATCTTCCCTCCCGCCTGCTCCCAGGGCTGCCGTGCTCCACGCAGTTTCTTCGAGTGCTGTCATCCCCGCAGCATCCAAGTGCCTTCCAGTAGGGCATTACACGAAGTGACTAACATCTGTCACATGTGGCTCATTCTTTCCCTCAATCAGCCTCAATCAGCTTTTCTGCAGGCAGCACTTCCTATCTGCAAATAACAGCCATCACGGGGGCTGGCAGGATGGATGCTCTCTCCTTCACTTCTCCTTTCCCAGCTTTATTCTGATTTTCTCCCATTGCTTTTCATTCCCTTTTTTTTTTCTTCTTGCTGACCACTGCACCACCACCACTGCTATTTGCCTTTCATCTTCCATGTCCTCAACAAATCTTCTCTCTTCTCTTTCCTTATCCCCTTCCTTGATCCCTTTAATCTTTCTTCCATTTCCCTGCATGACTGCCTTCCTCTTCCCCGCTTCCCACCGTGGTACCACTCCTTCACCCCCCATCTTCCCCATGTCTAGTCCTAGGACAGCTGGCTGCAGGGCTGGCTCCTGCCTCCACCTTAGGCTTTTTGTGCTGGTAGGAGAAACCTTGCGGCCTGCTAGGTCTCACCAGCCCCTGGGACTTCTCCTTCCTTCAAGTCAGTGTCCGTCATACACCAGTTCAAACTAAAGGCATATGGAGGCAAAGGCAGCTAGGTGTGGTCACATACACGAGGTCCTACCCATTGTCTCGGGAGCAGACCACGATTAGGCAGCAGAAGGCTGTTTGCACCCCGACCTGCTCCTACCTTGCTGGTGGCTTTTGACAAGGGGCTTTGTCCCCAGTGCCTTGCTCTTGCCTTCTGTAAAACAGAGACAGTGCTACTGACGGCTGGGGCTTAGTGTTTGAGGGTGTATTACTCTCAGGGTAGGAATAAACCTTGAGGGCAGGGTGGAGGTCCCTAGCTCTTCTCCAGCCATGTCTGGGATAACACCATGAGCAGCCGAGTTGAGCTAACTCAAAATTAAATTTGACCTCCCATTCCATCCGAAGCAAATGCCTTGCTCACTTTCCCTGCCTTTGAGAGAGAAAACAACACCTGAATTAAACATGAGAGCGGAGGTGCCCTCCCCGGTCATTACGTTCAATCCCTTGCTAAGGGGAGATGAGACGCCATATAATCCCTTTCACAAACGTCTTGAGTTGGATGTTAAAAACAGGGAGTTATTATCCCTCCCCCACAAAACAGCTGATGCTTCAGAATTTAGATGAGAAAGGAGCACAAGATGTTTTTTTTTTTGTCAGCTGAAATTTCAGCAATAAGGGAGAAAATTTATTGGAAAACTCCAATATTCAGCTCTTACTGAGCAGTCAGAAAAGTTTGGATTTGAGATGCGGGTCATTTTTTTTATTAAAAAAATAAGCATATAGGCATACAGAGAGTTACTTATTTGAGGGTAATCTGTACAGTTTTTCTACAATATTATCTCAGATGGACAAATAGCAAGAAAGAGTCTAGTTACTGGCAGATGCTTTAACAAGAGCATCGCCTGCACAGCCCTCTCATTTAGCAGAGACATTTGGTTCCACACCTGCTCAGGTCCAATCTATTACACAGCGTCTTAGCACTGGCTGCAGTTTTTGCAGACTGAGGTTTACCTGCTTGTGTTGACTTTAACCAATGATCAGCCAAGAAGAGACGGTTCTAAAAAAATAAAAATATTTTGTGATTGCTAACATTTTGCCTCTTCATTTTAGATGTTGTCTTGCTTCCAAACTTGCTTGTATCTCTTCCCTCAGAAGGAGCTGAGTAAAAAACCCGGCTTGCTGGGCTGAGCCTGAAGGACATATCCCTTCCTTCACCTTCAGCTTTTCATCGTGGATGGTGAGTCAGTGAAAACTGAAATATTCCTACAGATCTAATCTTTGTTCCCAAGCCGTGTATGCTGAAATGCAGATGCCTGGCCTGTGCCATAGCTCTGCACTGCGCTCCCACAATCAATGCGAGTGGTTGTACATCACTTCCCATCCCATCTCCTGTCTACAGTGGGTATAACCATCTAACCATCATTGGTCTGCACTTGCTGTCTTTCGGGAAGCTGGTACGAGAACCAGAAGACAGGTTTGTGAGTGCTTATTTCGAACCAACCCAACATTTCCTATGAATTCACACCCAGGAAAATCACATCGCTGTCACTTAGGGCTGATGAAGACATGACACAGGTCATCCCCCGCTGGTATGCAGCAGTGTCCTCAAGCCAACTGGAGATGGTAGGAAGCAGCCTTCAGCCAGTCAGCTGAGGGATGCAGCCCTGAGCTGCAGCACACAGTGTTGCTGCTCTTTGGCTTAGGGGCTGCCTGCCCGAGGGGGACGCCCAAAGGCACCGAGGGGGTCAGACGCACCTCTCTCCAGCAGCCAGCATCTTTCCTCTCATTTATGCTCAGCTCTGGGCAGCTGGCCTCCTTCCCAGGGCTGATTTCTTGCAAGCCCTGGGCCAGCTGGTGGTGAGCAGGAATCAGCAGAAAAGCAGTGTACTGGCTCTATGTTTTGGCACTGAATTCCTGGCATCTCATCAGCTCAGCCACTAGCAAGCACACAGACAGCAGGGAGGAGCGGAGCGTCCCCTGCGAGCTAAGGTTCCTTTTGGGCAGGTACTGCTCCTGGCACCGCTGTGAGCCCGGCTCGCTTGGGGACATGCCAAAAGGCAGTGGGAAAAGTGAGATTGTCTCTTGCTCTTCCCTCCCTCAATGAGACTGCGCTGCTGCCAAATTCAGGGTGTCCCCTTGGCTGGCGCATATACCATCTTGATGGAGAGGCTTCCTCCTGCCGCGCAGGGAACTCCCCTTATTAGACCGATAAGATTTGTATTTATCGTCGCTTTGTCATCTCAACAGCGGTGTGGGGTGGCAGGAGCTGGCTGCTCTGCTATGGGAGGCAGTGGTACTCCCCCCATTGGCATTTAGGCTAAACCTGAAAAGGTGCGTGTGGGAGGCTGTCCCACATGCTGTGTCCTTCCTCCACCTGTGTCCTAGGAAATCCTTACCTCTGCAAAGAGGCCAAGGGATGTAAGGGGAGCTGGGAGGCAGCTGATCTCTGCCTTTCACAGGAAGCTGGGAGTTGGGACTGTCACAGCCTGATCCTTCTCACGCTGCTTGTGTAAGATGGTGTAAATCCTCCGCTCTTACAGAGTTAGGCTGCCGCAGAGCAGAGAACAGGGAGGGAAGAACCGGGCTTAGCACGCTGAATTACGCTGCCAGTGCCACGCTCTCAGCATGACAGGCAAAAGGACTTGCTCTTATGCCTGGTTTCCCTCCTCGGCAGAAGAAAGGAGTGTCAGGAAAGGAAATCAGGGTTAATCCAGGCAGCCAGCTCAATGGCTGGCATGGGTACACGTCTGTCCTTTGTACTGTCAGCTTGCAGCAATATCACACTCGCGCAGAGGGTGTTGCTCTGGGGCATCAGTGTAGAAAGAGCCAATCAAACCCTATTTATCAGCTTTGCCTTCTCAAAGGCTGAGCTGACGCAGCACGGGATTTTTATTTTGCCGATTTAACACCATGATTTATGGGTCATAGCCAACCGCACATTGCAGGGCACCATCTAAATAAGTATTTATCACATTGGAAGGGGCCTGGAAGGTGAGCAGTGTGGTTAGCGCCATGTAGCCCCTCGCCCTTAAGTCAGTTGCATGCAGGCAGCCTGAGTGTCACAAGGAGAGTTCACCCCTCAATTTTAAATTGCTACGGGTGGGCTGGTGAGTGGTCTTTGCCAGGGACACACATCTATCAATTCAGCAGCCAGTGGGCTGCTCTCCCTGTGAGCGCTGTGCTTTGAGGTGTCCAGGGCATCACTGGGAATCTGAAGCCATCCACAGTCATGCTCCTCCCCAGCACCGGGCACCGTGCATCCGTGGTAGAGATAGAAACTGTTCATGGAGGAAAAGCTGTTTGACACCGTTCAAAAATGCATGGCGTTTCCTAGGCTGCACAGGGACCGCGGGCGGCTTGTGCATGAGCCGTTGCTTCCCCCTGACTGTGCTCCAAGGAAGCGTTTAACCACCTTTAGTCTGCGAGGCAGGGAGCTGCTCCCAGAGGAGAACAGGAACGGGGCAAAAAAGGCTTGGTGAGAGCCAATACAACCAGCGTGGGGAGGAGGGTATTTCTATGCCTGATGCTGCTGATGCGCTTGTTCAGTTATTCAGCTTTATCTGCTGTGCATCCCAGCCTTCTCACTGCCAACTGACTGTACCTCCCTTGGCCGTCAGGCAGGCAAAAGATGAAAACTGTCTTATTGCTTTTGATATATCCCCATAATAGGATTCAGTGAATCCTTTGCTGGGGAAGAACTGGTGATTCACATTTCCGCCGTCTTCTTTGTTTGCTCTACTTAATCAACATTAGGAGAGGAGCTAAATTTCTCTCACTCTCCCTATACTCCTTGCACAACTTTGAGTTGCTGGATTTTCACCACGTGTAGAATACAGTGGAAGGTAGAAGGAAAGAGCTCTATGCTAATCTCGCAGTTAAGAAGATAGGAGCAAGAGAAATTCCTGTCTTAAAATGAAAATATTCCTCTCCCTTCAGCCACATAATTTCAATAAACTACCGCTCTAGCTTTCTGTGCCTACTTCTTCCTTTCTGCTCTGCTATTTACTGACCTAGATCATCTTGGGAGGAAGAGGTATCTTATATATTGAGGTTCATTTCTTTGCACAGAGAAGCATTTCTTTCCTTTAGTCCACACTCCCCCTTTCAACACCCCTAAAGTTCTCTGTTCTCCCGCTAATAAGAAATCCTGCATCAGATTTTTGCCTTTAGCCTTTAGTTACATCTCGCATCCTCTCTGACTTCAACGATACGACTGAAACATAACACGGGATGGATTCGGTCCGAAACAGAGGAAACAGATGCGACACCAAGGCGCATTCCCCAGTGTCTCGAGCTGCGACTCCGGCTGCGCCCCTGAGTCGGAGCCCAGGGAAGGGGCAGGAGGGATTCATTGAAAAACCACCGCCATGCGCTGGTGCGAAAGCCTGAATGAATGTCACCCTTTTCATTACAGAAGGAGAGAGACCAAAGAGAAAACGTGACAAAGTACATCTCGCCTGGCTGTTGATCTTTAAGCAACAGTGTGATTAGCAGCGTCTTCCCTTTACATTTCAAAGTGCCGGAGCACAATGGCAGGGAGATAAACATCCAGAGGTGCTGCCTGCTGACAGACATCTTTCTGACAGCGCACTGCCGCTCCTGCCTCCCTCACTGGAAAGAACATGAGGTTTTAGTCAACGATGAAAGAGAAAAAGCCACACTTTATCTATGGTAAACAGTTGCCTATTTGTATTTGTTTTCCCCCTAGTGAGTTCCATCTTTGAAACGGCGCTCCCCTGCCATCCTTGTGCAGCCGGGAGACCGAAGCTGCTTTCCCACGGACTTACAGAGCCCTGACTCCTTCTCCGAGGGAGCTGCAGCTGCTGGGAAGAAGAAAACATACCCGAGTCCTCTCTTTGCCTGCGCGGGGGACTTTGCCTTTGTCCCCTCCGCCTCCCAGGAAGAGGCCGAACCTGTTCCCAAATGGTGGCCAAAAGCCAGCAACGAAGTCCATACCCTTTGCGCTTCCCAATCAAGAAAACACAGCCCAGCTCCCTTACTCAAGAGTTATTGGCTATGACAGCTGCATCAGCTCAGTCAGGATTAAAAAAAGAAAAAAAAAAAAGAAATAGGAAAAAAGGGAAAAACCCTCCCCGCTTCTGAAATTACTCACAAAGTCACCTCTTTAATGCTAACACACACAAAACGCGCTCAGCCACTGATTTCAGCAGACCATATGCTGCCACTGCTGCTGGACAGGTCCTAAGGGATGAATTTTTTTCCCCTTCAGCAAGCCTCCAGAAATGCCATAGAAATTTATATGCTCATTCACAGAGCTGATAAAGCAGAAAACCCATGTTTCAGCTATTTTTGTTTTGCTTTGCAGATGGACAGTAAAAGACACAGAATCATCTATCATAGAATCATAGAGTCATAGAATCAGAGAATGGTTTGAATTGGAAGAGACCTTAAAGATCATCTAGTCCCAATCCCCTGCCATGGGCAAGGACACCTTCCACTAGATCAGGTCACTCAAAGCCCCTTCCCGTCTGGCTTTAAACACCTACAGGGATGGGCACACAACTTCTCTGGGCAACCAGTGCCTCACCGCCTTCACAGTAAATATTTTCTTCCTTACATCTAATCTAAATCTATCCTACTTCAGTTTAAGGCCATTACTCCTTGTCCTATCACTACATGCCCTTGTCAAAAGTCCCTCTCTACCTTTCTTGTAGGCCTCATTTAGGTATTGGGAGACTGCTATAACATCTCCCCGGAGCCTCCTCTTCTCCAGGCAGAACAGCCCAAACTCTCTCAGCCTGTCCTCATAAGAGAGGTGCTCCAGCCCTCTGATCTTCTTCGTGGTCTCCTCTGGACTCACTCCAGCAGGTCCACGTCCTTCTTATGTTGGGGGCTCCAAAACTGGATGCAATACCTTAGGTGGGGTCTCACGAGAGTGGAATAGGGGGGCAGAATTCCAGAGGATCTGATCCATGATCTTGCTGGGCACCGAGATGATACTGATTGGCCTGTAGTTCCCCAGGTCTTCCTTTTTTCCCTTTTTAAAAATGGGGTTATGCTTCCCGTCAGTGGAATGAACATAAATCTTCTTCCCACCATTCTAATATCCTGCCTTGCTTGCTCTTTTGTGCCAAACCACCAGCCCTATAGGACTTGCCTGTGGTCCGTAAGCCAGCCCTTCTCTTCACTTAAAGAGGAACAGCAAGGTGAAGCAGCAGGAATCACCCACGAAGTTGTCTGTGCCTCAGCTGCTGAGCTCAGGCACAATTTTCCATGCAGCCATCAAGGTGGGACAGCTTTTTTTTAGCCATGTTTGATGGAGAAAGAAAAGCAAGCTGCACGGCCCAGGGTTGTCTCTGTTCCAACCCTCCCCACATGTTAGTGTCCTAGCTCTGAGAAAATGCATGCCGTCCTCCCATGACGTTATCTGATGTACGCCCCGATTTATGGCGCTGTGCTGCGTACCTCCATAAATCATGGCAGAGCCCTGGGAGGAGCCCGGCTGGCCCCCTCCTGAAGCGCGTGTGGGTTGCAGACCCGGGTGATATTTTAGAGATGTTTGACGTTTAACCTCAGAAAAAACAATATGTGGAGGGAAGGGGGGGACTGTGGCTAAATCTCTCTCCCAGCATATTTACAGCCACAGCATGGGACGGACCTTGCAGCCCATTGGAAATCCTGCCTCACACAGCACATCACTAGGGAAATTTAGGATTAGCGACCAAGGCCAGTTGACTTGCTGACTGAAGGAGGCAGCGGGAGGGATCCTGGCTGAGGGCAGGAGGTGGTTTTATTTCAGCAGATGGCCCTGCGGCTCCTGGGGGGGAGTCTCCTGGGAGTCATCCCCTCCCTGGTCCTGCATTTCCTGCGCCGTTGCTGCGAGTGCGACGGGCAGCGTTTCCTTCTCCAGTCAGGGGAAGCCTGGGCGCCGCTGTGAACCCATCGCCATCAGCCTCCGTGCTCCCTGGTCGGTGCCAGAGGGGCTCATTGCCCCCTACCCTGGGGCAGCCTGAGACTGGGAGCAGGGAAGCGATGGCAGGGGCGCTGCTCAGCCGCCTTGCAGCTTTGAGGCCCGTCCCCAGTGCGATCCCCTGATTGCTCCTGGGACCACTTGTCTGCAGAGCCATAGCGAAACGGGGCTGCCTTCAACAGCCGCGCCGTGCTGGGGAGCAGAGAAATGAGGAATAAACCCAAACCCAGTGGGAAGAGACGATTGTGCCTCTGTGCCTCACACAAGGAGCTTGGCAGTTTAGGCAAAGCGTCATCCTGACTAATAACGATAGTGAGGAGCTTGGCAGAAGGAGGCCTGCAGAAAGCCGATACTTCCCCTCCAAAGTCTGTTTTCTCCTTATTTAAAAAGGAGGAAATAGGTCAGCTGTCATATCCGCCAAGGTCAGAAGCTCAATTTGTATTTCAGAGCCCGGGAAAGGTGAATGCGCCAGAGCTCCATCCCTGATGGAAACAATCACTCATTCTAATAAGGCTGGCAGAGGCTGGAGCCTGCCTTGTTCAGATACAATTATTACAGCCCGGGTGTCAGATGACTGAATCTATTAGCTGGGAATCAGCTGTTATTTCAGAGCAAGACAGCTATCCTACAAGCGGTTGTGATGCACATCATGTGTGACGCCCAGATCCAGCTTACTCTGCTGGTATGGGGAGGCAGGAGTGGGGCAGGGCCACCTACACTGCTAAGGAAAAAGCCCATGTCAGTGACCTCTGGACACAGCTACATCTATCAGATCGTGACGCCAGCATTGGGATGATTGGGGAGCACTGTTACTATAACTTGATTTTCTGGGACAGAGGAGATCCTGAACTTGTAAACGTAGCACAGAGGTGTGGTGCCGGCTGAGTGTGTCCCTCCCACCTGCATCCGGAGAAAGCCAGAGGTAAGGGCCCGGTCCCAGCACTCATTTTCTGCCCCACAGTTGTTCGGGGAAGCCTGAACAGGGAAGGAGGGGAGTGATGCTCAAGTCAGCAGGAAGCTCTTTTTGTGGGAGCTAAAATAAGAACCGCCTATATCTGAGAAGAAATCTGAATTGCTGGTTAATAGACCATTCCCACCCCGAAGCACAGCTTAAAAAAAAAAAAAAAATCTGTGTTACTTTAGCAAGAATAAGAGGCATGCCTGCATGGTTCTGGCGGAGACTCCCTTGGACCAAGCCAGCCGTCCTCAGATTCAGCACCGAGCAGGCAGCTCCCCAGGCCCCCCCTCCCTCTGTCTCTTCCAGGCAGTTTTGCTAGTGATACCCTCTCAACCCTTTTTTATCCATTCCCCACTGCAGAGAGGGGATCACCTGCAGCTCTGCAGTGCGAGAAATGAACCACCACAAACCATTTCAACTTCATCCCCAACACGGATGTTTCAGTGGGACATATCCCAGCTCCCCAGCTCTGTCCCGTCAGTGCGCAGAGGCTAGAAGTTGCAAAACATGATGTTTTATGCTTCTCAGTCCCCATCTTTATTTTAAGCACCCTTTTCCTATACTGGGAGACATGATATTCTCCATACAACCCAAAAGCTCACTCAGTGAACCTCAGTGTCCCCCAGTTGTTTTATTAACATGAGAAAGCGCTCATCAAATCAAGAGAATGGCTTTGGGAGAGGCTCCCTACAAGGCCGGGTCAACAGCAGCATGAATCATGCAGCACACAGGGACCGTAGGTGCCCATGAAGGATGACCACAGAGAGGATAAGGCTGTGGGTGCAATCTGTTTGGTTACGAAACGCAGCCACCAGAAATGCGAACAAGATCTCAGCTTGAGTTAATGGTGAAGAGACGAAGAAAAAGAAAGTTGCTCCACCTGCTGACAGGGCCATCGTAACATCCGTGGATGACTGGAAACGGCACATCAGGCCCGTCTCTGGAAGTCATTTTATTAACTGCATGAGAAACTGTTTCTTGGCACTACTTGTTCTGACACCAGCAGAAGAGAAGACAACTTTCAGGTTAGTGAGATGTGACCAATGGTTGTTGATGGAAATCCTACACTACCTCCTACCTTTGGCAAGGGAGAGCTGTGTGCAGGTGTGGCTCCTCAGGGACTGCTGCAGAGGCAATCCCATTTGGAAATGGGCTTATTTAAAATTCAGCATCACAGTAAGGGAAGTTGTCAGCAGCAGACTGAGAACCAGGGATGAGTGGAAGAAACTGTGGCAGAAGAGCAGACAGCTTTGGCACCTTCCTAAAAATCCTGGCGTCCTTAGAAGAAGTGTGTCAGGTCAGAGATGCCAGAGCAGAGTTTTCTGGGTCAGAGTTGCCACCTGACCATGCATTTTACAGGATGCAAATCCCCCCTCACCTCCAGTCTGGACACCAACGTTGCCTGGGGGAAGCAGTGTGGGATATGAGGTCCAAGAGGAAGATATCCTGCCCAGAATGCATGGGCAGCCTTGAACCACCTAACAGGAAACTAACAAAGGCACCACGATGGCAGGGCAGCATGCATTTTTAGCATTTTCGTTAGAGATCAAAGCAGCCAAAGATGCAGAGGAGAAAAGGACAGGGTTTGGGAACTTACTGCAGGACATGAGCCATGGGGACGTGTGACAGGGAAGAGCCCCTAGTCCACAGCTGGTTCTTCTGCCTTAAACCCCAACAAACGTTACGAAGTTGACTGCAGCAACCTTTCCTGCTGCAATCAGCAGGCATTCATCTGACCAAATGAAAAGGGGAGTGGGTCATTTGACCCAAAGGGGCTGGCAATGCAGGAGGCCCTCGCCCCACAGGTTCAGCTGCTCATGGGGACATACTGCAAAGGTGGCAACAGGAACCTGCCATAGTAGGTTAAAGCTCTTTCTGCTGCTGCACTTGCACAGAGGAAGGGAAGTGCCAAAATTTACAGGATCAGGAGTTGCAAGAGCTTTTCTTTATTACAGCAACATCTCCTGATATAAGGAGAGCCCGTGGTGCTCTGCAGAGAGTGCCATGCTGTGTACCACTTGTCTGTCTAGCCGAAACGTGCGACTCCCCATCTTGGCCAGGTGGGATGCTTTGGGGATAATTGACCATTCTGCATTACTGTGCTCATTGGGGAAAGTTTTCTTTCCAGTCTAAGCACTTAGCTGTTGGCTTGTGTCCTGAAGCATACGGGCTAATATCCCTTGCACATTTTTACCATAGAAATGAAAGAGAGAGGGTATTTTTTGATTCAATGGGAAACAAGTGAATAATAATTCTATGAAGCCTTGTAGTGGAAAGAGAGACTTTGAGCACAACAAGGAACGGGATTTTAAAATTTCATCTGCACAGCAGAAGGTCCTGCCAATTGAACCGTTTCCAGTAAACAATCTGCTAAGTCTGACAGTTTGAAGGAATACCAGACTGCCAGGAGTGAATAGGCTGGGATTTTTAAGAGGTTTATTTTTCATCTGAACACTTTTGTTTGTGAGCAACCGCTTAAAAAACAAAATGCATGTGCAGCGGCGTTAGCAGCCAGGCAAAGGGCTTCCCCGCCAGCCAGGGCTCCAAGAGGGAGCGGAGGAAAAAGGCTGTTGACATGATGTGCCCTGGGCTGCCTGGTGTGCAAGGCCATGGCACTGTGCACCAGGTCTGCTCTGGGAAAATCCTGCTGGTGCCCCAGCACTCCTGCAGAGAGGTTTGAATGGAGCCCAGTTCCCTTCCCTGCTTTCTGCTGCCTTCCGTGTGGGAACATCAACACCGCCTTTGCAGAGGCGGTGGTCCCCACAAGGACGCTGAGGGCAGTCAACCAGGACAGGAGGGAACACAGCGGACTGACTGGAGGTCAGGGCTCACCATCACAGGACTGGGGCACACACAGCAAGAAGTTGACACTCTGTGTAGCTCACGGTGGAGAGCGCTTCCCTGATGCGGCTGAGCAGGGACGCATGGTCATGGCACGACGCAGGTGCTGCCTTCTGCCAGTGCAGGGGAGCTTTGCTTCCCTGCCGAGAGCACGGGGACAAGGAGATGTCTTACCACACAGTTAAACACCTCTGTCAAGGAGGTATTTAACCCAGGCAGGACTCCCCCTGCCCGAGTGGGATTAAGAAGTTGAGTCTCTGTCAGGGAGAAAGTCAGCAATGGCTTTCTGTGCACAGCTTCGTGCCGGCTAGCTCTAGGAAAAGGGCGGCTGACGAGAGAGCAGATGCTGCCTGGGGTTACGTGGGAATTCCCTGGAAATGCAATATGTGACAGGAGCTGCACAGTCAGCACCTTCCACACGCACAGCCCACACAGCATCCAAAATCGGGGACTGTGTTGAAGGTACGGTACTACCTGTCTCACAGCCAGGATTCAGACCCAAGCACAGAAAAGGATGGGATTATTCTGGGCCTGAAAACATTGATCTCTCAAACCTTTCCTCTTCTCCTTCTCAGCAAGGAAAGGAAAAAGGTCTTGAGGAGAGTTGAAGACCCAGCTGGGATAAAGAAAACAGCTTGAAGTCTGTTTTCCCAGTTCAGACCAGAGGCTCAAATCCATGAGGGGATGGCCCTGCCTATCTTGTTTTGAGGGAGGATCCTCATGTTCAGCATAGACCCATGAGACTTTTTTTTTCTGATAAAAAATTTCATCTTGAGGTGGTAAATCCCCTGGGGACTTTTCAGATTTTAGTGCCTAACGTCTCCTGACAAACACCACCCGTGCAGGGGATAAGGAGCTTTCCTGGTGCACAGGCAGCAGCACTCTTCTGTTGCAAAGCATGTAAACCATTTCATGTACGGCTCAACCTCTGTTTGAAAACAGCCCATTTCTTCATCCTCTGCTGCTCCTACTTGGAGGCTGCTCTAGACTCCCTCAGCTTTCCTACCTGCTCTCTTTTGCAGCGGGATTTCTAATGGGATAAACAAGGAGTTCCTTAATCCTATTGCTGTCTCAGCGATAGCCCCCAAACACGCCCCTTTTGCAAGAGCAGAAAATTGCCTGGTCATGAGAACTGTCACCCTACTTTTTCCAAATGCAGTTTAACAATTATCCGCCTAAAAATGGGAACGTGGAAGGATTTTGGCAATCATTTGCATTTCTGAGAATTAACTGGAAAAAGGCAAAGTTGTCACCAGCCAGCACTAGGAAAGTGTAGCCTGTGCAAGCAGAGATGGCTGAATGCACAGGGGGATAACAGCATTGCAACAGATGCCTGGAAATACAGCCCTGGTTGCTTGGTAGGGAAATGTCCCAGTCTGGAACATATCTGACATGTAGGGAGATGTGGGCTGTGTGTTCCTCTTCACGTGGCAGAAGTTGGTTTTGCAAGTGCCAAGCAGTGCTGCTGCTGTTTATCACCAGGAGACCTCACCTGGGTTTGGTGATGGGATGGGCTGACAAACAACTTCCTCTGAGCCCAAATGCTTGCCATCACACTGCTGTGGTCCACGGGGTAGGAACTGACCTTTTCTGCTCAGAAACACTTGAGAAGCAAGGACTAAAGACTGGGCAGGGAGTGAAGCCTGGCTAGGGGCCAGGCAGACAGAAACACTGACATGCAGGAGCCTCAAGCAGTAGCATCTGGAAACAGCGACGATAGGGCTGAGATAAGAGGGGCTGTTCCCACAGCTTCCTGTGAAACAGGGATATTCACAGTTCTAAAGTCCAAAAGTGGCCCTTCTTTTACCATGGTGACTCCATGTGACTTAGCTAACCACTGCTAAGAGTACTGAAGAGGAAGTGGGGCAGGGGAGCGGAGAAAGGACCAAGAAGTGAACAAACATAAATTCAAGGCAGGAGCAGAGCTGGATGCTGAGACCAGTTGGTGTAGAAGCTGCTCAGAGGAAAAGCTCATCTTGAGCTGCCTTGCCATGCAGGCACTGACACAATCTCAGTGGTAACACTAAGCACTAAAGAGCCTTTTGCCTGTCTACAAGGCTGGTAACTGCCACTGTTTTCCAGAGCCAACGTAAATTGAGATCACATTTTCCTAATTTACTTCCAGGCTCTCCCTTTTTATGTTTTTGATGTGAATAAACATGTCTTTCTTTCAAATGTATTAGATGGTATATTCTTTCAATGTCGCCAGTCCGTCCCAGAGCCCATCAGTGTCACAAACCATCAAATCTGTTAGCACACCATGAGACTTTTTTTGGAAAGATGCTTTCCATGATTGCCAGTTCTTTGGCACACTTTGGTTTCTGGCCTAGGAGAATTCAACTCTTTCAAGATTTTCTTTGTAGCAGGGAAGGCAAGAGAGATTTCCACATAGGGAAAGCTGAGATTCTTGCTGCACGTGGTTACTTTTTGGAACCATGATGAAGCGTAAGGCTGGTGATTAAATCACAAGAATTGGCAACTGGGAGTCACAAGTGGTGCCTGATGCTCTGCAGGGATGCTCCAAAGCGCCCTCCTGAAGAGATGCCAGTATTGCAGCTCTGTGTGGGCCAAAGCACAAGAAGCAGCCAAGTCATCAGACCAGGGCTGAGTCTTCAAGCGCAGGCCTCCTCTTTTCTCCAGTTTCCCAGTGTTACTTAACCAGGACCCTGGTCCTGCAAATACTTGATCACACAAAGCATTTTACGTATTTGATTAGTTTCCCTGAACTCTGGGGGAAGCTGAGGTACTGAAGTACATGGAGGGTTGGAGACGATAAAGGCAAACAAAGGAGCAGAAAAGCTAATGGGTTGCCTTCTCCCTCCTGCTGCTCTGTGGAGAGCTTTTATCTCTTGGACTCTCCCCTCTCCTTCCTTCACAAACAAGCCTTAGGCCAGAGAGCATCTCTATACAAGGAACAGCGCTTTGCCAGCACAGGTATAGCAGCAATACAACACAGGAAAGTCGTTTGACACTTTCCTGCTGGTAGGAGACCTGCATCCCTAGCATAACTTCCCCTGGGCTAAAGCCTTCATCTGGCACAGATGTACTGAGCCCCAGTGGCAGTGGTGGTATTTACCCACATAGTTTTCCAGTGCAGGAGAGCTTTTTTTGTGGAGGGGGTAAAGGAGTTTATTTCTGCTTCCTCAATGAAAACAAGGTGCAAAACTTCTGGAGTCCCGTCTGGCTTTTCCAGCTCCCGTTACCAATCTGGGTTTCCCTTGTGCTCTAGAGACAGTGTCACCGTGATGCCAAGATGCATAGCTCACCACAATTTATATCTGGACTCAGTCAGCACAGAGCCTCAGCCCTCTCCAGCTCACTCATTATTTACTGCATTCTGCTTGCTGACTTAATAGTGTTTTGTCCTGTCCTTGAATCCTGCGTGGATGGATTCAGAAAAAAATCAATGTGCCCTGACCAGCAGGCCTTCTTCCCACAGCACAGGGGAATTTTTAAAGTGCCATAATTTCTGGTATTTATTTGTTTCCTTTAAGTTATTAGCATGACAGGGCTAATTGTGATGTTTCAGGTGGATTAAATCTCGCCTTCCACACTCTTAAAGCAGTCGTGGAAGAAAAGAGCAGGAGTTATAAAAACAGAGCAGAAATAAATAATAGCCTCCAAAATGAAAAATAATGATGGCACGAATAAAAGGCACACTAATCTGTGCGCACCTTGCTTATTTATAAAATACTACCGTTGTGATAACAAGGTACCAATGCAAAATGAAGGAGTGGGAACAGGGTAGTTGCGGAGTTCTCCACTATGGCTTAATTAGGTGAGCAGCTATGGCTTCCCCATCACCACTGCCATAATTAGCGGGCATTGGTGAAGAGTGAGCATCAGTGCAATGAGACCCTGGGCCAGCCAAGGCTCCGTAACGGGCTGCCCAGCACAAGGTCTGGTCTGTCAGAAGGATGTGGATCTGGCAAAGGACCACATTGGCCCAGTGCCAGGTTGAGGAGGTGTTTTTTTTACATTCCTATGCGACGTGGCCATGCTGGCAAAACTTTGAAGCACACCCACCTTACTCTGTGACCTCCTTATCCTACCTGTGCAATACTGTCTGCCCACCAACAACGGAACCGCTGTGTGCTGCGGGGGCTCTGCACTCTCACCTGCTGGTGCAGCACCTGGGACACTGAGTGTTAAAACATTGAAATATGACATTTAACAATAAATGGACCCATCTGGTATTCACAACTCTTTTATTCCAAGCACGATATTTATAGTCACTACATCGCCTTAAATCTAGGGTGTAAAGACTATCCCCTGACAAGGTTTACAGGCTCGAGGGATATAAAGAAGCGGCAGAGCATTCCCAGGGTACAGGGTGTGGAGGCTTTGCAGCTCTGCTTTGGTGCCAACACTTTGCCAGTGGGGAAGATCTTGGAGGGTGGTTTCCCAGAGAGTCCTCCTTGGTGGGTGACGAAGTCCTTGGACATCAGGGCTTGATGTCAATATGCTGCAGAGCTGCTGCAGCTGAGCTGGGGTTGGTAGCTGCCCTCAGCATGCGGTGCTTCAGACAAGCCCTGAGTCTCTCCCCTGGCTCTTCAAGCCCTCCGATCCAGGCTCCAACTACAGAAGGCACATGCAAACTGCATGCTGTGCATATCGTGTGAGCCACTCTTTTGGCTGCTATCCCATGAAAATAAGATCTTTCTGCCAGCCACTTCCTCACCTCGCTGCCCCACACCTCATCTTCCGGCTCTGCATCCAAAAGCTGATCCAGATTCACCCAGGGAGGAGAAAACAACAGCACTGCCACAGGGAAAGACAGCAGAGTGAATTTTAAAGAGATAACAGATACACAACTGGGTCCTCTGCCAAAGCAATTGCTCCTGTTAAGGTCCTGGCACTGCCTGGAAATAGGGAATGGGTGGCTTTGATCTCATTTAGCAGTCAGGACTCATGCCTTTGATTCTGGCAAATTTAGGGTGTCAGAGATCAGATCCCTCCTGTACCACTGGATTTATAGGCTGCTATAAAACTGGTGGGTCCCTAACACAAAAAATGGAAAGGAAAACAAACAAAAAAATCCCTTTAGGATGCTTATGACTCAGCGGAGCAGCCAGAAAGCAAGGCAAGCCAAGGCATCACTCCATAACCAGCTGTGTGCACGGGCCCTGGCTGAGGAGGTGACAGCAACAGCAGGGTGCGAAAGATCCCCCAGTGCCGGTGGCAGGGCAGAGTCCTCGCTGGTCTCTCCTCGGACCCATGCAGAAGTGGGCTCTGGAGCCACGCTGCCTGCCGTGTGGGTCTTTGCTGACAGCATGATGTGGGCTGCAAAACCTTTTCTGTCTCCTGCTTGCAGCGAAGCAGTGGCACAAGCAATCAGCAGGTATAAAAATGATTTCTCCATCCCTGGACCTTCATAAGAAAGGTGGGATTTTTTGCACTTGGTAGGGTCTTGCTTCAGCAAAGAGGTTTTGGCTGCTGGAATGCATAGCAAATTAAAGGAAGAGGCTGGGATCCATCCTGAACCGGCCTCTGTGCTGGCATTACCGTGCGGAGCCAATCCATCTCCATTAGATTTCACAGCCTCTTTGATCAATCTCATCTTTAAAAATACCAATGCTCCGGAAGGCTCAGGAACTGCTTAATGTTCCTTCATTATTTTTCAAGCCATTAAAAACAGAGGTATTAGCTGCTGAATACTTTTTGTCTTGTTTTGAAGTAAAATGGAGAAGAAGTAGAATACTTAAAAAGCAGATTAAAATTATTAAAAATAACAGAGCAATGAAAGTCAAACTGTTGGCTCTAAAAATGTTGATGTGGTGCGTTGCTGTGGGCATTATATTCATATGAATGAGAGCGAAGGGCCTTGCTACCTGCCTCTGTGATGAACTGTGTGTGTCATTACACATGGCTGTTGCATTAAATCTGGAAGGATTGCCGTCTGTTTGTGCGGCAGCCAGGGCTGCTTCTTTTGGTGATACAATACAAGGTGATTCCTGTATAAGGCAGACTCATCCGGGAACAGTTTTGGGGCAGAGGAGGGATTTTTTTTTTTTGCATTTGCCTATTTTCCTTTCCAAAAAGTCCTGCAAATTGCTGGTCTGGACTGGCTGTCAGGTCTTAGATCTCTCCCACGTCTGCAGAGGTGCCCTCTTGCATGCACTTACTGTTGGGTGGCGTGACATGGGTGTGGGTCTTGTTTTTATTTTCTGAATTGGCCAGGGCTCTGCTGATACATATATGTGTCCGCTCAGTTCAGTGTTGATGGAAGCTTGGCCAGAGTTGTGGGAACTTACTGCTGGAGTCTTGCTTTTCTTTCTCTGCCGAGGTCTCTACCCTAGCAGCAGAGCATGTGTCAGTGGCAGGGCTATGGGTAACCAGTCCAAAGCCTAACTTGCTTTTCAGCCGCAAGAAAGAGTGCTCACATATCTAGCGAGGATTAAAAGACCATCTGAAAGCTGTGGCGTTTCTTGTGAAATGACTGTGTGGTTTCAGGGCGCTTCTTGATGAATGGCTTTTACTTGCAAGCCAACTACACATTTAGCACCATTATGGACAGGCTTGGTGGGTACTAAAGGGACATGCAGGCTTAGAGTTTCTCCGACATGCCTGGTCAATCCACATCCAGTACCTGCCAAAGCCCCTGGCCTTTGCTCTGTTTTGTGTTGGCCAAACTGGTGCACTCCTTGATTTCCCTGAGTGTTTTGACTCAAACCCATCCTTGCACTGGGATATGAAGAAAAAATTTATTAACTCCTTCCCTTTCTACCAAAAGAAACCAAGGCCATTGGGTCAAGGGAAGATGGGTTGTCACAAGGTCAGATTGTCATTGAGGGTGGCAGGACCAGCCTAGACACCAAGAGGGTCAGTCTCCCATTCCTGGGAGCTAACACTTGTGACGAAAACAAAACCTGCTTAATTTTGGGAGAAAGCCCGAGTGGGAGCTTTTGCTGGTTAAACACAAACCTGTCACCATTTATTTTCCAGGAGCATTTGCAGGCATGGATGCTTGTTTCACAACGAGGCCCAAGGCTGGGGGAAAAATCATTTCAGCACGTGGAAAGGCACAGGGTTCCTCTTTGCCAGGCACGCTCTTACCTTCTTCTCCATCCCCTCTGCAGTGTTTCTTGCGAGGCTGGTACTGAGCCAAAAGTGGGAAAAGCCTGAAATTAAAAGAGAATTTGGGTGCTTCATCAAAGGTTATCTGAACTCCACTGGTTCGCAGAGCAGGGCTGTGGCGCTGGCCCTCATAAGGCTTCTTATGAAATGCTGGCTATTTCAGGCTGCTTTTCTCCAGACTTCCCAGACATGAGCAGAGCTCCCCGTGCATCTCCAGCTGGAGGCTGGCACTGTCCCGTGTCAGGGACGCCCCTGAAAGTGGGCGTCCAGAGGTGGGGCAAGGGACAATGGGACCTGACCTGCAGGAAGGGCTGGATTTAAATGCTTGAGATGCCTTTACCCTGGCATAAGAGATGCAGAGATGGTTATGGATGAGGACCAGGCTGCCCTTCACTTGTCTGAGCACTGTAAAGGGCAAAGACAGGTGGCTGCAGCCGCACATAGGGTTACAGCCTGTGCACGCTCCTCTGAACCTATTGGGAATGGAAGAACCTCTCCTGTGGCTTCTTGTGTGAGGGTGGGCAGAGGAGGCCAGGCCGTGCAGTAGTGCCCATTGCTAGCGACCTCAATGAATTTAAGTTTTGTGAGCGGTCTCCTCCTGCTGCTCATGCCCTGTGGGCAGTACCACAGCCCTGTCCTCTCCTCCCGGACCATTTCCCACCAGCACAACTTGCTCAGCTCCTTGGCTGGTCGCAGCTGGGGCTGCATGACTGTGGCTTACGGGATGCTCACAACACAGCTGGCAGGCTGCACCCTGGGGCTCAAAAAGCACGTGGCAGAGGCTTGGCTGACATTGGCATGCCAGATTTGAAAAATGTAGCCCTGGAAGATCCTAGAACCAAACACCTCTGAATGTCCCTGCAGAACCACTTTGTTGCCCCTGTAGAACTGCTTTGCCGCTCTGCAGACTGAAGAAGATCCAGCACCTCAGGGGAGGCACTGGAGCTGTGCAAGGTAGCCCGACCGGCTCGCGTGATAACTAGTGCTACCAAGAAAAAGAGACGCGTGGTCGTAGTGGGTGACTCCCTCCTGAGAGGTACGGAGGCACCCATCTGCCAACCTGATCCGCTCTCTCGGGAGGTGTGCTGTCTCCCAGGGGCTTGTATCAGGCATGTCACCAAGAGAATACCTGGCCTCATAAGGCCCACAGACTATTACCTGTTACTGGTGTTTCATGTGGGGGCCAGCGACACAGCCAGAAGCATCTTGAGAAACATCAAAAGGGATTTCAGGGCCCTGGGTACAACAGTCAAAGCCTCTGGGGCATAGGTGGTATTCTCATCAATCCTCCCGGTCGAAGGGCAGGGACCTGAAAGGGCCAGATGTATCTGACAGGTCAACTCATGGCTCAGGGAGTGGTGCTACAGCCAGGGCTTTGGGTATCCAGACCACGGGGTGTACTTTCAGAAGCCCAGACTGCGAGGGGCAGATGGCGTGCACCTAACTGAGAAGGGGAAGAGTGTGTTTGGTCGAAGACTTGCCAGACTTGTCCCGAGGGCTTTAAACTAGCGTTGCTGGGGGAGGGGGAGCACAGTTCAGCCCACTGCTGTCAGCATGGCGCCAGTGCCATCACCAAGGGTCCAGAAGCTGAGGAAGGATCTTGGGTATATGCAAATGAACTTAAACTGTGGTCCAAAAGAACTCCTGCCGCTCCAGCAAGCAAGTTGGCTTTGCCTGGGGCCCAGCCGAAGTGTCTCTATACCAACGCAAGCAGCATGGGAAATAAACAGGAAGAGCTGGAAATGTGTGCACACGAGCAGGGCTACGACCTTGTTGGCATCACGGAGATGTGGTGGGACGACTCACAGGACTGGAGCGTCAACATGGAGGGGTATAGGCTTTTTAGAAAGGACAAGAAGGGGAGACAAGGAGGGGCTGTTGCTCTCTATGTCAGCAACCGGCTGGAGTGTGTGGAGCTCTGCCTGGGGATGGAGGAGGAGCTGACAGAGAGTTTATGGGTCAAGATTAAAGGACGGGACGGACACGGGACGTTACGATGGAGGTCTGTTACTGGCCGCCTGGACAGGAGGACAGAGCAGACGAGGCGCTCTATAGCCAGAGAGGAGCAGCCTCACGGTCACAAGCCCTGGTCCTCGTGGGGGACTTCAACCACCCTGACATCTGTTGAAGAGACAACACGGCAGGGCACAGGCAGTCCAGGAGGTTCCTGGAATGCATGGATGACAACTTCCTCCTGCAGGTGATAGAGGAGCCGACAAGGAGGGGTGCCGTGCTGGACCTTGTGCTCGCCAACAGGGGGGGATGTGAAACTGAAGGACAGCCTTGGCTGCAGTGACCATGACGCGGTGGAGTTCAAGATCCATGGGGCAGCAAGGAAACTACATGGCAAGCTCTCAGCCCTAGACTTCAAGAAGGCAGACTTCGGCCTCTTCAGGGACCTGATGGGCAAAGGGCCATGGGAGGCGGCCCTGGAAGGAAGAGGGGCCCAGGAAAGTTGGTCCACATTCAAAGAGCACCTCCTCCAAGCTCAGAAGACGTGCATCCCGATGAAGAAGAAGTCGGGCAAAAAGGCCAGGCGGCCCACGTGGATGAGCAAGGAGCTCCTGGACCAACTGAAAGTGAAGAGGAAAGCCTATAGAGGGTGGAAGCGGAGACAGGTAGCCTGGGAGGACTACTGAGTGGCTGTGCGAGCGGCCAGGGATCGGATGAGGAAGGCTAAAGCTCTGACGGAATTGAATCTGGCCAGGGATATAAAAAGCAACAAGAAAAGCTTTTACAGGTATGTAGGGGACGAAAGAAAATCCAAGGAGAATGTAGGCCCCCTCCAGAAGGAAACGGGTGTTCTGGTTACCCGGAACATGGAGAAGGCTGAGGTATTGAATTACTTTTTTGCCTCAGTCTTCACCGATAAGGGCTCTTGTCTCACCACCCAAGCTGTGGAAGGCACAAGCAGAGACTGCGAGGATGAAGAACCGCCCACGGTGCTCGAAGAGCAGGTTCGAGATCATCTGAGGAACTTGAAGGTGCACAAGTCCATGGGACATGATGAGATCCATCCGCGGGTCCTCAGGGAACTGGCGGATGAAGTTGCCAAGCCACTGGCCATTGTATTTGAGAAGTCATGGCAGTCTGGTGAGGTCCCGAATGACTGGAAGAGAGGGAATATAACCCCTATTTTTAAAAAGGGGAACAAGGAGGACCCGGGCAACTACAGGCCGGTCAGCCTCACCTCTGTGCCTGGCAAGGTCATGGAGCAGATTCTCCTGGAAACCATGCTAAGGCACATGGAGAGCAAGGAGAGGGTTGGTGACAGCCAACATGGCTTCACCAAGGGCAGATCGTGCCTGACCAATTTGGTGGCCTTCTATGACGGGGTACCAGCATCGGTGGACAAGGGACGGGCAACGGACATCATCTACCTGGACTTGGGCAAAGCTTTTGACACTGACCGACCCCACACGACATCCTTCTCTCTAAACTAGAGAGGCATAGGTTTGATGGACGGACCACTTGGTGGATAAAGAGTTGGCTGGATGGCCAAACTCAGAGAGTGGTGGTCAATGACTTGATGTCCAAGTGGAGACCGATCATGAGTGGCGTCCCTCAGGGGTCCGTGTTGGGCCCGGCCCTGTTCAACATCTTTGCCAGCGACATGGACAGTGGGATAGAGTGCACCCTCAGCAAGTTTGCCGATGACACCAAGCTATGCGGTGCCGTCGACATGCTGGAAGGGAGGGATGCCATCCAGAGGGACCTGGACAGGCTGGAGAGGTGGGCCCGTGCCAACCTCATGAAGTTCAACCAGGCCAAGTGCAAGGTCCTGCACCTGGGTCGTGGCAATCCCAGGCACAAATACAGGCTGGGCGGAGAATGGATCGAGAGCAGCCCTGACGAGAAGGACTTGGGAGTGCTGGTGGACGAGAAGCTCAACATGAGCCGGCAATGCACCCTTGCGACCCAGAAGGCCAACCGCATCCTGGGCTGCATGAAGAGGAGCATGGCCAGCAGATCAAGGCAGGTGATTCTGCCCCTCTACTCTGCCCTGGTGAGACCCCATCTGGAGTACTGTGGCCAGCTCTTGGGGCCCCAACATAACAAGGACATGGACCAGCTGGAGAAGGTCCAGAGGAGGGCCACAAAGATGATCAGAGGGCTGGAGCACCTCTCCTATGAGGACAGGCTGAGAGAGTTGGGGCTGTTCAGCCTGGAGAAGAGGAGGCTCCAGGGAGACCTGATAGCGGTCTTCCAGTACCTCAAGGGGGCCTACAAGAAAGATGGGGAGAGGCTGTTCAGTAGGGCCTGTTGTAATAGGAC
>WHYT01016575.1:0-17360 GCA_009806455.1 Tetrax tetrax | reverse complement strand
AGGGCTGGAGCACCTCTCCTATGAGGACAGGCTGAGAGAGTTGGGGCTGTTCAGCCTGGAGAAGAGGAGGCTCCAGGGAGACCTGATAGCGGTCTTCCAGTACCTCAAGGGGGCCTACAAGAAAGATGGGGAGAGGCTGTTCAGTAGGGCCTGTTGTAATAGGACGAGGGGTAATGGTTTTAAAATAGAGGGAGGTAGATTTAGATTGGATATTAGGAAAAACATTTTTACAATGCGAGTGGTAGAACACTGGGGCAGGTTGCCCAGAGAGGTGGTGGATGCCCCATCCCTGGAAACATTCAAGGCCAGGTTGGATGAGGCTCTGAGCAACCTGATCTAGTCAGGGATGTCCCTGCTTCTTGCAGGGGGGTTGGACTAGATGACCTTTGAAGGTCCCTTCCAACTCTAACCATTCTATGATTCTATGAATTCTGTGGGAGCTGGAGGTAATGGGGAGTCCAGCCCCGATCCAGGCCCCTGTGTATATGGCAGCAGCTACAAACGTGCCTAGGGTGTGGATGACAATCTGAATGTTAATGCGACCTCTTTCTTCCAAATGGAGAGATTCCTGGCTATTGCAGAGCAGTAGGATATTAAAATGGATTGGATTATTATATATCGGACAGAGCAGCAGCTGGGGTGTATGGCAGGGCAGGTAAATATTCCTATCTGAAAGCGTGGCTTCTGCCTATTCATCAGTAAAAGCGTATTTCTGACATTCCTTCTGGAACAGCTTCATAGCAATACCCAGCTTTCTCTGTGGAAGCCCAGATAGACAGCGGCAGCTCCCAGAATGGGAAATCAGCTTTGTTCTTCCTTTAATTACCTCACCGCTTAAGGAAAAAAAAAATTGACACACTTTTCTTGCAAGTGGAGATTAAGCAGAAATTCAGCACCGGCTCTAAATTGTGTAGCTTCGAGCTCTGATTTTAAACAAACAGCTAAAGAAATCCCTAATGCCTAAAAGCCAGCAACCTCAGACCATGTGGAGGTTTCCCACATCACTAGCCTGATTTCCCAAGGCGATGAGCTGCAGAAGGCTCCCTAACCCTGACATGAATTATGTGAATTGGAAAAAAAAAAGGAAAAAAAGGTATACAGAGACAGGACCTCAAGCCTTGGCTTCTGCTGCAACTTTTACTCAGCACCAGTGGATCCCAGCAGGTGACCAGCACTTTGGGTCAGTGCTGGAGCTGCGAGGATCTGCAGCCAGACCCAGGCTCGCTGGGCGGACGCTCGGAGCTGTCTCAGACACTGCCGCAGCGGCCAGGTCCCACGTGAGCCTGGAGCCAGGCCCGAGCTGACCCGTGGCTATCTGGCTCCGAGGCTGGAGGTGGCCTGCATCTAGCCAGCCCCGGGCACAGCTGGAGCAAGCATGGGTCTATCTGTACCTATCCTCCCGGCTGTGCCATGACATGCTTCCATCAGCCGAAAGGATTTACCCCACAGGGGTGAATCTATTTCAAATCTCCCCCTGGATCATTGTGTTTTTCAGGTTTATAGGGAGATCAAGAAAAAAGGGTCCCACTCCTCAGATAAAGGATCCAGAGCTGGGTTCACAAGGAACTAAAGATACATCTCTGCTGCTGTCACCAGAACGGTGCAGAGACACCCCCAAATACCTCAGGAGCTAAAACCAGTGGATTAAGGTTCACAGCTAAAATATTACAGCATGGAGTTCAATTGTGGGTTTGCTGCAGAAAGAGACTGAAAGACAGTGTTTCATCCTGCTGGACACTGTCCAGCTATTAGTCAGCAGCGCATCCCAGAGGGATGCAGGTTACTGCGTCTCCTCACCGCCTCCTGTATAAATAGCAGCATCCCCACAGCCAGGGACAGAGCATGAGGGACATGACAGCCTTGAGGGGAGAACATCCATTTTGGGAAAGCGGAGTCCCCTCATCAATTAATAGTTAACATGCTAATATTATTTAATCATTGACTTAATCACTTTGAGGGCACATTATATATATGTACTTGTGCTCCTCCCCTTGGAGAATGGTCCTTGAATCCTGTAGTGAATGATACTTAAATTTATCTTCCCTATAGAAACATCTCCTTTTGGAAGTGATGATATGAAACAGATAGATATTAATGAATTTTTAGATACAAATTCTTCATACTTTTTTTCCTGCCAAAGCTGTTTTCCAGTTTAAACTTCAACTGAACTGAATAATCTTGGCTTCCTACAAGCTGCATTTCTCTGTGAATAAATAATTTTCCAGTTCTCCCTCCTTCAGATCTTATGTCCCATGGTGTGCTTGGAATATCTCTGCATAGATGCACGGCATCATTTTCCATATGGATCTGTGCTTTATAGTTTGACATAAATGATTGCACAAAATTAGTGCCTGAGTACAAGGAGCGCAAATGTTCCTTAGCATCCTCCCTGGGACTTCGCAACACTGTGATCTGGGCTACCAGCTTCTCACCACGCAGACAGTTGCTGGCTCTCGGCATGTACGATGCTCGCTGGTATGGGCAGTGCTTTCAGTGTAGGCAAAGGCCACCTCCTTCATCCACCCCGTCTCACTGCCCTCCTCCTCCTAATTAGAGATGTCATCTGTGCCACCCTGCCGGTCTCCTGACCATGTGGGAAGCCCGAAGACAGATGTTCCCCTTGATCCCAGCCTCACACTTGGCAGCACAGTGCGCCGCGCTCCCTCCCAGACGTGCCGCTGGGCCAAAACACACACAGAGAGTTTTATTTTTAATTCAGTGCTTTTCACAGCAGCCTAAGCTGTGTAATTCCTGCCCTTTCCTTTCCCCTTCTCTCCTCTTTTTCTGACAGCAGTGCATGCTCGGGTTACGCCCAGCCCAGGCGTATCGTGGTATGTAGCTGTGACTCTATTTTTACACTGCCTCTCAGCTCAGCTTCTAGCTCCGTGGTTTTTGATGCCGTAGGCAAACTGGAAAAAGAAACACCCGTTGTAGCCCAGAGCCACACACAGCCAGCAGTTCCCAAATCCCTGCCTGAGGCTGCCTCAGCCGCTCTGCCTGCCCAAGGCTGCGGCCATGGCTCAGCTCTGGTCAGAAGGGCTTTCTCCAGCTTTTCCCTTGGGCTGGGTCACCCTTTTCAGCGCTGTCTCCCAATGCCTGCGAGCCTCCAGCTCCCTGTGCCGCCCGACCTCTGAGACTGGGTGAGACCCTGAGGCTCGCTCCTGCCAAACTGCCTCTTGCTCTTCCCCAGAAGCAAGTCCCCCTCCTTGTGACACCTGGGGGCTGCTTTGCTTTGGTAGGGTTGTGCTTGTCTCCTCTGTGGATGCTTTCTCCTTGCTCCTGCTGCAAGCCAGCAGCCGGCCGAGTCAGGGGCTTGGCGGGTCTGGTAGCCCTCAGCCCAGAGCATCTGGCTGCCGCCCGAGCCTCCCCCGTAGTGGGCAGAGACCCTTTTAGGTTGGGGCAGAGAGCCTTTTAGGTGATATCAGTGACTGCGTGGGTGACTCAAAAGCACACGGTGTGGGGTGGGGGAAAAAAAAAAAAGGCAACTGCGATGTAATTAATGCTGTAACAACTTGTTTCCCCCTTGGAGAATTATACCATTAGCTGCTTCAATTGTGCATGAAATATAAATTACATTACTCAGAGACGTCATGTCTAAGCAGACACAATCCTAAGTGACACGGCTTGCCAAAGTGTATCATGCTCCCTGGTCAAAATTAACAGAAGCCCGGTTGCCCGAGGCTAGCAGATATTCACTCGGATATCAAAGTTATAACCACGGTAGTTCAACCGCCTTCCTGCCTCAGGGAATTTCCCAGGGGAAAGCAATGCAACCAGGCTCTACCGTCCGATGAGAGCAACTTGTAGATTTGAAAAACGCTGGTGTACCCCTGGCAGCTTCGCCTCTCAGAGCCGGGCGCTTTCACAACTCAGCGATGCTGTGGCATCGCCATCTGCATGCCCAACTCTGATCTGCACACGTCTGATTTCTGATTGCCAGCAGACAAAACCTGACCAGGATCATGGTGCTAAACGGTATAGGTACTGATAGTGAGAAGCTGGCAGGAGGGTTGCTGAGCTGTAAAAGGGACCTGGAGGGCAGGAGTCTTCCCCTCCCACTGAACCACAACCCTTTTTCAGGAGACAGGCAGCTTCAGTACTTACACTTCTCTGGCTCCTCTAATTTTGGGTTTAGCAGTAGGCTAGAAGACACATTTTATTCTCCTCTGATGCCCATCTATAATGAATGATTGCAACCCTACAGCCTCAATTAGCTATGTTTCTGAAGAATAATTTGCTCCACTGTTGGAATAGCGTATAATTTTTTTTTTCTAGTCACTTAATACAGACCCTTAGAGCTGCAAACGCTGAAAACACAGAGAGAAAGGGACCAGTAGTGTCTCTTCTCTGGCTCCAGAATAATAGCTTTTGCCTTAGTTTCCCTTTGCCAAGTTGAAATTATAGGCAAATCTCTTCCTTGGGAAAAAAGATATGGAAAAAAGGACAGTCTTGATAGCCTGTCAGAGAAGATCAGCCAGTCACTACTGACACAGGGCCAAATCCTGCAAGGTGCTGTATGCCTTTAGCTCCCATTTAAATCAAAGGGAAATGAGGATACTGAGCACTTTCAAGGCTGGGGTTTTGCCATTTCAGCATTTTTTCTGGTGACGTTGCCTGAGAACCAACAACACAGTGTTGTCAGAGAGTCGGCTGTGGTCTCACACGACCAGCGTGAGGATCTGATCCTATGCAGAAGATGGCTCAGGCTAGGTACCACCCAGAAGGTATATTTTACGAGCTGCAAAACCTGCAATACAATTTTCTTTGTAGGAACCATATACATGTGGGTTTTGCCAGTAACGTTGCACGCGGGGTAGTGGCTCAGCATCAGATTAAACTGTAGGTGTTGACAGGTTTTATCCAACGCAGTCTTGGTCTTTTGGCTCCCCGTGACCTCTGCTCCTTGGTAAAGCAGGAAGAGCACATGCCAAATACCTTGCTCTGTGCCAGAAAACCTGTCTGTCAGCAGAAAGAAAATGATACTGGTCCAAATTGACTTTGGCCGGAAAGGTTGTTTTCTCGGTCTTTCGTCTGGCTCAAAAGCCAGGCCAGCCAAAATTTCTTTACTCCAGAGAAACTGTTACTAAATTCAGTTAACAAGCAAAACTGGGATGATTTCAAAAGGAAGACTCTCAGCTCCTTTTCTATTTGTGATTTTTGAAGGCCTCAAAGTGCAACACGCCTGGTTTTAATAAAAAGGAGGAAGTATTTAATACAGAAGCGAAGTCATCCCCAAGCCCTTTGTCTCCTGAAACACAAATCCCCTCCTTGCCCAGGGAAAATGTACCCTTCTGCTGGTGTACGCCACATAACCCAAGCGTGAGGGCGGTTATCCTGGTCACGGCTAGAAGCCGTACATGCGAACGTGCAGCCACAGGGAGCCGATGGCTTTAGTTGACAGTGGGCAATCCCAGGGGAGACACACGTAATGCAAGGTACAACAGGAGCACATAGTGCCAGGAGAGACCTGGGACACGGCTGCCTCTCTGACAAACAGGACACCTTTCCAAGGACTGAAGTAACACGACACCTCTTCCTTCTTCTCTGCAGCAGCCAGGAGTGCAGCCAAGGTTTTTGAAGAAAGGGCAGGGAGGATGCAGGGAAAAGGGGATTTTCAGCAGTGTTGCTCTATGAGAGCCAGGTATCTGACTTGCCATGTGCACTTGGAGAAGCCTCCCCTTGCCTCCATGGCTACCGCTGATGCAAATACACCTAAATGTGTTAATATTTGCAACACAGCACTTTAAAAAAAATAACTGGAGGAAATCTAACACGTTGCTTCTAGAGAGGACCAGGGAATACACATTCCCAAGAGTTGAGCAAGATCATCCATTATACATTTCTATCTACTCCACTGACTGCCTGCATATCCCCCTCCTGCCTACAGAGGACAGATACCCTGGTTCTGTATCCAGCGCGGGAGAATTGCATCCATCAAAGAGGCACCCCTGTACCCGTGGGTTTGCTCTCCCGAAACACTGAGATGCCAGCACTCTTTCAGGGACAATTTTCTTGGCAAGGGAAGATCCTGACTGTCGATTGCACTTCGGCAGCAGCCAATATAGGAAGTAGTGGCATAAATTCTCATTCTCATTAAATGTGTCTGTCTGACTGATGGATGCCAGTAGAATTACATAGCGGACCCAGATTTGTGGGTCTGACAGTAATAAACCAAATTTTCATATAGAATACATGTCTCGGAGGGGTGTCAGACATGCTTTATTTCTGTGAGTTATAGGTGCTGCGTGACATGGGAATGGTGCCGGCCACCACTGAGGGGCACGGTCACTGACAAGCAGAGCAGTGATCTCGCAGGCTTATGGTGCGTTCACTCCCCAAAAGATGGGCACACTCACTGCTTCCGTTCATCTGAAAGACCTTTTCCTCTGAAAAGCTGCCCTGAATGCCATGAACTGCTCCTGCACTCCACTGCGGCAGCCTTGGTGCGAACAGGCAGAGAAGGGAAAACTGGGCACAGGAGGATCTGAGCTTCTCTCCCAAACCCACCATTGCTGCCCTGTCACTGGTGACCTCCGCTGCAACTGAGTGGGCAGCAGGGAAAGTGCTGCAAAGGCCTGGCCACCGACTTGTTTTCCTCTTAAAGCAAGAATGAGCCGAAGGTATAGGTGCTGGGTCCAGGATGCAGTGGGTCACTGCACCACAGCAAGGCTGCCAGGACACCTGGAGTTTTGTTTTCCAAATTGCTACAGCAACGGTCGGGGTTAGATACTGGAGTCGTTAATTCGTCTGCGTGGCTGCCAGAGGTGGAGTGGTGCCAGAAGGAAAGGTCTGCAAATTTTCCCAGGGCGGCTATTTCTCAGTACTGTTCTCTGTCCTGCTGTTTCAGGTGGGTTAATAAAAGACATAAAATATTTCCTTGTCTTACTTTTGCACTTTGAGCTTCTGTTTTGCACGCAAGGCTCTTTTCACCTTTCGCATCTTTACTTCTTTCCAGCAACCTCTCACCCTGGCCTGGCACAGTTGCTGTGCTGACCCTTCAAGCCCGGGGCTCGAGGTGCCATCCCTAGGGCTGCCAGCCCGGGAGGACATTTCTGACTGTCCTCTCTTCAGTCTCCCTCCCAGACACCAGATAATGCTCAGAAAACCCTGGCCCAGCTCCTGCTCACTGCCTTTCCTTGCCGTGGTCTAATTTCATGCCCCTAATTTCACTGCCAGGCTGCCAAGCCCCATCTCGAATGCACCTCCCGCGCTCACTGCCTGTGCCACGCAAGCATCCCCGGTCTAACAGTCTATTTGCTGCCGCGGTCGTGGGCTCCTCCGCTGGCTTGGATTACTTCAAGTGAATCAGCCAGCAGCAGCTTTGCTTTTAAAGCCCTCTTGACAGCACTTTCTCCTCCGGTGGAAGCGTCAAAGGAAATTCCCCTTGAAGACGTTGCTGGCCGTGGAAAATCAGCTGGGAGCGTGCAGAGCGGAGGGCTCTGGCGGATCTCACGTTGCAGAACTAATCCTGCGGCCCGTGGTGGAGGAAGGTTCTTGGGACAGCACTGAGCAGTCTGGGCTGCTGTGCCCCAGGAGCCCCTGAAAGAGGATTAGGTCAGCGCACTGAACAAACGGAGGGCAAGCGGAAAGCTCAGTCATTTTGGGATTGCTCATCGCAGCTGCAGATAAAAAGGTGAAAAGAGAGACTTAAAAGATTATTCTGAAAGCAGGTCAGACTTTAGGAGAGCAGCTAGCTGGCAGACGGGGTTGTAGCACCCTCCCACCCGTGCTTGATCCAGCCTGGCCGCGCTCGTGGATGAGGCTGGGTGCGTGCTCCTGCCCGCCAGTGCCGGCCGGAGGGATCGCTGTGTGAACGATGGGCAAGATGGGTCCTGAGCTCGACTCAAGGGTGCACCCCACTGATGGCTCAGCTGTGCCTTGCTGTGCTGTAGGCAGCAGAGGTGCCATGCTTCCCACCCTGCCCTTTGCCTTGGGGTGTGCGGGGAAGCCCAGGGCAGAGCTGTCTCACTGTCTGAGTGCAGGAAGGCTCGAGGGAGCACCAGGCATCTTCAGGGTACACGCTGAAGGGAAAAAGCAGAGGACAGTGAGACTGTGGTTACGCAGATTATATGGAGATAGTGCCTGGTATTTGCTTTTTGGATCTGTTTTCTCTGTCAGGGGATATGGCAGCTTCGGTGTTGATTCTTGTCCCATTATCACACGTTTCTTTAGGCTAATATTTACCATGCAGCTCTCCCCCAGTCCCAGCCATTCTCCCCAGAAGCGCCTTTGAGGTTTCTATGCTGACAAGGCTCTCTCAGAGGATGCAGTAAGTGCTTACCCATACACTGGGGGTCCACCTTGCCTTGACTACTTGGGAGATTTTGCTATTTCTGGAATGTCAACCTTTCTCAGTGTCCAGGTTGTGCTGAGTTTTAGGTTCTGCTTTAGGATTTGTGTTTTTATTTACCATGCATTTCATTGAAGAGCCATTCTCTAGCACAGATTTGTAATGCCTTGGGGATTTCCTCAGTTTTCCCTCTCCTCCATGTCCTTTAAAAGTAATAATTGATAAAACTAAGCCCAGTACGCATTCCCCAGTTGATCTCCCATACTGATTGCATGACTTCTAACTCTTTCTCCTTCCCCAAGTCCTGCATTACTCCTACAGGCCATACAGACTGCTTGCTGCTCATCTGTAGTGTGATAGCAGAGGTCTGGAAATAGAAGAATGAAGTGAGAAAAAAGAACAATTGTAGAAATCCAAACTGTAACCCATTCACCATGCTTTCAGAGACCAAGCAGTGGTCATTTGCCAGATAAAAGCCATGTATGCAACACTTCTCAGAGACGACTGTGATGATGATCTGGAAAACTACCCTGAGCTAAGACTCATTCAAAATCTCTCTTGGCAATTTCAGATTTTGCGTTGAAGAAAAGGTCTTGATTTCTACCTGTCAAGAAAATCAATTTCTGAATACTTCAGTGTCTATGGAGGTTGAGATGCAGCTTTGTGATTTTACCCTTGCTGTTTGACAGGCAAGGAAACAGCTGCAAATGCCTCACCTCCATTCCACCCCGCCGTCCCTCCAGAGCAGGGGATCATCTCCCCAACCTCTCGTCTGTGTGGGCAGTGCTCTTGCCTTCCTGCAACACACCCTCTCCGCTTTCTTGGCGCAGGGTGATCACCTCCCGGTGCGGCAGGGCTCAACAGTCCTCGAGTGCTTTCCTTAATCTTTTTCGGCTCAATTTTAAGAAATTAGATGCTACACCATTGTTTTGGGAGCTAAGTATTCAAGACGCGATGCAGACCCAACAAAGTGGCAGAAGGTTATGGCAATGAAGCTGAGAAGATGCAAGCTTGGATATGGGAGCCTTGCCACCCAGGGTGGGTGGGTTCTAAATCACTTCCAAAAATCATAGAGGAGAGGCCTTTTTCTTGGGTAAAACCTTCCGATAAGAACAAGGTAAACTAAGAGCCTTTTCTGCACCCACCAGAGGGGAAGGAGCCGACATGTCTTTACCCTTGAGGCAGATGATGTGCTGGTCTGAAACTGAGCAATTTTACTGATGCTTGCTTTTCCGTCCCACATTTTGCAGGAGTCAGACAGCAGCGACTGGAGCTGTAGGATATTAAAGGACTTGGCAAAGTTATCATAGATTGTGGCATATTTATCAGGAGCTTGAGCTTCTCTGAAAACCCTGACTGCACCAACCGTATCTGTTACTTGATTAAAAATACTCATAATAATTCATACCCTCCCGCAGCTTTTGCACTGAGCTAAGTGCTGAGCTGTTCCGTGGGAACTCTCCTTGACCGATATATTTCACAATGTTGAAATACTACTGTTATATCAAATACCAGTTTCACTTTTGATAAGCTGGGCAGAATTGTGCCATGCTGCCATGAAGATGGTACAAAGTCTGAACTGGCTGGTTTGCTCCCTCGGGTAGCAACAGACTGCACGTCAGCACTTAATTTGGGAATGAGAATTGTAGGTTGTTTGGAATGGTCCGCATCTGAGCCAGGTGGTTTTGTCCCACAGCCATAGGGCAGTAACACTTCCAGGCTTGTGATACTGCAACCTAAAGAGGGATGCGTATATCTTTTCGCATGTGTTCCAGCTTCTGGAGCATGAGTGGATTTGGTTTCTGATTGCACTCCCGACACTTATCGGGTGAATGGAGGCTGCCATCACGCAGCACTGTGAATCAAATCACCATTGCATGAGTTCTCCCTAAAGAGCAGATGCCAGCCTGCATCCATCAAGTCAAGCAGAAGTCATTGCCCATCGATGCTGGCCACCAGTACTCCAGGTATTTCTGATGTGACACCACACTTCCCCGCTGACGTTTCTCTCCAGCAAGGGCTTCACCGGGGGTGGTGAGCGAGGGTCTGGGCATCTCTTTTGAGGGAGGCAAACAAATATGCCAACACCCCCTCAAAGCCTCTGCTGCCTGCATGCGGGATGGGCAGGGGACCACGGTGCTGAATACAAACTGGCTGCAGGGGCGAGGATGTGGGGAGGAGAGGGTGACTCTGAGGAGCTGAAGGAGATGGGAGTTGAGCTTCAGGAGCTGGAGGAGACTATGAGGGACAGGGTTTACCTCTGGAGGCTGCACAGCGCCTAGTGGAAGAGAAAGAGCCATGGAGGTGGCCCAAGAGCGAAAGGCACTCACCTCTTCTCTGCTTAGTGTCTTTTTTGGACTGAATCCAAACTGGAGCACTTTGCAGCTCAGCCCCACCTGCGTGGTGCTGACTGAGCTTGTGTAAAGTTAGAAATGAAAATCCACGGTGCTGAAAATCAGACGGCTTATGCCGACGGCTAAATATAGCAGTGAGCGTCTAACTGCGGGGCACCTGGAGCTCGCACCTGGCGCGCCAAGGGCAGCATTCTCTCTGCTTGTCCTCTTCCTCAAAGGACAACTTCAGTCTGGCTTGTGCAGCATGTCCCAGAGTTTTTGGGAGGATGAGAGGCCGTTGTAAGGCATATGGGAAGGGGCAAGAACAGGAGGAGATCTATATTTGTTAGGGAGAATTGTGCTGATATTCCCGGCTTGCTCCCAGCTGAACCAGCCAGCTCTGGAAAGCGTGCGGTCACCTTTTCCGAGTGCCCTCAGCAAGCTGGGCTCCTCCGCAGCCGAGCTCCAGAGAGGAAGGTGGCAGGCACCCAGTGCTCCCAGGGGGTTGGACGGGTGGATGGGTTCGATACCCAGGCAGCCCCAGCCCCTTGCTCCCTGCTCTGCCGCTCACCTGGGGGAGGCACTTCCCACCTCCACTCCCTGCACTCAGGAAGGGGGAATTTATGATCCTGACCTTCTTCCTGCTGTCAGATCAGCTGATGAAAAAGCACTATCTAGGGATTGATTAGGGACGGGTCCAAATCACAACTGTAAATCTAAATGCCCCCAATCAGGAGTTGCAATACAAAGCTGGATTTTTTTTACATTGACCCTATCTATAATAGGCCAAATCTGGATTCTCAGCCTTCTCCAGAACAGTTTAACTAAACTTTTCTGAGTCTAGCTCCTAAACACATTAGTAGCAGTGAGTGAATTAGTGATCTCCAGCACTTTGAGGAGTTAATCAAGAATAAATTGGTATTTTCAGATAGATTCAGCAGGTCTGGCCATAAATCATTTGTATGTCTGTACGATAAAAAGCAAATATAAATTTTTAAAAAAATTTAACCTTGCATGGTGTATAAAGAGAATACATAATATTCTTCAGCATAAATACATCTCAAATCACACCCATTGTGTATGCACAGAATATGTAATGAGTTTTCTTGAGTCGGTTACCTCAAGCTGAGGCCAAACTGGCAATCTTTTTACGGCTGATATAGGTCTTTGCAACACCAGCTTTCTCCACGCTTCTGTATATATAATTTTGCAGGCCCGGTACAGACAGTTCTCAAGTACGTCTAGGTGTGCAGCTCTCTCATATTACAAGCTCTGGAGTCATCTGTGGAAGCTGGCTCATGCAGCCTGAGAGGACAGAAACTGAAAGAAGCTGTCCTGGAACTGATGGCAGCAATCACCCACATCATCCTTTGCCTCCACAGTGAGATGGTTCAATCTGTGATGGAGAGGGCAGCAGTGGAGGAGCTGGCCTGGAGAGGCAGAGATCACGCTCATGTGCGTGCATGTGTTCACGGACACGCACGCTTTTTGCTAATGCTGTTTCCTGGCCTGGCGTGTGTCACATCTGCGGGTCAAGAGTTCAAGCCGGATAATCAGACTGTTATTACTGTGTTTGAAATAGTGTGGGGTTCACTGTCTGTCTTGATGCAGCAGGGCGCTGGCACCAGGACAAACAAGCGCCTAACTGTACGTCTGGATGAGAAGTGGTGGCACACCATCTCTCTGTATGCCTTGCTTGAGGCAAAACAGGGGCAGCTGGGCGGGAAGGGGCATAAATCAGACCCAGCGCCTCCTCCTGCCAGGACCCTCAGGGATCTGGGGCTGTTGGTCACACTGCAGCATTCACATGCTCGTATGGGGACAGAGCCATGGGGGCTTATTGCTTTCGTAAGGGCATCACTTACCGGGAATGTCCATGGCAAACTCCTCCTGAAATGTGAGGGAAGCTGACTCCTCAATCCTGGCCTCTTGCTTGAGGTCTGCTTCTTCCTTAATCGTGAGCAAAATCTGTCTCACCTCTATACTAATACCCTGTAAATATAACTGCAATTCACCGAAAACCAGTGTGTGCCAGAACAGCCGTGCTGCACACAGGAGACCGACTACAAGAATGATATTTATTCCCCAGTTCCAGCCAAAGGCCAGAGAACAGGTTTATGAAAGGTTAACACCCCCTTATATGGCTGCTGTCGGTTCTCACTTCTTCCAGCGGCTATGTTTTAGTATTTCTTCCTCCACCTCCTCCTTTCCTTCCATCTAAAAAGTGTAGCTCCAGAGACATGAGAGGGAAGGCGTGGGGAAATGATGCCAGGGTCCCCAGCTGATCCAGGCAGCAAATGTGCGATAACACCAGTGACACCAGAAGTGCCCGGACTCCTCTCCCTGCGCTGCAGTGGCTGATGGTTTGGCTAGGCATTCTTCTCCATTTAGTCCCAGCAGTGGCAGCCCTCACCGGAAGTCCAAGCGGACACTCCCATCGCAGTCTTCTCCTCTGATCCAACAGCTTTGTGCTCCTTCAGTGACACAAATTGTTCTCCCTAAATTTTGATGGATGTTCACGTGGAGCCCCTCCAGCCACCTACCCGCTCAGGTAGTATGGAGCCATCCTAGCGATTTCACACGCTGTTCCTCAGGATCACACTTGTCTATGTGTGGTGGTACCCGGTGAGGGAATAAACACTTTTACAAACTTCCTCCCTTAACCCTTACTTTCCTCACCTGTCTCTCTCATGTGACATTAATAGAATTTGACACTGTGGCATAACCTGTTAGTCATTCTGCCAGACTAGTAATTTGGCCAAATGACAAACTTTCAATCATTTGAACAAATGGCTGTTTCGCTAGGGCATTTGATCAAATGATTAAAACTAAAAGGCATTTGGCCACATGACTGAAGATGTGATCATGGCTCTGGACAGGTGCCGGAACAGATTTTTATAAAACAATCAGACTGGAGCATAATTCTTCACGTGCCAGAGCTTCAGTATGAACAGATCCTGCCTGCTGCTGATGTTACGAAGGAACCCGGGTTACCCTGCCTTCTCCCCTCGAGCCACCTCCCTCTTGTCCAGGGTGCCTGGATCTGACCCCAAAGGCACAGAAGCACCTCCTGACTCCCTTGGCCATGGGAGATGGGTTGGGGAAGGGTTGACCAGCGGTGCGGAGATGCAGTGCAGGTGGGAGGGCAGAGGGGAAAGCAGCAGCGGGGCTGGACGTGGCATGGTGCCCCCGGGAGTGATCGCCTGCCCACCCCATGCAGTCTGTGTTCAAAACACCAGTTCACTCTAGGAAAGACCCTTGCCTGTGTCAGTAGCCCTGCCTTCCCAGCTGGAGCACTAGGGAGGGTAGGGAAGGGATTTTCCTCCTCGTTTGTCTTTGTTTTTAAGAGGCAGGAAGCTCTCTGTGCCTCTGGCTCCTCCTGGCAGAGAAGCCTGCAGCCCAGGACAAATTTTGCCATGCTATGATGGGTGAGGGCATGCCAACTCCCTGCCACCGTGCCTTCACCTTTACCTTCACCTTTTCCTTCACATATGATTGCGTTAGAGGTGCCTGGAGGTGAGGGCATCATAGCAACCCAAAGCAAGGGCTGGGGTCCTCCTGCTCTGCGTGGGGCGCAAGCATGGAAGGAGCTGACATGTGGGTCTCCCTCTCACGTGCAGCAGAAAAGCTCTGGGGAAACTGGTATTCAAAGGCATGTCTGGGGTTTGATATCTCCCCCTGAGATCCTCCCGGGCACCTTACCCATTCCCAGTCTACCCAGTTTATTTATGACAACAGGATAAACACTTTCCAGGCAGAGAGGTGACCACAATCTCTGTTCTGGGGAGCTGGCCAGCTATGACTGGAGAGAGAGACGGTGTTTACGGTGAAGAGCTTCCTGCAGCTACAGAGAGGTCAACAGGATGCTTACCAAAAATAAGGTTCAGTTCATTGAATTAATGAAGTTCAAGCAGGGAGCACAGAACATACAAGTGAAGAGAGGAATAACGCTTCTAAGCAACAACTACAGTGATGCATTTAGACAGCATTCCCAGATCACTATACTCTATGCTTTTGCAAAAGGTAAAAAAAAAAAACCCCAACAAAAACAAGAAGAGAAGAAAGCAGAAAAAAAAGTCCATTTCCTGATCAGACTTGTTGCCCATCCACTGGCTCTTTTCAATTTCTCCTGCACATTCACATGAAATGTGACCTTTGTGTGCTGTGCTGGGGGTAAGCTTGGCCCCTCGGAGGGATGGGAAAATATGTGATCACTGGATGAAAGCGAAAAGGAAGCGGCTCAGCCAGCAGCAACCCTGGAGGTGTTTCCGTTGCCTACTGTACTTGGAAAGCTCAGCAAAGCCATGTCTTCCCTCCTGTGACTTCTGGAGGCTGTTTCCAGCCTTCCCTTTCAACATAAGAACACAAAAAATGCCCCACTGGGTCAGAGGAGCAGTCTGCCGTGCCCAGTGCTCTGTCTTAAAAGAAGCAATTTAAGGAGAGCACATGAGCACAGCCACTCTCTGTGACCCCATTCCCTTCACCCATCCCCTGACACCAACACCTGTAGGTGTGTTAAGGATGCTGAAGTGTACTTCTCTATCTGTTCTTTCCCTTTAATATCTATTTATGGATCTGTCACCCATGACCATGTCTAATCCTTCCTATTGCTGTTTCTAAGAGAAGGAGAGACCTCACCCTCAAGACCCCTTATTTCATACATAGTCCAACCAGCTTTACTTCAAAACAGCCATTCAAAACATGCAGGCAGGGGAGACAAAGTCAGAGAGTGCTCCAGGCTGAGGACCACCTTCACCCAGTGTCCACATTGTACAACCTAACAGGATCCTCATCTTGATCAGGAGGTCTCAGGAACATGGGGACACACAGGCAACTACATTCCTCTCCCCCTCTACATGTGCTTGTGCCTACCCTTTTTGGGAAAGCCTTTTCTTTTCTTTTCTTTTTTTTTTTTTTTTTTTCCTGCAAAATTACATGACAAGAGGCTTTTAACTAAACACTTGGAAGTTTCTATTTGGCCAGGGGGCTGTGAGATTTTCATTTGGGTAAATGAGTGAAACTTGCAGCCACTTGACTGACAGAGCGTTTGGGGAGCAGGAGAGCCTCATCTGCTGGAATGATTTGACGAATATACCATCAGAATGACTAAGACGTAGATTCGCACATATGGGAACTCCTTTCTGCCTAATAAATAACATTTGCTCACTTGCCCGGGCATAAGGAAGATTCATTAATTACTGACTCCACGTAGCCTGGAAGACAGAAGATGCTACATAAATACTAACTAAATACTAACTGTTCTTATCCTGTAAAGAAAAAGGCTGCGCTTGATTTGAAGTTTTATTTTGGCAAAGGCACAGCTAGTAGTTTTGTTCTGCAGTGAGGCTATTTACACAGCTACTAGAGGCAAGCGTAAATCATACGGACTGCGCACAGTACAGAAGAAATCTACTCTATGCAAAATTAATGTTGGGCTGGCCCAGCAGAAGCAGCGCACGCAGCAAAGGTGAAGAGCACAGTCTTAGGGGGAAGCCGTGCGTCTGCCCACCTGGTAAATTTATGTCTTTCACCTCTACAACTTCAATTCATGCACAGTGTGAGGTTGTAAGCGAAATGAATTTATTGGTGTCAGTTCATTCCCTAATGGGTAAGAGTTCATGTCACAAAATCAGCACAGATAATTTGTCATGATTGGAAGCCTCTTTTAAAGAGAGGTTCCAGTGTGAAGGGGTACAGAGAAATTAGTTGCTGGCCCCTGGGAGAGATGGCAGAGCTCAGCAGAGAAGCCCACACTCCAGCAGAGGAAGCAGAGGTAATAACTAACCCTCTGTCCCACCTCCTCATCCCCTTGTGAACTGCGTCAGAGAAAGTTCCTGTGCTGCAATTTTGGCGCTAATTAAAAACAGGCCTCCCTCAAATTATCCCTCATCTTAGGATGGGAATGAGATGCAATGGTTATGTTAGATCAGCACTGAAGTCAGTGGGAAAACAATGCCAGCAGGACAAAAGAGAGGCAATGGACCATATTTGCAGCTGTGCCAAGAAAGAAACATCACCTAATGATCCCTAAGGATTTACTGAAGGGGAGATCCTGCCGACATCTCCAGCAGGTCTTGACACCATTCCAGCACGCTCTGTCTCCCAGCTTAGCCTCAAGAAACTGGCCTTTCGTTCCCTTCTTTGGCCTCTCTTTCTGTCCCTCGGGGCAAAGCAGTCAGGAGGCACTAATGCATACTTCAGACCCTTGAACCATGTGCGCATCTGACACCGGAATGCCTCAGAGCTGCCTTCAGATATTTCCCCTGATCTAAGGTCCTCAAAATCTGCTAACTGATCCCTAACAAATAGCCTGGAAAGTACCTGTGAGCAGCATTTTGGAGCATTGCCTGTGAGAAGCTCCTTTTTCTGGCCAGGACATGATGGTCACAGGAATGTGACCTTGCCCCAAGCAACATCAGGCTGGGGGTGGGTCTGCCACGCAGAGTGGGGTAGCACAAGGACAGCCACATCACTTCAGGTCCTTGGAGAGGCTGAGCTGGGAAAGCCTACATCTCACTGCAGGCTCTTTTGTGCCTCTTCTCAACCTGCGCAGAGCCGCATGGTTGTGGCCACCTGCTCCCTGGAGCCAGGGTGGCCAGGGTGCTCCTGCATGGCACTGCCTGGCAGAGGCAGAGCAGGGCTCTGTGGCACTGGGACATTGTTGTCCCATTGACTGTTCGATTCCCACCTGCCTTCAAGCGAATTCCCTTTTGAGGCCAAGTAATTTTAGTGATAGC